>VXBW01003601.1:874735-1106938 GCA_013400375.1 Thinocorus orbignyianus | reverse complement strand
GGGCGGGCAGGAGCGGGGCGCTCTCCCTCCTCGGGCCGGCGGTGCCCCCCTTTTCCCTCCCCCGCAGCCAGACTGACAGCCCTGGGGAGCCCTGGCCCCCTCCCACCCTCTCCCCGCTTTTCTGCCCCCCCCAAAAATCCCCCCGCTGTGGCTTTTCCAAGGGCTCCCCGCCGGCACCGCGGCTTCTCCGGGCGGGGTGACCGGGAGCTCGGTGGGGAAAGTTTTCTTGGCTTAATCCCTGGTCGCTCCGGTGTCCCCCCCGCCGGGCCTGCAGCAAAAAGGGGGGCTCCTCTTGTGCCAGAAGGGACCGCATCTCTGCAAAATTGTCCCAAAAAATGTAACCCGTGCATGCGTGGGGAGGTTTATTAAAGAGGGCAGCGATGCTAACGGCGTTTTGCTGTTTCATTTTCCAGCTGGAAAAAGAGGGGGGAAATTTTCCAGCTGGAAAAAGAGGGGGGCAAGGAAAGGACTTTGGCCACTCATATGTGGTGGTGTGAGCGATAATATTTTTTTTTGGAGGGGGGCTAAATGAGAATAGTTTCTGGCTAAATGAGATGCTTGAAGACAAACCGAATGCTCCGTAGTTAGTACGCGGGGCAGGAGTAACACAGAAGTTGATCTGTGCTGATTTAAGATGGTTGCATGCACCCTATCTGATTTTTCCCAAAGTCGTAACGTGTTAGAAGAAGTGTGGGGGCTTTTAACAGAGAAATAAATCTACTAACGAATGCCTGGTTATGGAGCCATTAGAATACACTTCTACGACTTTAAGATTTGTGGCTTGATGTTGACGAGCAGGGCGCTGCGCAGGCGGCTTGGGTTGAGAAGGGCGTTTGAGCTCCTGTCCCAGGCCACCGACTGGCCTGAGCCTGTGTTCGGCCGTCACACAACGCCCGGGTGACAGAGCAGTGTCGAGCTGGGGCCGCCCCGCAGCTGGGCTTGGGCTGTTTTCCTGCAACAACCCCTTCCCAAAAGGCGCTTGGCTCAGCCATCGCCCTCTCTCAGTTTGCCAACAAAACCCAATGATGTAGCTCACGGAGGAAAAGGCTTTCAGTTCTCTCACTCGTATTTGCAAAACGTATAGTACACGTATACAAACATATGCCTGCGTCTGCTTTAGGGTTACAGCAAATTTACAGAGTATGCACGTTATTTGAAGGTGGGAATTGTGTTATCTTGTATAAGTAGGTATGAAACCGGGTTTTTAAAGTTGCCGTGGCCCATGAATGTATTGACGCTCGGTTTTCTTTTTGTCCGTTCGCTTTTATACCACGTTTTGTAACTTAATTGGGAAGATGTTAATGGTTTCGTGTTATCCACGTTTTTATTCCTAATTGGAAATTTAGACTTGGGAGTTTGCATTGAAACCAAAACATTAATGGTCGCTTCCTAAGCCTGCTGGGCAGCTGCAGCGCTACGTGCAAATTATTGTGCAACCAGGAGGTAATTTACACTTGCTCAAAATCAGTCTTCAGTGTTAAGCTGGGGTTTCTGAAGATGGCCCTTGCTTTTTCATGTTTTTCAAGACTATGTGGATGCACAGTTACCAGTCGGATAGGTGAAGCTATGGAGGCTGCCTCATGGCTGTGCTTCTAACGCGGCGCACGTTACGTTACAAGGGCATCGTGCTTTTGCCGGCCGTGCCTGCTGGCAAGTTATAGGTAGGAAAACTTGAAGTGGTTTCCTTTCGAGCCTATCCTTAATGGAAAGATTTGAGAGGGGTGCCATGTTCTGGCTGATCTTTGTCATGGTAATGTGATGCAGAATGACAAGTGTCCAACGTCTCCGTCTAAGGTCCTGACACTCGATCACACGGTTTTGTAACCGTGAGGCGTAATTTGTTGTGCACCTCCGTGTTTCCCTGATTATTAATTAATGTCCACCCTGCTTTTAATTGGAAATGACAACATATTATATTTTTATTTACTTGGTGGTTTATAATCTGAATTGGAAAATGGAAATGCAGCGATTATTAGGAAGTGAGCTGTTTGGGATTGGTTTAAATTGCTCTTCTGAATTTACTTCTAATAAGGTAGAATAAATTTACTTCTAATAAACCAACTTCTGCAACTGGCAGAATAGAATGAAAAGGAAAGCAGTGATTCTTCTACAAACTGAAGTCACAGTTTCATTACTAGGAAAGAAAACATTGACCTCTTTTCCCGAGCATTTTTATTTTTATTTATTTATTTTTTTTAACTGCCATCTTTTTTGCTTTGCGAGCTGCAGTAAACAAGTCTGCAGCCTCAGAATTCTAATTCAGAGTGGTGTAGGTCAGAATATTGTGTGATGTTTAACTGGATCTCCCTGTTCCAACACTTCTACTTTTCCTTGTAGCATTTAAACTTAAAAAGCTCTCTGGATTCTTTCCTTCTTCCTTTCCTGCAATACTTCTGTTGGAAATTTTTACAGGTGTTAGGTGAAGACAAATATAATTTAAAAAAATTACTTCCTACATGGGCAGTTGGTAAAATTCCACTGTAAATGCTGAGTATTGATTAGGGGTTAAAATTTAGTGAAACTGGAGATCTGAAATGTTTTTGGTAGCAGCTACGCTGGCTGAACTCATCCAAAGCAGGTAGCATGTACCGTATTTTTTAAATATCTCTCTGCTTTAACATTTTCAGTGTAATTTTAATATTTAAATATAACCAATTCCCTAGTTTGAAATTTCTTGCAGATAGTACCTGAACAGAATAATGTTTAAATCGAAATATGCTCTCTACATGTTGGTTTTTTTCCCCCCGAGTGATAACGTCATTTCAGTTGATGATAATAAAGGTCCAGTCATAAGATTTCCAGAGCAGTTGAAGCTTTCTATTCTCACAAGTTGTGGTGATGTCTGAGGGGAAAATGCTTCTTATTTTCAAAAAGTAAAAACCCTATTGCAGTCAGAGCCCTTATGTCGTAGAGCTGAGAATGAAAAGCTGGTGGGGAAGGGAACCCTGAATTTACATGCTGCGGAGAATGACTTACAAAACCATATGCTTGCATATGAAATAAAGCAGAAGACTGAGAAGAAGGAGGACAGTTGTGATGGTGCTGGTTAGTGTTCATAACCGGTTTCTACCACGGTTGTGGGGAAGGAGGGGAAATGCAGGGTAGATCCTGTAGCGCCAGCAAGTGAATCTCTGAAAAGACCTCAAATACCTATTCTGCACAGAAAGCTCTTCGTACGATTTTGGAGCTTCTGGTTTGGGTTTGGTTTTTTTTTTCCCCTGTTTAGGTAAGTCTGCTTTTACGAGAAGACCTTTGTTTATAATTTGGAGGTGGTATTGCAAAATGTAATTTTTAGATGACAGCTCAGCGTGTGACAAATTTTAGCACCTGCTGTTAGATTGGCTGGAGTGCCTAAGCAGCATGAGAGAGTGGAGACTCCTATTAATAATTCCAGGTGTGTGATTCATTGCAGTCTGATGGAGCAACTAACTGGAAATAACGGAGGGAAAGGACTGGGTGGTGGCTGTGCGCTAACGAGAAAGGTGTTGCACAAAGAGTGCTTTCTGTGATAGCTGTTGCTTAAACCGTGCTGCAAGAAAACTCAATAATTAGAGTTTTGAAACTGTATTGAAATGTAACCTCTTTGTATGTTTTAATGCTTTCAATTCTGATGATTTGTCATGGGTAATATCTGTCCAGGGGAAATAGAGCAGTTTTTAAACTCCCTGTGTTGATACAGGAAAATACGTTTATTTTACAAATTGAATAAAGATGTCTTAATACAATGGAGGGAAAACCAAAGTTAATATTTTTTTTCTGAAGGGGTTGTGCCCTGAAGATTTTGAGCTTCTCTGGAAGGAAGATGGAATTTTCAACATCTGCGTCCGAATCGTCATCAGTTTGTGCCAGTTCTGGGGGCAGACAGGAGTAAGCAGGCTGGTGCTGAATGCTTTGAGTCCTTTATTTCCTATAGCAGCGAGGAGGAAACTTTTTGGGAAAAGTAACCTCTAACTTTTTTTTTTTTCCCATTTAAACCTATTATTTTTAAGCATGAACTTTTTTTTTTCATTGCTACCTTGTGTGTTTATTCTGTGTAAAGTGTGGGGGTTTCTTTTTCTTTTTTCTTTTTCTTTTTTTTTTTTTCTTTTTCCCAACTCAAGGTCTCTCGGGAGAGGTAAAATATGAAATGTACTCCCATTGTATACATTAGTCACGGCAAACAGTTTGACATATATGGCAAAGGCTAAACTGATACCTAACAAGGGGACATTAGGAGAAACACTGGTTTTACTGTTTCTCTTCTTACTGTTACTGATCCAGGCTTTCCATATTTATTTGCCTTTTAAAGTGCATCTCCAGAACCTGAGTTGCTTCCCTACCCAACAGAGCCCTGAAACCTCATGGAGTTTGTGTTTTAACAACCGTAGTGGTCCTGAATGGAGATGAAAACAAACCAGAAAGTGCTGTAGCTCTTTTAGCTGAGAAGCTTTTCCAAAGTAAGGGACAGGAGCTGAGAAAACAGACTGCATGGTGTGGGACTCACCAGGGAATGTGAGAACTAAACCCGTGTTATTAAACTTCTCCCGAGGTGTTTCCCATTCATTGTCTCTGTATGTTCTGAAACACGCAGCGAGGGAACCTCAGATTTCTTGGAATACTGTGGCTCCTTGCTGTGTAGTTAAAGAGGCTCTTCTTACACCTCACCTGACGTTAAAATCTGGACTTAAAATGTGTGTGCCAAATGTGTGTGTGCATAGAGAGGCAAGGGCAGGGACATCTGGAGGTGCTTTACTTTTAAGTGCATCTGTGTACAAAAAGTAGCATCAGCGATGATAATTACTTTCAAGTCAGGTAATTAAATTTCACCTTTTCTCTTAATATTTCCTTTTCTTAACATTTTTCATTTAAAATACTTAAAAAAAAAAAACAACAAACAAAAACCAACCAAAACAAAAATACCCCAACAATTCTTTTTTGGTGCAAACCAATGACCCCTCCTGTATACCAGGTGTGACCCAAAGCTTAAAGATGAATTAATCATATGGATATTCTCTGTTTTAAACAAAAATGACTGAAGGTGTGGCAAAAATTGTTCTTGAAATCTTTAATATTTGTGTAGGAAGGTTTGTTTCATTTGTTTTTTCCTTTTAAAACTCTTATCTAAAACTCAACAGCTTAGTGGGAGAAAAGCACAATAAAATTGCATTTAAGGCTTGAAGAGAAAGCACAGAGATATAAAGTAGAAAGGGCTCAGAAAAAAAAGAATTTAGAAGTAATTCCATGCATGCAAACATCTCCATGTAATCTGGTTTGGATTATCAGTTATCAATCAATTCTTAGTTGCCAAGAAATGTCAGAATTCTTTCACATATTTTAATGGAGTGAGGGGTAGCAGCAGTGATACCAGTTTCAGTGAAAAAGTACATAACATGTACTTTAGAAGCAGCAATGTAGCAAGTGGGTTTTGGACCACAACACATGGAAGCGGAGTGCTCTTTGCTGAAACTAAGTAGCCTGGAAGTTGCTCTGTTATTGGAAATGTAATTTCTTGAAATCTTTAATATTTGTGTAGGAAGGGCACGCAGGGCCCAGATGGGAACAGTATGGGAACAAGGCTGGGAAGTGTGTTTTTTTGGTTTTCCTCTTAATTCAGCCCTTGTCCCTTCCAAGGTGCCCTGCGTGCACCTGATGGTGAGGAGTTACGTGTCACCTGCCAAGCTGCTGCCACGCCATGGTGTTGATGCTAAAATCTGTCTCGCCCCGTTTGGAGGACAGGAACGTGGAGAGGAGCTCAAACCTCAATGCCTTTTAGTTCTGTTCATTTCTAAGGGCTGTCAAAATAGGAGGAACTAGATCTTCAAAGGTGTGTTTATACTTCATAGAGGAGTGCGAGTATTTATCTAGGAGGGTAAAAATGGATTGTTTGCATGAAAGAATATTTTTAGTCACTTAAAAATACTCCTTCAAGTAGAATCTGCTTTTTCTGAAGAGTAAGCTGTCTTGATTTTTTTTTTTTTATTTAAACAAACTCCATTGACCTGATTTGCAGCTAGACACTTTATCAGACTTTATTCCCCTGAATATAATCCTCTCCTTTCCCCCCCTCTTCATCCTTTGTAACATTTTATAGTTGATTTAAGGATGTAATCGCTCTGTTAGCCTCTGCCCCTCTATGTCCAGCTGCTTTCTCTTTGTCACACTAATGACCCGTCACAGTGAAGCTGTCACTTGCTGCAGTGAGTGAAACCAGGAAACCTGCCCCTTTGGGTTTTAGAAACGTTTAATATCTGTCCTGTTCTGACAACTCAAGCCTTGCCCATTTTACAAATGCCCCTTGCCTATTTAGAAAAAAATGCCAAATGAAAGGATTGGGTGTTGTGTTGCAGGAAGGGGCAAAGGCATGTTTTCTTAAAGGATCAGTATTTATGGGTGCACAGACCATTATTTTGTTGCAGTGTGACTGCATTTGTGTGTGAATGTGAACTTGGGAAATGTGAGTTGAACTGATATTAGTTGTACCACAAGCTGTGTATTTATCTCATGCATCTGAAGAACTCTGAAGAAGATGGATTTGTTAGTTTTCTGTGTGTTCATGTTGAGAGATGAGAAGAGCAGGGAGTGAGTGGGGACAGGCTGGAGCTGTGTTAGGTGGATGTTGCATTAAATTACGCTGTTCAGATTTGTCCTCCATCATCTCTGCTGTTTACAAACGTGCAGGTGTTTCACCAGCCTTTGCAGAATGCTCTGAAGGAATCATGAGCCCTGTCTGACTGGGCATGATAGGAATCTGTCCCTGTACTGGCTGTGAAGTGTAGTCCATCTCCTCCATGGTTTTAACTCTAAAGAAATGTTAATGATGGTGGCAGCTCTAAGAGGGATGGGAGAATAATCTGCTTTGTCAATTCTGGATATACTTCTTACTGGGAAAAGACAGAGACAGGATAAAGAAGTGTTTAACTCCTGTTCCCTTGAGTAATGTCTTCTGCTGGCCAGGATGGACAGAGAAAGTGGTATTGTGGGCAGGTCTTTTCCTCAACTTGCCATGCATCTTGTGACTTTCTGTGCAGTAGGCTGCAGATTATTAGAATTCAGGCAATGTAAAATCCTTGAATTTGCTAGTGTCAAAAAGTACAGTTTCACGCGTCGGTGGCTTTTCTCCTGGGGATGGGCGTGACTTGTGACTTGGTGGTGTCTGTGAGCTCAGACCACTTTTTTGGAAATGTGTAGGAGTTGCTCTTGCCTTCTTACATACACTTGAATGTTGTAAGAAATAAACTTGAAGTACCTCTGCAACAAGTGGCTTGATTGCTGATGTTTCCTTTACAGAGGTAACAAATACTCTTCTGTGGGCTTTTGCACATCATATAGTTGAAAAGCAGCAGTAAATTGGCCACAGTCTGTTCTTGCAGTAAGAAGTATTCTTTCTGTCTCTGCTGATTAATATGTTCTTCTCTGCAGGGAAGATGTGCTAAATAATTTTATTAGGTTGATGACACAGAGGTCATTACACTGACCAACTTTTATTGTTCTCTTTTTGACCTCAGGTTTGTTTTTTTTTTTAAAGTAAAATAAAATTGCAAAGTACTTATTGAGAAGAAAATGCTGTGAAATGCTTTAATAATGTCTTTATCACTCTGCTTTCTGCTCTGTCTGGAACCAGAGTGAGAGCAGATTAACTTGTGGTACAGAGAAGTTTGTTCCCTGCAGAGCTGTGCATAGCTCTGTGTCTTTGTGTGGTTTGCAGTCTGGATGCCACTCCAGAGACTGACAGATTTCCTCTGCTCCCCTACATAAAATTCTCTGACAGAGATTACACACAATTCAGACTGGGGATGGGATTTGGAGAAAAGATGACTCTTGTCTCCTGAAACCGTAGAGAGAAATATTAGTGAACTAGGATGTTGGATTTTTTGTTGGGGGTTTTTTTTTTTTTTTTTTTCAGCCCTAGGCTCCTCTTATCTTCCAAACTCTTCCATTAACACATCTTAACATTCACACCCCTGCTATCCATGTGCTCTGCGCCATCCATTTGTGCCCCACTCATGGCACATTCTTGTAAGGTCACCTACAACCTTCCACCGTCCTGCTAACCAACAACCAAACATTGGGCTCTTTTCTTTATTTACTGCTTCATTCAAGGTCGCTATCCCCTCCTGTAGCAACACCTTCTCCTCATGGCACAGACAGGTCTTGTTCTTTTGCTGACATCTTTCTGTTAATTCTCTTTGAAATGACCCAAGCGGCCTCCTTCAGTTTGCTTTGACTTGCATTACACTTAGGAAAGTGTCACTGATGTGTCTAGAGGTGAACGTGCTTGTAAGTCATATGGAAGAATAGCAGTTGACTCAGAAGGTGTCTATAGATCCTTCTGGGCAGTGCGGGCAAACAGTTTCATGGGTAAAGTGGTGTAAGCAAAAGAATAAGAGGTAGCTGGTACTTGAATACAAGTCTTGTATTTTCTGCATTGTTTTGGCTATTATTTGAGCATACCTTCTCTTCTCCAGCTCCTGGAGAAGTAAAGGGCTAACTAACTACTTCAAATTTGACACTAAAATTTAAATTAATCATAACCAGTGATAGGTAGATCAGACTTCTCAAAGACAGGGGATGATGACTGTTCAGCCTAGGTTTTGTTGGTTGTCTGCATTGCAAAGTATTAAAGGCTTTAATTTTCTTCCAAAAAAATAAGAGTAATATGAAAATTTGCAGGAGCAATAAGTGATTCAGTATTTTATTTATTTTTTTTTTTAATTGGTTAAAGATTACTTGTGCAGAGTAGATGTGTTAGGTGGCCAAGCCAGTTTGCTTGTCAGTAGTGAATAAGATTAAATTCCTGCTTGGTTATAGTGTATTTACTATAAGACTGATCTTGCAAAGCTTTATTCATACACATGAGAATTATTTGTGTGTGGAAGACTTTAGAGGATCAGATCCCACCATCCAAGTCTGCAAGGCTTCATGACTGTTTCCTACTTGGATGGATTTTTCTTTTCTTTTTTTTTTTTTTGGCCATGTCACTAGGAATCCTGTACAGAAATGTTAAGGACAGTAATTGCTGATAGGAGGGACCTAATACAGTAAAACCCGAAGAAAATAACAGAAAGTTACCTTGTGTTCCAGCACTGAAACCTCTTTTTTCTTAAAGGACAGCACGAAGTTATGTAGGGAGGAGTGTGGATCCATGCACCTTTGTGCATCTTGATAGCATATTAATAGTCTGACATGTTTTAAACCCAGTTCTCTGGAGTCTTAAAGCTTCACCAGCTACAGGGATTTGTGGAGTTGGAGGTGGAGAGGGGTTTACAAAGAGCCCAATCAATTCCTCTGGCAGTTCTGCACTTACAGGTGGCCAGCGCTGCTGTTTGTCCTGAATGTTTGGGCGAAAAAAGACACGGTCTTACATCTCTTATCTAAATTGGCTTCTTGCCCTGTTTTCTCTGTAAATTCTCAGGATTTTGGTTTTGTTACATTTGCTGCAGTTTTTTAATGGAACAACATAAAAATAACAGATAAAATTTAGCAATTTTGTGGTATTTCCCCCTATATTGAAAGGAGCTTTTATACGTTTTGTGAAGAACCCATTTTATCCTGATCCATATGGCAAGGACATAAAATATCAGCAGCTAAGATTACTTTCTGGATTGCTGGCATCCTTTACGGGGAGAATCTGCTCTGAACTGCAAGACAACCATTTGTAGCCTTTTCTGCATAACATGCTGTCTCTTACTGTGCATTTTTGCAGTACTTGGCACTGTTCTGTTCCTAATCTTCTGCTCTGTAGAATGTAAGACTCTTTTACACAAAAATACAAACACGTAGAAGAGAGACTCCCCACACTTTTATTATTGATCTCTTTAGGATGATGGATAGATTTTTCTTTTGTGTGTCCTTCTTTGAAGCATTAAAACCTACTGTTGTGCTTTGTGGCTCCTATAATTTCAAGCTGTACTATGTGGAAGTTGGTAGCAGTGTTCTAAAGCCGAGGACTTGATTGGCAAGTTTTAGCTGTGAGTAAATTTTCACAGCTGATCCATAAATCCCCGACAGACCATTAGGAGCTTCAGAGCGGCTCTGGCAAGCTCCCCTACAATAATTGTAGTTTTAAGTTTGTTATATTTAGTTTTCTCACCTCTTAGCTGAATGCCGGGGGACCTCACTAGAAGCAAACCAGCTCTCTATCCACTTTTTCCTCCAAGAGGGGAGTTCGTACAAATAGCACAGCGTGGGAAGAGAGGCCTTGCTGGTTGACTCCCAGTGGAGAAGGCAGAGACTGTCCAAGGGTATGGCTTGCAACAAAGGGACCCCAAATTTGGGGTCAGACATTTCAGTAATTTGAGGAGACTTGGAGAACATCAATTCTTGCCTCCCACCTCCAGCCCCTGCTCTTCAGAAATAACAGAATCGTCAAGGGAGGTAGAAAAAATGCTTCTTCAAGCTAAACACAACAGAGTCATATATAACTCTGAGAGACAGAGGCGCAGATCTTTATTTAAATTCCCTGAGGTAATTGTATTTATTTATCTGTAGCAAAGCTGGCAGAGTGACCAACTTTTAGGAGTGACCGCTGCTCTAAGAACAGAACTGCATGGGAGGCAGCGGAGAGGGCAGGAGGCGTTTCTGTTGGGGGCCAGGGTTTGATGGTGATGATGTTGCTGTAGCAGCTGGAAGCTTGGCTTCACAACCACATCCCCATTAGGCTCATTGCTCCACGCACATGCCTAAAACCAGTGCTGTGGTGACTGTGTCGCATCGTTGATAAGCCCTGGGGAATGCCCCACCAGGCAGCCTAATAAAGCTACAGGAGATGTTCCCATCGATCCCCTGGATTTGGGTCCTGCTGGATGGGCTCTGGAAGCAAACTCAGACTTTACTGCTTATTTGAGCAATTAATATTTTGTACGTTTCCCTCTGAAATCTGAACTGCTTTCCAAAGATGTGCTTGTCACTTGGTGGAATCTGTTGCATTACCTTGCCAGAGGGACAAGAGGACTGTGTAGAAGAAAGGGGAGTATCTGCATGGTGAACTCTTCCAAAGGGATCTTTTTTTTCCTTTCTAGAACAGGGAAAGAGAAATTGAATCTGTTTATCCTCTGCTACATAAAACCAGTTTCTCATACCTATAAGCCCTGAATGATGGTCTTTTAATTCCATTTTCAAGTAATTTTGTTTTAGAGCAAGAAATACAGAAAATTCATTCATGTTAAAAGCTCCTTCAAACCAAAATTCTTTAATGTTAATATTTTAATTTAGAAGCATTGGAAGGTTTGTTGACTAGGACCTTGTTAGGATAAGGATAGAGGAAGTAACTATAAATAGTGATACAGTGAGTGATGATCTCGCCCTACAAACTTTGTCTTGAACTTAAGCAGGAGAAGGTAAAAACATCAGCTGACATCCTTCTTGCAAGGAGGCATCTCTGATTAAAATAGGGGGATCTTCAGTAAAAGAAACCAAATTGGTTGTCTTCAGTATTTAGTTTCAAGTGCTCTAACTTCATTTGATGCAAGGAGTCAAGTGGAAGATGTCATTCCTTTGGTGGGAACAGAGTGCTGTTGATGCCTGGGCCAGTTTTGGTATCTGCCATTTCAACTTGAAATGCTAAGAATGATAAGAGTAAATGAGCTAATTACATGTATACAAATGAAATGTGCAGCATGTTTCAGATGGAAAAAAAGACAACACCCTTCATCTGTATATTGTAATAGAAGAAAGATTTTCAGAACAATATGGAACTTCTTGCATGAATTGGGGTTGGGGTAAGGTTGTGGAAACCGTGCAGTAAGTAACATGCGAAATGGTGTTCAGATTAAAAACAAAATAGATCAGGGATATGGGAGTAAGCAAACCACATAAATCTTCCTAGATTTACCTGCAGAAGTGTTGTGCTATGCTTTTGTTTCTCAAGAACTGGATGGATGGGAAGCAGGTCACTAAGAGGACAGTATGGACCTCCTGTGCTTTGGGGCAAACAGACCACTAAGATAATGAGCTCTAGATAAGAATGGCAGGGCATCCTCGCCTAGTAATAGCTGACCAGCAAGGTGTTACTGTCAATTTCTATTAACTGCAAATAAAATTTGCAAATGCTTATTCACAGAAGTAGCTGGAGTGAATCAGTGACCCGTAATTGCACATGTAAGAAGTTTACAGGTGGAACCTAAGATGAATTCAAAATTAAAGGCTAAACATAAGAGGGATGGATGAGTCTAGCGTCTACCTGCTGATTTTTTGCTCAAAAACACAGTCAATGGAATGGATCTGGGGAAGATGAGAGGAGAGTTTAGGAGGCTTGTTTTCACTGCAGGGTTAACTCAGACTCCTGCCTGGGAGCCATTACCATCTATCAAGCAAAATTAGCCTCAGTTAAAAAGGTGCTTTTGAGACAGTTGAGGATTTTGGGGAGAATCTGACCTTCGTTTGGATAGCTGTCACTTTGGGAGAAACGTTGGAAAAATAATCTGTATGCTGGTTATCCTCCGCTTCCAGCATTCTCCGAAGGATGGGAAAGTTCTCCACGTGATGCTATTGAGCAGGAAGGGTTTCAGCCCTGCCCCACTGGGAGGATTTCCCAAATGGAAATTGTGTTGGGTGGTCTGGGACCTGCTGAGGGGAAGTTTGTGTTTGAGTTGGGTTAATCAGAGATATATTGGGAAGGTGAAGTGTGTGAAGGAGCCATACTCAGAAGAAGAACCAGTCTTTCTTTACATGGGAAAAGCCTCTGTACTTCTCCCCGGCTTCGTTAGGAGAGCCGAGGTATTACGCCAGCATTAAGTTAAACAACTTTTTGCCTCCCCCGGCCCCTTTCTGCAATATAGTTTTAGTTTGGTTGGTATCGATGTTTTCTTTTCCAGCTACTAATTAAAATGAGAATGAAGTTAAACTTATCTCAAGGTGGAAACTTAGTCGCTTGCTGTTCCCTCCTCAGAAGAGAAAAAGTGATGTACTTACAGCTTCAGTAATTGCAAGAGGGGACTGATTGGAAAACTAAGTCAGTGTCCCTTCCTCTGCGGATGTTGCTTACCTGGGAAGTGGCTGGGGAAGCTGGGATGTTCTCCAGCTTGTGTGTATGTCTTTGAGGGTACAAGGGATTTGAAGAAACAAACCAGAACTTTTTCCTGATTGAAAGGGTGCCTAGACTTATCTAGGGCTACAGCAGGATATTAATAGAACATACTGCATTTCCTTTGCATAAAAATACGAAGGGCACTTTGCTGAGAAAAAAATCCTGCTGTGCCTTTCTGTCTTTGGGACCAGCTCATCACCCAGCTAAAATTAAAAGGTGAAGTCAGGCAGTTCTTGCTCTCTATTTTTAAACTGCTTCAGCATATGAATGTGAGTGTGAAATCTTTCTTTAGGCCTCTCTTAACTTAATTACCTACTTATTCAAAATATTCTCTTCTCAAATTGCTGAGCTATAATTATATTCATCTTTTCTGTGGACACACTTTAGCTACTTGATGTCTGTTTAATTAGCTTTATGTTTAATTTGTAGTTCTGTTGTTATTTACAGTGATGGAAGCCTCGTGGTAAGCCTGTAAAAACTATTTTGATCTTTTAAAACGTCAGGAAGTAGGTGATGGGTTTGTATCTCTTTTCTATGTTTTCTTCTGGAAAATATCATGAGAAGCCCACCCTAAAAAAAAACCAAACCAAACCAAAAAAAAACAGTAAAAAGAATTAAAACAAATAGTTTTTGTTTGTCTTTAATAATAGAAAATGACATAATAAATGAATATGTTTTGTTACACTTTCATTTCTTCAAATATTTTGTTCTGTGCAAGATTAATTGTATTTTATTTTGTTTGTGTGCCTTTTCTTTTGCTTGGGTGGAAGGGTTGCTGTGGCCCCAGCACAGGAGGTGCAGTGGAACAGCTTACAAACCATAGACTTGTGCCTTTTCTTCTGCTGATTTGGGTATTCTAAATTCTTCTTCCTGCATTTCAGTGAATCTGTGAAAAATCCCCATCGGGCACCTTTGAAAATTAAACTGAGTCCTGGTTGTTTGCATGGAGAAATGATGTTTTCCAGTCTCTTAGTTTCAGCCTGCAGAGGGTGTGCTTTCCTCCGTCAGACCATCACCTCCCAGCACGGTTCCCCGTAACCCTGTACCGAGAGCCTGGCGTTGTACCCAGAGGTGCGAAGGGAAAAGGGCGTCTGTCTGTCTGTCCCCTGTGACATCTGCCCCTGCATTTCTTTGACTATCAGCTGGCATTGGGACTTCTTCCCAAGTGACCCCTTTCGCAGTGAGAAGGAGACTCCAGAGAGAACATGGTGTTTCTTTGCGTCCTCTTTCAGGACTGGCTGTTGATCCTACACGTGGTACAAAATGGGGACACGTGCTTCTTCCTTCTCAGTGTTTTCCCACTTCCTTTACTTCTGGCGGTAGGACCAGCTGTGGTGTAGGAGATCTTAGGAGAGTCATCTCTGCAGTTTCCCGTGTCTGGTCAAGCAGCGGCTCCACTGCGCTGGGTCATTTGTATTTTGTCGGGTACCTGAATTTGGAAGTCTTGAAAGGCATCACCTTCAGCATCCACATGCTCCTGGAGCGTCCTTATGGGGGCCTATGTGTAGCTCTACCTTTGACAGCTAAATGAGTACACCCCAGGCTACAAACTGGTACTCTCCCCAGATAGGTCCCATGTGCTGTTGATCCCAGCAGTATACTTTCCCAGACCTTCCTCTCCAGCTTACCAGAAATACCGGAGATTGCGTAGGCTTGGGTGTTCGGTGACGGCGCGTTTGTGTGGCTGGTGAGAAACATGTTGCTATTCATGGTGTTTAGTGGCCGTAGGGTTAGATAGCTAGACAGTGATGTTAAGTAACACAAACCTGGAGCCACAGCCTCTTGGACACATCTTCCCATGCCAGTCTTGGTGCTTGGAACGGTTTGCCCATTAATTTGTTCCGAGTTTCCACCTCCTCCCTGCTCTCTCCAGAAAACCCTTGGCAAACCAGCTCTTCTGTAAATTCTCCTACCTCAGCCGGCCTCTGTTCATGCTGTCCTGTCCCATCACCTGTTTTTGACTTCAGATTGGGAATTTGTCAGCACAGAGATTTATGTGAACATTTTACGTCTTCTGAAGAAATAACACAGGCCCCTTATTCTTTCAGAAATGAAAAGTTGCATTTTAAGACTTAGATATGGACATGATGTTCACCTAGACAATGGGGGTTTTATAAGGCTAATTATATTAATAGATTTTCTTTTCTCCAACTGGAGACTGTAATCTGTCATATGTTTTGGCTGCTGGAAATGGAGCACCTGACAGCATTAACCTATCAGAAGGATTTCCAGTTATGGGCAAGCAGCCATTATGTATATCTTAATCCGCGGCAGGAGATCTGGACAGCTTTTGATTTACTAGCGCTCATCTGTTCAATAGAAGCTGGAGATCAGCACAGCAGTTACCTTCAACATTGATTGAAGGGTACTGAAAGGGAATGGAGAATTTTATCGGTATGATGCAAATCGGGTAGAATTGCTAATTGTACTTCTAAATAACCTTAAAAGTACTTTTCTCAAGGTAGCTAAAGGAACTGTTTTGTAATTGCTGTGCCTGTTTAAAAAAATCTTAACAGCTTTGTCTCATTTTAAAGCAGATGCTTTAAATTCCCTAATGTCCTTTTCAATAGATTAGATTAAATAACTGGAGAACTAGAAAACTAGTATCTGGTTGCTGTCAAGTTGAGCATTTATACATTTATTTTTTTTTTAATGTTGCAGATTTTACATAAACAGATTTATTAGCTGAGCTAAACATAAGGTTTTAAAAGTAGACTATAAAAATTCTTATGTTTTCTTCATAATGTGGCTTTAGATAGTTATAATAGCAGAAGAATCTGAAGCATCCTCATTTTTATTTCCAAAAAATGTACATGAAATGTGTTTATTTAAGTGGGTAATAAAACTGAAGAACCAGGTCATAAACCAGTGTTCACTAAAACCTACAGAAATAATGCAGAGATTCTTGCCATGTGATCTGGTTATGAAACCAGAGGAAACAACTTTCTTGTGGAGCATGTCACGCTGGTGAAATAGAAAACACGTATCTCAACACAAGCAATATAGATGTATGTAATATATCCACATTTTTATGTGCACATGTGTTTGTTGGTATGTGTGTGCTTGTGCACTTACATACAGTTGAATTTATTTAAGGAACTCCTATTTTAGAGATCATTCACAATTTTAGCTATTAATATTGCTAACCTTTCCCAACATATAAATACTCCGTTGTGGTCTCCCACACAGCTGTTGCATCCTCCAAAAAGTCCTGTGCTCCTGTAACTAGGGAACTGTGGAAAAATGGTCTTAGGACGATGATGTATATGATAAGCTATATTGCCCAATAGGTCCCTTGGTTTCTTACCGTATTTCTGGGGCAGTCTGGGTCAAAACGTTGATATGATGGAAACTAAATATTCAGGGTGTGATTTTAAAAACAAACAGACCTGAACTGTCCCAATTCCTGTTCCCCAGTGCTTTAGCTTTTCTGTCACTTGAGATTTTAGATTATTGCATGGTCCTTGGCACGACTTAAACTTTACAGTAACTTCCACAAGGTGTTCCTCCTGTAGTTTTTAGCGGATTTGTAGTAAGTGTGGGATGAGGTTAGCCTGGCCTGATTGTTTGGAGGGTTGGGGATTCTGGAAGAGTCGAGTATGTTGTATGAGTATGGCTTTGTACAAGAGAGTGCACGTGTACACAAAGATTTATGTATATCTACACATACATAACTATGTTTTCTTGAACTGTGGATAACAACCCATGTTGCACATGGGATATCGTATGTCTCCTCAGGGATACTGAAGTATTGAAAGTAAAATGAGAATGGCTGCCTGGGAAAGCCAACCTAGAGGTTTCAATTGCTGAGCTCTCCACAGGTTGCCCTCTCAAGGGCTTGGCCTTGTCTTCCTGGCAAAAAATATTTCAAGGAGCAGGATGGGATATGTCAGCCCAGGGCTATCTGTGAAGGGGATGCATTTTGAAACTAAACTGCTGCGTTTCTGACCCCTGTTGGCTTTCAGCCCCGGAGGAAGTTTCACAGAAATGGATGCAAGGGCTGTTGTATAAATTCTGCTTCGACGTCAGAAGTGGTGCTAGTCCCTTGCTGGCAAGGAGCGTGTTCGGCTTCTCTTGCAGAGAGAGTGAGCCCTAGAGTATGTGCATCACGGGCCAGAAATAACATAGGATGCTGGGCATTCCTGATGGGAAAAGTGGGTGAATGCTAAAGGCAACTGTGACTATACAAAACACAATGTTTGGGTGCTGAGTTGCTCTTGGTGCATTCTTCGGGCAGTGTTTCTCTACAGCAGCTGACCATGAGCAGGTTTTTCTGCCCCTACCAGCAGAGGAATAACGTATATTGGAGGAATAACCTATAGTCCCTGTGACTGTAGTGGCTCTGTCCCCCACCGGCTGGTTCCACCAACTCACCGGGCTGTTTGGGGCAGTGACCTTAAATTTCTCTGTTGCTGCCAAATGCCCTTACACTTCTGAATCTCGCTGCGTACCTGAGAACTTGCTAACCAGTTACTGGGGTATCTTCAAATCACCTTGCTGGTCCTGGAGAGCTGTATCCCAGTATGGTGTCTCTGAGCTACCTAATCCACCGCAAGAATGGATTTAGCAAGACAATTTATCAGGGGAGATTTGCATCAGTATATAATTGGTTAAGGATATATAAGCTGAAACTCAAATTTGTACTTAGACATTGTTTTTATTTAAAAGTATATCCTACTTAGGATTTTAGTAACATATTTTACAAATCACTCTTGAGATGCTCTTTCTGGAGCTCAGATGGCTATGTTATAAATGAAGAACGGATTCAGGAGGATTCACAGTGTTACTATTTATCTTGTAATGTTTTCCAGATGGCAGAACATGATGTAATCCATACTGCCCGCTTCGTTTCCCTGCGCTCTGCCATACCCGATACGTAACCAAGAGAATTAAGAAGCTCATCAGGCTGTTACGACGATAGCTGGTTAATCCAAACGTTCTTTATTACGTTATGAAAACTGCAGATTAACAAATCACTTGTGGGTGAATGCAGGAAGATTGATTGCTATTCAAAGCTCTGCGAGAACTAGATACCCAACTCAGATTAGTTTAGCTCAAGCTACACTTTGGTGAATGAATTCCATTTTCCTCAGGGCTATGAAGTAGTTTACATCTGTTCAATTGTAAATTTCTCCAGCAGCAGCAACTGGGTGATTTTGATTCCTCTTCCTTGGAGAAGTGATGGGAATGTTTATTTGTTGTTGTTTGCATGGATCTGAAATAAAACCACAGCACCAGCATCGCTGGTTGCGTGGGCATGGTGGCTAAGGTCAAATTAATTGCAGCTTGCAGTTGCTCATAATTCTGCCAGTGTTCGTGCAATAATGTTGTTTACTAACTCGAGCTTTTATTAGGCTGACAGACCATCATTTGAATGGCAAACCCATCAAATTTAAGTAGGCACTTAGCTCAGGATTTTCTCAGCATTAATTGAAGGCGCCAGGGGTACTGCATTGGGACAGGTGCAGTCTTGCTGTGCAGAGGCAGGATTTGGGGAGTACATGGGGAACCAAAGCTCCCTGTGTATCCCGACATCCAGCTGTGTAAGGTTTCTCACTTGAACCTACATTCAAGAAGTCTTGAAGGGAGATTAGGGCTGGGGTAGGAGATTTCAATCTACTGGCGGTTATCCTGTAGAGTGGGTTTTGTAGGCACTTTAGGCTATCCTACCCTTTGGTTAAGCCCCAAAAAATTGGATGGAGAGATGAATAACATAAGAGATATAAATACGTGGTATTAAAGTAGCTTTTGGAAGGGAGGACAACATTTTTCTGAAGTGGGTTTAATAACTTGTGATCATCTCATCGTCCATGGAGCAGCTGCTCGTAGGTCGCTGTTGGTAGGACACAGATCTCTGGGCTGGTTGATCTGATCTGGCGCGGAACTTCCTTCCCTGTGTGTATGTGTTCAGGCAAGGAAGGTTAGAACAGGAGCCGAGAAACACTGGACAGAAGAGCAGTTTCCAACACAGTCATCGTTTTGATGGTTGTGCCATGTTTGGTCGTGTTGCTGTTCTACCCGGTGGCCTCCTCATCTGGTTTTTATCATTCATGGCGCTGCTTGGCCGGTAGCAGTTTTTATTATTCCTTTAGCATGTCTCTGGGGTGTTACAAGTCCAGTGTCAAAACATTCCCTTGTAGGACAGGAGGGAAAGAGGAGAGGTTTACACGATGCACATGTCTCATTTTACAGTTTCCTGATGATCTTCAGTTTGGCTGCTTGTAAGGAGTGTTTGTTGCTCGTAGTCACTCAGTCCGGGCTCGTTTATTGACTCAAGCTGTCTTTGCTCACTGCGGTATTGCCGGTGATTTATGTGCTTTGCCGTTCTGATTTCTACGGCTTGTCCTGCAAAACAAAATTAATGACAGGGGCTTTTGGAAGCTGAAAAGTAGCAGAGAGCTAATTACATTTTTCATTAAATATTCCTCCGAGTCCAAGGGAAGGGCTGCGATGCCCAGTTTTACACAGCCTCTTTGCCTCTTTCTCTGCGTCTTTTGCGAAGAGCACGTGGAAAATGGACTCTCCAGTAAAATAAGGGCTGGGAGAGGGGACAGAGGAGGGGAAAGAGTCCTGAAAGGATGGATTTTTCATGCCCTTCTTCCCACAGCCCTTCTCCCTTTCCACCCCTATTCCTCAGCAACTTTCCTTCAGGTTTTCTCACGCACAAAATCTTTCTAGTCTTCCTCATGCCCGGTCCTGATCTGCCAGATCTCCAGTTTCTTCTCTACCAAATTTTCTTAGTTTTTAGAGTTGGTTTTTTTTTGTGTAAGAATTGGCTGCTTCTTCCTCAACAGCTAAGACTTGTGTATAAAGCACAAAGAAGAAACAGCTCGTAGATAAATACGTGTTTTATGTAGCTTGTATATAAAGCACAAAGAAGAAATATCCATTGCTTTTTCCTGTTTGCAAGAAACGCTCTAGAGAATCGCAGCAGATTGGACACCTGGAAAGGTTTGTGCTCAGAAATCCAGCCCACTGACTTGGTTTAAGACAGTGGGAATGGAAATTCAGAATTTGTTTGTCTGAGAGAAACCAGAGATTTTCAGAGTTGACAGTACGAGGAAACTTTATGTTCTGGAAATGTAATGTTTGTCAAAGGCACGAAAGTATCTGTTAGCAGTGGCTTTTTGGCACAAAAGGATCTCTCCTCCGAAAAAAATAATTGACTTTGTTGATGAAGGAGAGAGCGACTATAAAAGATGTTACCTTCTTGGGAAGGAGTAGGGACCCCCTTCCTGCATTTTAGAGAGATTGCATGAAGCAAGTTGAAATCCTGCCTCGAAGGATTTTTTGGCATGCTGAGCGCTGCTGTAAGCGTAGATTTTTGTGTTGGCTCAGCGCGCAGACCGCAGGTCTCGGAGCCGTAAGCGCGAAAGGTCAGGATTGCATTTAGCCCATAACTATCAACTCTGTGATATACTATTAGTCATAGAAACTTGAGAAATTTGTTAAGATATTCTGAGTTTGATTTTGATGTATTGGGATAGCTTTCAAAATTCCATGATAGTTTAAAGTGGTACTGCCAGCAGGAAAGTCAGTTGATCAGAATACAGTGTTTTAAAATGATTTTACTCTTCTAATGCTTTTTGTGTTTACAGTCATCCTCTAATTTCAAGAGAAAAAAATATTTCTGTAAGTGTGAAAGCTGTCTGTCTAGAAGTAATTCTTTATGCATAATATGGTTAAAATACTTCCGTGTAACTTTTCACTCGTGGGAGTAAAAAGCAAAAGGGATAATTACTCCTGTTTATCCATCAATCACCAATAACATACTGTGGCGTATCAGAAGATTTTACTGTAATTAAATATTTTTTATTTAGATACATTGAGCAAAATAGTCTCACATTCGTTCGTGTTATATCTCATTCTTGCTTACCTTATCAGTGTAGTTCTTCTCTCAAAGGTAATTGCAAAAATGTCCCGTTTTTGTCCTTATTCTTTAGATATGCTGAGCACAAAAATTTAAATTATTAGTTCAAGAAGCTATGACTTTCTGAGAGATACTGGCTTATTCTTATTTTGAATTGTTTCACATTCTTGTATATGCATGTAGTGCAGAAGGAAAATACATGTTTTCATCTGTATCCCATCAAGATGGTTGTATGTCATTGAAAAAAAACCTTTCAGAAAGCAGTTTATTTTTCTGGTAAAGGAAGTCGCTTTGAGGTTAGAGTCCCAGATTGGATACTGGCAGGTCAAATTCTTTATCACTTCTAAACTGAACATAGATAATGTGAAAGCTATTTAGGCATGTCTGAATCCCTGCGGTGCTATTTTCAGAACATATATAGAAAAACCCTGACTTTTTTTTTTTTTTTTACATTTAATGATTTTTAACATGTATTTATTTTTTAAATCAGGCTTGGAAATGACTGATTTATTTAAATTTGTGTATACAAATCTTTTAAATAAGGGAGAGTGCACATTCGGAAACAAATTTCATGAAATAAATCTGATTTTGTCTGGTTTATTAGGATTTTTTATCCTGTTCTGTGTGATGATACTTTGTCAAATGTGACTAGTTAAGTACTGTCAAATAATATCTATCCTTTTGGTTACTATATACAGCTGATTTTCCCCCCTTGATTTAATGAAATTTTTATTCTCTCCGCAACTGGTCAATATCTTAAAATCCCACTATACCTAAAAGTTTTGAAAGTCAAGTATTACTTATTTTCTAAAGCTTTCTTTTAAATACCAAGGTTATCGGTAGAATTTACTTTTAGTAAAAATTCTGAGTAAAATGCAAAAAATAGAAGATTTTTTGGGGGGGTTACAATTTAAAGAATCATCCTTCAATACTTACTGTGAAAAATGTTTTGCAACAATGTGATATAGCCACGATGCAGAATTCCTAAATTATTACAGCTTTTGAAGGTGTTTTTATAACCTGCTTTGTCATCCGGAATTTAACAATCATTATGGAAATTTATGTTATTGTCTGATCTTGAAAAAAAACCCTATCAGTGCCCAGTTTACAGAATCTAGAATATGATGTTTTTAAATAAGAGCGAAGGTTTTCCTTAAAAAAAAAAAATTAGGAAAAGGTTTCTTATGCAAGACATCTTTACAATGGAAAAAAGCTTTGTCTTGCTATTTTGCAAAGAAATCTGGATGTCTCTGATAAAAAGCACACCAGCTGTTTATTAATTAAATTACATATTTCAGACACTGGATTATTTGATTTTGTTATGAAATTATAAAACTCTGGCGGAGAAAGTGTGGGTCCAATATCTCCTTATTCGGGAACAGATCACATGAATTGATGAGTGAAGGCTAACCTTTAGCAGAACCTGGCAGATGATCTTATCGGTGCGTTTACTTGATTGTTAATCTACAAACTATAACTTAGCATTAATTTATAGGCTGGCCTGGCCTTAAGTATAACATAACATTAATATATAGACTGTCCTGGCTTTCAGTTCTCTTTCAGGCACTCTGTTCCCTTTCAAAAGATAAACTTTCCATAGGCCAGTGCTTATCTGCCTGGCTTCCTGGCTGGCTGAGATTTAAGCTATACCGGCTTGGGCCAGGCATGCAGTTGAACCTTGAGAACTTTTGTGAGTGCTCAGCAAGAACATGGGGAATTCCTGAATTTTTATCAGTAAGAAGAAGAGCCCAAAAGCAAAGATAATGGATCAGAAAAGGTAGCGTATTCATTTAACTTGACAATAATGGTTTGTCATAATTACCCAGAATAACATTTAGTAGTTAATGGTATTTCTTTCCTAGGTCCATAGAAAGGAAGATAACGTAGGGTATGGGAATGCTGTGTGTGGCTATTTGAGTTTTTGTTAGAAGCATTTGTGCCTCCAGTGAGTAATATTATTGTGTTGATCAGCAAAGGCAGGTGAAGCTTGATGTGTGTTTTAATTCATATTGTACCTGGGACGGCGACAGTGTTTGTAAAGAAGACATTTGTTTCTATTGAAGGCATAAAGCACAGACACAAGGGAAAGGACTTTGAGGTAGAATTTATTTTTCTTAATTGTTCCTATTGCCCTTGACAGACATTCTTTTTCTCAAACATGATTGAGTTGTTCCCGGATGAAGTACAGCAGATATAGATGCTGTTATATGAAGTGCTTAATGTGGTTTGTGAAACAGCTAACAGTGATAACTGTGGAAGTGTCCTGTGCTGCTCTCAGATGCAGACAGTCTATTTTCGACCTGGAGACCAATATCAAGCCCTGGATTTTGTCAGGTCAGGGGGTGGGCATCGAAGACCTTATCTCTTTTTTTCCTTTGTTGACAACATATTCTTATCCTTCCGGGGTCCCGAGGTGACTGCTTGATAGAGCTGGTATTTTAAACACCTAAATAGGAGAAGTCATGAACTTCTTTTTCTATTTTTAAGGATGCTCACTAAAGTTGCTAGTGAGGCTCAATGAGCTGCTGGGATGTAGGAAGAGGCTGGGGGAGAACACGGTCAGTGAGACCAGGAAGCCATAGAAAAGCACGCTGCCTTCCACAGGGCTTTGTTGAACAGAGATGTATTAAAAGCATAAATTAGTATTTCATAAGCATAAACATTTTGCAAGTATTGAAAATTTTCTACACTTTATTTATTTATTGTCTTTATTTACTCTGTGTACTTTCAGGAAAAAGAGTATTTTTAATTAAACAGTTTGTTTTAAAGAAGGACCACTGCAATTGTATAGTGTTTTATTTAAGGAGAAGTTACTTGTGTGCATTTTTTTTTTAAGATTTATTGTTAGAAAAGCAGCAAAAATTCAATCATACACCCTCATATAGGTAAGGAATTGATGGAAACATCAAAATAGCAAATAGAAGGAGCACATCAAATTGTGTGCAATCCGTTAGGACGTGTAAAGGAGTACTTGGTCTATGTTGGAGCCTGGCAGTAGCCAGATTGGCTCATGTTATGTTAAATTTGTTGTTTAACCATGTAGTGTCGAGGCTCAACATTGCTCCCCTGCCACAAACTCTCGGACCCTGCAGCGCTGAAAGAGCAAAGTAGTCTAACCGCAGCATTACTACTCTGTCTCTGTGGGGGAGTTAATAATAAAGAATTACATAGCTAAGGAGCTATGTTTTAATTGGCTTTATTTATATTGGGATTTAAAACTAGAAAAGAATAACGTAAACAAACTGTAACTGTGAATATTTCTTAAATCTGCAGCTATAAATAATGGACAGTTTTTCAGAAGAAATGATGAGTATAGGCTCAAAAGAAAAAATCTCCTAAGAGGTTGTGCGTTGCTTCTTATTGTTACAGTATCGCTACAGATAAATATTGGTGGTTTTGGCAAAATGGTAGGTTTTGCTCTGTTTTCAGTCTCTTTCATTATCGTAACAACTCTTCCTTGTTCCTTGAGGGGACAAAGGGAAAGAGAAAAACAGTTTATTCAATATCAGCGTTTAACCAGTAAATGGTTTCCTATCTGGAGACACACTTGCAAAATTTAAGCAGGACTTTGAGGGAGGAAACAAAAATCCTTCTGTGTTAAGAGAAAAATGAATGCTCTTTAGCGTATTCAGGCTGTATAAAAATATAGTTATTAATGATTATTAAGTTGCCTCTGTCACTTCCACTCAATGATACCATGGAAAATCTGTTACGGGAATATTTTCCTCACAGAAAGTTCAGTGGTTACTGAGGGGTTTTTTTATGCCACTTGTTGGCACACCTGCTGACATGAACAATCATTGTGTGATCAACAATGGTGGTGAATTATACCTGAAAAACAAAATTAAGATGAAAAATAATGTATTTGAACTTGTGTTAGTGAAGTCTGGAAATAGCTAGTATTTAAGACCTGCATCTATATAATCTTAGTAGGCAATGGATGCAAATACCCATACGAGGAGGAAATACTGCTTTGAACAAAGGAAAACTGAGATTCTTTTGTCTTTCAACATAAATTCTTAATCAGAAAAAAAACATGGTCATCACAGTGCCAGTTCACACAGTCCAATAGCTCATTTGTGAGGTCTTTCCTGGATATCTTTGATATGTTAACCTGCTGTTTGTCTAAATTTTCATTCTCTGCAATATTAGTCTAATAGAAGTTTGTGTGAAATGATTTTTAAGTGGTTGGGAAGAGTTTTATGGCGTCTGACTAATGATGATCTGACTCTGAATATTTCTGTAGTGAATGAAAACAAGTGCTACATGTTGGTATTGAGCAGAATCAAAAAGTAGTTAAAGAGCTGAATAGATATTCCTTGGTATCTTCTTATTTATATTGGTATAGATAATTTCTCCATTACAGTCTCAGGTGAAAAACAGGAATTAAGGTAAAACCACAGAATAAATTGCAGATTAATTATGCCTTCGTTTTTTCCTCTAGTGACAAAGATCTTTAGGTCCTTTAGGAAATGTTGGCAGTTATCTTATTAATTACTGATACGATAAATTATTTCTGTTGTAGTCATCCCCATGAGTGCTGGTCCTGTACTAACTACATGTGGTCCTGCTTGTTGTGTTAATGAAAAAATTTAAATCACACAACCCGGTCACTTCTAGTCCTGGGAGTTTGTAATTCTGGCTACGTAAATTTGTTAAATGCTCTTATAAAAATATAAATTTAGCAGCATAGACTGCTCTGTAGCACGCTCTAATTCTGTGCATTTTAAGTGTAGAAAAATCCCCAGTGGCTCCCAGGAGTAGATGTGTAGATAGAAAAACGTTTACCTCTAAGAAGTGTGCAGTCTCTTTTTTGGTGGATTGTATGTGGTTTCTGGTTAGATATTTGTAGAGTTGCTGTATGGAAGTATTTATCTTTTTTAGTACCATTCACCTGTCTTGAAACTGTCACCACACAAAAAAAAAAAGAAAAAAAAAAAAGAAAGGAAATAGGAAAAAAAATAAGAAAAAGGATGATACTAAAGAATGAGCTGCTTTAGTCCCGTCCAAATCCTCTCTACTTCTCCAGTTAGAGAGTTGGGATTTCTTCTTTAAGCCATCTACTGTCAAGGATTTAAACAGCCAAAATGTTCTGTTTGGGTAGTAGTAATGGCTTAACATCCACAATATATTGATATTTGCCATGTTAAAATTTGTCATGGTGACATTTTTAAATTTCCCAGCCCCTGCGTGTATCAAGCAGGTATCACAGGGGCGTAGATATTTTGCTGTCCTTTCACTGGGTGTTTGCTTTCTAAAGCAGCAACCAGTGTTTTTCTACTTTCTCTTTTAGCTGGAGTGAAAGCTATAGGATTTTCTTTTTGGTGGATGTCACTGCTGGTCTTCAGCGTGGTTCAAATGTAATGTTTCCCAGGAAATGGAGTAGCAAAGAAAATCTCATCTTGTTGCTGATGCAGCGTTGTCTGCCCGAAGACTGGAGTTGCTCAACTGTGAGCTGAACTGCTCCGTGCCGGCAGTGACCTGCTGCATACAGCACCGTATGCAAACCTGTAGGAGGGAGTTTAAGCTGCAAATGACTCATTTGCACAATATATCAAATATCACCATGATGGGACGTGAGGTTTATTTATCTTTTAAAAATACTCTGAAGCCGTTGTTAGGGGACGCTAATAAAATCAAGAAGGAATCATGTTCCTTAAGAATAATTAGCTCTGAAACAGTTCATTACCTTTTTTTCTCAATGCATATACGTATAACTAAGCAAATCATGCCATTTTAGAAATCCTACTATACCAATAAATATATTCCATCTTATTAGCCCCAAGGAGGAGCAGGGAGAATGGACTACTCCTTCCAAGGAACGTGCAAATACATTTTTCTATTCCTTTCTGTCTCTTCACGATGTTTCGCAGTGAGATTGTACCAGAAATGTTTTAGAGACTCCTGTTGAGCACTCTCAGAATTGAACTTGCATGCAAAGTTGCCAAAGGCAGTTGGTTTGGGGGTTTATGTTTGTTATTCATTAGTCCTGCTGGAGCTTGAAATTTCCTTTTTAGAATTAGCAGTTCTTTTTCTGAATCTTTGCTTGAAGAAACATGCCAGGGAATTCCCCACATGCTCTCTGGTATCCAAGCACAATATATGTTAATATCCAGTATTAAACTTTGATATACTGCACATAGAATGAATAAATACTGAATTTCTCACTAAAGTGACTGAAGAAAGAATGGAAATCTTGGCTTTGTTGAACAGGAAAGTAATCTCATTGTGTTCATTAAGTGATTTCAAATACTCCTATACTAATAATTGACTCCTATATACTCCTATATAAATAATTGACATTGAAGCTGTAGCCCAATTAATTGTCGTTGATGAATCTTAAATCTTAGAGCTGCTGCGTTCATGGAAATTTGTTCACTTAAAACTTTGGGCTTGGGAGAAAAAAACTAAAATGACCTTAAAAAAACTCGACTGATGAACCTGTGGAGATGTTGGTAACCTCACATTGAAAAGTGCCTCTTAAAGAGCCTGTGGAATTAGTGATTTTTTTCCTTCATAGCACAACTGGGACACAGAAATCCCATTTTCCTTAGTGAGAATGCTTGGACGCCCTCCAATCGAGTGGGAACAAAGAGTTGTCTGTCAGGGTCCTGGGAGCCCCCACATCTGCTTTTTAAAACAGGATGTGGGGATGGGGAAAAATCCTCTCCATCTGTGACGCTAACACAGCTTTGAGAACACCTGGAATTACTAGACCCGACATTTGAAGCTTATCGCTGGAGCCGATTTGTGATCGACTGTGAACCTTCATGGGCTGAGTTTCCGTCTCGTGTGGGAGCTTATTGTCAGGGCAGATTTTCCACTGGAGGATCTGGACCCTAAAATCTGAACCTGGTCTGTCTTTAGAACATTGTAAAAGAGTTTCAGTGAATAACTTCTGGGAGACTGTTTAGTCCATTTCTAGCTTTTATTAAAAAACAAAACAAAACAACAAAAACCCAAACAGAACAAAAAACAAACCCAAACCCAACAAAATAACAGCAACAAAAAGATTATTTGAGTAATTTTCAGTGCAATTCATTATCTACTCTGAATTGTGTAAAAGCAAATGCATCAAGTGTGTGCCTTGGCTTTTGTTAATTGCTTTTTGTTTAAGTTGATTTCACTTGTGTGACTAAAAGCGGAGAACATTAAGGACATAACCAGGTTGTTTAAGGGAGGTTCCTTCTGGGCTTGAAAGAGTGTTAAAAGTAGCTGTGCATTTTTAGTAGAGCCTGAAAGTGTTTCCTCTGATCAGTATTTAGTGAAAACATCCCATTCAGCTTTCTACAGAATGTAATTCAACTGTCACACAGATATGTGGCTAGATAATAATAAGAAAAAGAAGAGGAAATACTTTGGTAGACAATTTGTAAAAGGAAAACTGTTTCTAGACTCCTTTGTATTAATTATTCCTCTGTCTCTGTTTTCAACTAAAGGTGCTGTTGGTCAATTTTGTCAACAATTTCAAATGTGTAGTGATGTTTAATTTGATGAGAGCTGTCTTAGGTCTCTGTGTATCACGTCAAGAAGATTTGTTGGGTTTCTAGCATTTTGCTTGTTTCATTTGCAATGGGGAAGCAGTAATGGGCTACTAATGTCCTGGCTCTAACCCTTCTAGATTTCAGGAACAGCAATAATAAAACTTGTCTGGGCAATTTATAAAAGCTTTGCTTTCTATTTCAAAGATTCTTCATTTAGACAAGTGGCCTAGTTATCTGCGTATTAATAAGTGCAGAATCTCTTGATATCAAAATAAAGAATCTAGTTCAGAATACAGGTTACAATATATTTTAGAAAGCAGTCGTAATAAAAAAATGTGGTTGCAGTCACCTTTATTTCTGGAATTTCAAAGTTTGCAGGAAAACTCTGAAATGGAAAGGTTGACAGCCATAATTATGTGTTCTTGAAAGTAGTAGGTGAATATGTTAATGATTGCTGTTTGTATTCACTACTCATCATTTATAATAGCACAAAATCTTAAAAGTTCATCAGGTTGTATTTAATGTTTTCAATATGTAAACCCCCCTGCCTATTAAGGAGGATATACAGCATGGATTGAGAGGCAACCGAGTGCATTAGTTCTTGCTGTTCCATCTTTATGGTAAATACTGAATGTTAAGGATGTTCACGGCTTTTTTAGTCAGCTGAGTTTCTGCCGTTTTTCTCTACTACAAATCTGAATGATGTGCTCAGACTTTTAAAATTTAGTTATTTTGGGAGTCACTTTGGTTACTAAGAATGAACGTTCAATTTCATCTCTTGTATAATTGTCATCTTAAAAGGAAATCTTTCAATTGTCAAAAACTACAATTGAGTTAATGTGTCGGCTGTGTTGGTTACATCCTTATTAACAGAGAAGTCTGCAAAATACGGAAACCATAGCACTGGACACATCTACTTCGTAAGTTCAAATAAAGATAACTATAAGATTGTTTGAAGGATTACTTTTAAACTTAAGAAATTGAGAGTATTTTAAATAGAAAAAAAACTATGAAATTAGGTGGTGGGTGGAAAATGTTAGTGACAGAATATTTGTGTTGATCTGGCTCACGGTTTGCCTTCGCTCTTTCTTCTTACAGTCTTTAGGCTGTGTGTTCCTCCATAATGTGAAACTAGGTATGTACCGCTTTGTCTGTGAAATAAAATAGCAGCTAGAGGGGAAAAAAGAAACCAAGAAGAAAGAGTAACAATTAGAAAAAATATTGGAGCCTGTATGAAACAGCGTTTTCTTCTAATTACTTGGGAGAAAATATCAGTTGCTATAACTTTTAGAATAAAGTTTCATTACCGTACTGCTGGAAATCTGGTCAACATCTAAGAAGTTGTGTATTTGTATAAGGCTGCTCTGAGAGGTTGCACACAGAGCTGGAGGCTGCTACGCTGTTGCCTTGTTGGAAAAAAAGTGCAATGCAAATTTCCCTAGACTGTGGCTATTCTAGTAGAAACATCTTATTTAAAAGCCAGCTCATTCTTTGCGAATGCTCTAAAAATAAATGATGTTAGAAACCTGTTTTTAAAAAAGTAACACCTGGCTTGAATTGACTTTTTTTTGTAATTCTTTTCAATCAAGTATTTTGAAAGTAATTGCTTTAGTAGTTTTTAAGTGTATTTCTGTATATTTCTTGGAGGCACAGTATAATAGAAGTATAGCAAAGATGAAGGACCATTGAATGGTGGCAAGAAAAAGCGAAGAATCTCTTAGAAAATGCATTTCATTAACGTGTGAGAGTAATTAAAATGTTACATAATTTCTGTGTCTTTGAAGTTAATATATTCATAATAAGACTGGCAATTAAGTAAATGTTCTTGAAATCTTCACTAAGCTCAGTAAGCAGCATTCTGTGCTGTCCAGAGGGCACGGGGAACCAGTACAAATGCATTTTGATGTTATAATTAAGTGTCAATGTACTACAATGGTTGAACAATATGAGCTTTTCACGTCAGGCAATTCTTTGATGTGTTTAGCATTAGATTTTGTGGGAGGATATATAAAAGGTGTATTGCATAAACATTGTTAATTACCATTATTCTACATAATATAATACAAAAGTCAACTGATAATTATGTTTAACTATTACAGTGTTTTTAATGTTGCATTTTAAAATTGTACAGCTGTACTTTTCCTTTCTGGATCCAGTTTTGATCTTCTAGCTTAGGGGAAAGTGTTTGTCATACAAAAATACCCTAGTGTGTTACCCATACGCTTTAAGAGAGAATGAAAATACAGAGCCATGGCATAGATCACGAATTCCTTATGTAGATGCACACACGTATCCTGCAACCTCTTCTTTCTTCCAAATATGGTGATTTTTATTTTTTTTTTTGGAGGGGGGGCAGATGTGCTTAAGTGTCTTGAACCTAGCTGGCTTTTGTGAAAAATAGAATTTGTATTATATTCCTATTGATTTTTATATCCCGACTGATCATCAATGCTTCGTTTTCAAGGGAGATGCAGAACAAAAATAGCTGGGAAATATCTGGTAACTCCGGTAAAATCTGTGAAGAGTAATGATTGGAATACAGAGAGGATGAAATTACAGACAATGCAATAATCTACCGTTATACCGCAATAAGTAATTAAAAACCTAGTAACTACGTAAAAGCACGAGGACATTATATTTCCCATGTTATTTAGACCAGGAACAGTCTGTCGGTGCTCGGAAAAGATCGGGCAGTTGCAGTAAACCCTCTGTGATACCCACCTGGCCATCAGCGTGCGGTGGGGTCTCCAGGCGTAAGGAGCTCCGTGGAGGGACCACTCGTGGAGGCACCAGCAGGATGGGTGTTCCATGGCATAGGGGGGCTGCACCAACAGCCCCAGAGCCAGGACTTCTCCGTATCGCTCCAGCTGAGTTTGCGTGGGGGCTGAGAGGTCTCAGCACCGTTGCCGTAGGCGCCTGTGCACATCGAACAGGAGTGGTCGCCTCTACCTCAAAGACTTTGTTAAGGATTAGAGGGTTTTAGCAAGGATTGTGTGGTTTCGTTGCTCTGAGAGTTGGAAAACGCAGTTGTGGTTTATGCGGGTAGAGGTTACAGTCTGGTTTGAAAGATGAGCTACAAGAGGTTCCCATAATACCGTGAATTAAATAATGCAAATTGGAGCACAACAGAGAAGATCATAAACACTGAGAGAACAAAGGAGAGGAATAGTAACGCTGACAAATGAGCTGGGCACATGGACCGGTTCTGGGAACACTTGCATTTAATAGTAAATTGCCAATATGTATTTGGCTGCTGGTAAGGCTCAACAATATCTTGCATCCTTTTTCATTTACATATTGATTAAAAATAGAATATATTACTCTCTCTCATGTGAATGATCTGGGATACTCCTTGAGTGCAGTTTAAAAGATCAGTATTATAATTCAAAGCATAGAAAACACAGGTGCAGAGAACATAAATAAGATTTCACATGCTTTAGCCATTCCATATCATGAACTGCTTAATTACCCTTCTTTGCTTGTAACTGAATATAGCCAATCCAGTCTTGTGTTTATGAGCAGCAGTGGGTGATATTTCTTATGAGATTGATGAGATTGCTATATTATCTGACACTCTTGACCGAAAGTCAAGTTTTCTTACTCCTACCCTGTCAAGAGCAGTAGACTTTTTTTTCTTTCTTTTTTTTTTTGTGGCTTGATGACAGATGAGGCTGGTGTGCTGCACATGGGAAATCCTCTTTGCGCTAAGGTGTAAATAAATGCGTTTTATAGCAGAGTTGAGAAGGCTTTTGTCTTTTTCTTTTAAATGAGCATGATGATCATTGACGTGGGTCACTAACGATAATAGCCAACTATAAGGAAAAGGCACCTGCCTGGATCCTTCAGGGGCGTAGGGAAAAGCTGTTTGTGTTCAGGCCACAGTTTCGAGTGTAAAGCCTGGTTGGTAATATCTGAGGTTGGTCGTTTTTGGTAACTCCTGCACAGCACACTGATAGGACTGCTTTGGGTTCCCAGTGAGAAAGCATCTGTATCACAAAGCCTGGTTATTGGTCTCAGCAAAGGGAGACTGCATTACTTTAACATCTGGATGGAGTCAACATTCTCCATCGTGTGGGAGCTGCTTGAGTTCACTTTGCTCCTGACTGTGTTGGTGCTATTTGGTGCATCAAGAGGATCCTGATGGCCAGGTGAACTCAATTTCCCGATAGGCCAAAGACCTCTCTATTTTACTCTTTCTAGATAAAGAGGATTTATGTGTAGATTTACAGTGGGCTTCTCAAGATGCTAAAATAGCTGGGTTTTGTTCTGAGGTGTTGCCCTTCTCAGCCAGTCACAACTGGGGGTTCTCCATAATGCATATAGAAAGTGTTAGAGAGACAGGAATTACGAAAGAGGGATGAAATGCCTGAAGTCAAGGTTAGAATTGCAGTCAACTGGCTTGTTAGTAATTAAGAGTGATATTTGAGAAATAATCCTCCCAGAAACAAACCTGCCATCCCAAACAAGAGGGGAAATATCACCTTTTCTGGAAGTTCACTACGTGGTAATAACTTCCAGGCTTTTATGTATTTTTTTTCAATCTAGGGAGGAGCTAGCTTTATTCAGGCCAATGTTGTGCTGGAAAGAGGTTTGCAAAGAGGTCACCAAGCTGTTGTGCTGGGAGAATTACTGTGATATCACTGCAGTCAGTTGGTTTGTCACCTCAGGGCACTGGAGTGACAATGTGGCTGGTTGAGCTCTTCCAGAAACCTCGGGACTCCAAGAATAAGTTTAAAGGTGATTATAGTATGCCGTATCATTTACATAACTTACCTATCAGTAACACTTCCAAAATTGTCAAATGTGTGTGTGTTTATATATATGCCTGCTGAAAGGATCGGGTTCAAAGGATAAACTTTGACAGTGATGGGGACGCAATTTGACCTTGTAGAAAGGTAAGTGCCGCCTCCTTGGTTCTACTGCTCTTCAGAAGAGAGAAAGCAAGCGCCTACGCTAGCCATTTCTTCTTCCACTACACGGACTGTGCAGGTCTTTTTCTTGCAAGAGAAAGGAGCAAATCTGGTTATATCCCTTGACTTTTGACAACAGTCTGTTTTGGTTTTTGTTCACAAGCATTTTCTGTTGTCAAAGACTTGACTCATGTTTAGGATAAATGGCTGGAATAACAAGGATTTGGGTCACTGTTGATGGTCAGCAATATCCCCGAAGTGTGGCTTTTCACCAGGCTTCACGCTGTATTAATCACAAAGTTTGAGGGCAGTGGTGGGACCTGTCTCCTCACTGTCAGTCCTCACAGCCTGTGTTCTGGGTGTATCAGCACAAGGCCTCTGGCAGATGGAAGAGTTGCAGTAAATACGCACAGTTATGGTTTAAGTGAAAAAGCTGTGGGAAAGGAAATACATTAATCCATTGCGGCTGTTTTTTCTTTTAAGTAACCCTCTGGAATAAATTGCAAGCTTTTCCTGGACTTATCCTTTATATTTCTAGATGCCTTTCTTGAGAGGGGGATGGAGTGGAACAGAAATTGAACTGAAGCAAAGAAAATATTAAAATACAGAAGCAACTGAAAATTAAATTAGGTCTTGCATGTGGAAAGAAATCCTCTCCCATATGGTCTCTTTCGTGAACACGCTTCAGGAAATCCTGGTCTAGCAGATCATAAAGTATACACTATGAGTATGAGTCCATCGTTTGTTTGGGTGGTGTTGTAGAGGCAATGTTTAGAAAGTGCTTTAAAGCCAGAAATAAATGGCTCCTAAAATCTGGGAAGAGCTAACCTTGGCGACTGGAGTATCGGATTGCTCTTAGAAAGTGTGCTAAATATTTAGCTCTTTGGGTTTTAGATACGTTCTTCCTACATAATCAGGAATTTCATGTCTGATCCTCTTTGATTTTTGCAGTTTCAGGAACAATTAGATAAAAGGGGAGGATGTTGAATATTTTACAAGACATTTTTTAAATTCAAAGCTGTTAGTATGATTTTGAAAATCCTTTTGTTTCTCAGATGCCCGATTTTCATTTTGATTCTTAGGTCATCACTTTGTTCTTTTTCCAGTTGTTACAATTCTTATATCTCACAAGGACCAGATATCCTAAGAACACAATCCCTTGTGCCATGCAGATGTGGAGAAAAATAATGTGGTTTTCTCTCCCATTTCCCCATCTCCCTCGGTTGTAAATCATCTTTGAGGTGCATGAGAACTTTATTCCTTACTTTTAAGACTACTGTGACCCCTGCCCAGTGTGGCAGGGTGCAAGATGCCCGCTCTTCCACTGCAGTGTCACATATAGCTGTGTAGGGTCTGCACAGGGTTGCAAGGGATGGGGTTGGGTTCCTGCTCTCTGCAGACACCTCAGCTGCTGGTGCGGTTGGTGGCACAGAGCTCATCTGACTGTTTGATGTTGATGTGGGTGTTGCTGCAAGGGCTGGTGACAAGTGGCTTTGTGCTGAGAACATGGGTACCTGGTTCACCGAAAGTGCTGTAAAAATGGAATAAAATGCCTGCTCAGAAATGGGGTAAGAGCAACAGCCTGCACACCAAGCTGAGCTCAGAGGTGGGCACCGACCCAAACCTAATGTTTCTACAAGCTGTGCCAATTGCTTTTGGTCCTCATTGGGATAGACGAAGCCATGGCAGAGCTCTGTGTTGTTACATCTAGACCCACTTCTTGTGCTCAGGCGAGTTTATTTTGAGCTAGCTTGAAGTATTTGTATGCTGCACCATAGTGGGTAATGTATGCAAAGTCATATATTTCAGTGGTATCAGTTGCAAACTACTCTTCTGTCACATGGAAACCTTGCAGGCAGAAGAAGGTACACAGAAGTAAATAGTGTAAAACTCTAGCTAAGCTGTTGCTGACTCTTAAATATTGGTCTCTTGCTTTCCAGAAATTTTGTGAAAGCTGGAAATACTCTAGGACAAGATGGCCAGTTGAAGACACTTGGCGGACTTAAGTCACGGCTTATGTGGGTTCTGTTGTGTCAGTAATTTCATATCCTCCTAAGAGCTTGTTGATCTTCTTACAAGGGTTTGATACGAACAAAATCAGGGTAGAAGCTGATGCAAAATATGTATTATGGAGCCAAGTCATGCACAACGAAATGGGTAAACCCGCATGCATTTGCCCTGCAGGCGCCCGCTCATGGGTTAAGTGTTATTTTTGTCATGTCTGTCGTGGTACTTATATATGTGTAATTGGTTTTGTTCACCTTCTGCTGGCTCTTCACTAGCAGAAAATATATTGAAAATTGCCTTAATAAGCTAACACTCAGAAAAACTTGAACAAAGCTGATCTCTCCTCTTCTTTTTGTGCTGCTGAAGTATGTTGTGAGCAGAATAGCTTCAAGCTCAACTCTCAAAGCAGGTTTTCTCTTTAGAGAAAATGCCTCCAGAGGAAAAACATGCTGGCCAGCGCTAGTTCTAATGCAGATGGGGCACCTAATTCCCTCATGAAGGAGAAATTGTAGTCATGTAAACAGGAGGAAATGCAGATGTTTTCCTTGTTCAGATCCTCTCCTCAGATAATGCTGTACTGTGCACCATGTGTGCGCCGTGCCATGTGGATCCTGCAATTCTCAGAGGAGCTTTCTTTAAACATGCGCTGCAGCATTCCAGAGCTCTGGCGACATGGATGCCCATCACAACATTTTTCCTTCATGCATCTTTTCTGGTGCTTTACCCGTGCCGGATGCATAAGTATCTTAGGAATGAAGCTTTTACAGACTAATTTCCCCTGCTGTTTGTTTTCTCATGTAGATTTTATGTAGATTGTATTTGTTCAATGTCATATAAGAGGTGCAATTTCTTGTTAGCAACTGAGGGATTGCAATCTGAAGTTCCATTAATGTTTGTGCAACTTCCTGGCCCTGTACATTTTGAGATAAAAATGTGAAGCTCTTACACTCCACAAGCTGATGGGTTGCTTTTTTTCTTAAGTGTTTAATTGTTCTGTTGCTTGTCAAAGTGAGATAGCCCAGATGTCTCCCCCCTACCAGAATACGAGAGAAGTTTCCTTAGCCTCAAGAAAACAGACTCCTGTTTCTCTCAAGAAAAAGCCTGATGTTTTGGTGGGGCAGTAAACTTGTTTCTGGCCTTTTGGCAGAGTGCTTTGCAGGCAGAGCACCTCATGGAAAGGTCTGCCGGCATACATGGAGGTTGAGAGGAAAGATAATACTGTGTTTCTGAGGCTATTTCAGCATAAAGGGAACAACTTCATCAACTGGGGGAAAGAAATCCCCATTCTGTTGAATGTTGAAAGTTAGGTTCAGCTTAATTACTTAACACTTTTAAAGTACCTTGTGTTGCATCAGGGAAAAATAATATAGCAATCTTATACCAGCTGTCTTTTTGATAAATGTCCCTACATAGAGCAGCAGAGGCTGTGACATTCCTCTTACCCTCTCTTGATAATCTGAAAATCTTCTGTGCTGGAGCATCTGCTCCAGGGCAGTAACCTAGGAACGTCAAATAAATTCTGTGTTTCATTCCCTGGTGGATACATTAGCCAGCAAGTTATACAGCAAGTTCGTGAGGGGAAAAAGAGGTTACACCAAAACCTAATGGGATGTCTTCCCTGGGAATCAGAAAATTAGGAATATATTTATGGCAATACAGAAAGATATTGATGACTCGAAGAAATGGAACAGACTTATGACATGATTACATTATCTAGGAAGGAAATATTATATTAATCTTCAGAAAGAGTACTGTAAGCCCACTGCTTAATCCTCGTATATTATACCAGAGCCCCAGCTCTCCTGCACTTGGACTGGAGAACTCCATTCCGCTGCGTGTTCAGTTTTCTGAGGACTCTAAAAATCAGTAGTTTTTCTTGGACTGTTCTGAAATCTAGTGCCTCATTGCATGAGAGGATTAACCTTCAAAGTCTGGGGATCTTATGCTGTCACATTTCCCAAAATATAACATCCCTCCAGCATAGAAGCTTTTATTTCAGGAAATTTTACTGCTCTTTTTTATTATTTTTGTTAAATTTATTTTTTTAATTAATATATGAACATGTGGGAATAGCACTATCGTTCTGATCTCACCCCAAAAGCAGCAGGAACTCTGCATGTTCACCAGCTTAACTCTGGACCCCCTTCATCTTTACCAGAGGAAAAATGAAAGCTTGAAAATCAGTTTGAGGGGACAAGAGATGCAGGAATCCCATGTATAGGAGACAGCGATTATCCTACCTGTGCAAAGATCTTACTGACAAAAGGTCTTTTAGTCTCTCAGGCATCATGAGAGCTGGACAGTCCAAGGAGATGCACAGCAGCCAGTCAAATACAGTTTTCAACCAGCCGGTTTCAATTCTTTGCTATTGGTCTTAATGTGTTTTAGGATGTTCGTCAGAGGGCAGTAAACTTTCTAACCTTCCTCTGAAGAGGAAGAAAGGAGGTTTGTTCATCAGTAAGTGAATGTTCATTGTAAGGAATGAAATTCATTATGCTGATTAAGAAGTAGTTGCACTGATCAGTAAATTCTAACAAAATTAGCACAAAGTGCCCTTTCTTTCCCCCTGATGAATCTGATGTCTGAAAGTGTGTTACCGCTCACCACCCAGTCTCTTACAAGTTACCTCTGCTTTTTGGGAAGACATACCTCCAAGGCATCAGTGACATCTTGCCCTTGTTCACCTCTCCTGTGCTCTGTTAGTGTTCAGAAGCTCTCCCAAGCCTGTGGCATCGCTCTTCAGCTGGGTTTTCAAGCGTGCTGGAATGCAAAGTGACCTTCGCTCTTAACTAATGCTATGGAGATCAACGAAATGCAGCAGCATATCCCAGCAGTAAATCTGGCATCCTTAATTTCAATTACATGTATTTTTCTAAATCACTTGTGCAACAAGGCTGAAGTTTGGACTCCATGTGGCTCAATAATGTAAATTCATTCTAGAAGTATGAACAAATGTTACTTTTCAAAGTTTCCTTCAGTTCAGGCAGGTTGACAGGAACACAGATTTTGAAGATGTTTATCTGTATCAATAAGTAATCGAATGCAACAGCCCAAAACTTAATTCACTTAAAAGGTTTTATAATAAGCTTCAGACCTGGTACAAGATGTCCATAGCACAGAAGTTTGTGAGAATGACACATAATTATGTTGTTGCACAACCCAAAGTGCTTGCCCAGGAGTAGAGAACTATAGTCTTCATAGAAGAGGAAGACAGTAAGCTGTTAATGTATTTATTGTCCCAGCTACTAATATGTGCAAACATCAGATTATTTTGAGAGTTACATCTGTATGTGAATATATCTAATAAATAATTTCCCACATACCATTCCAGGAGAAGATTATTCTAATACGCTGGATTTGGCACAGAAGATGGAATCATTTAGAAGATAAAGTCAGTGCAGGATTTGTCAGCTTGCTTTTTTAAGCAGCGTCCCCTTATGAAAACCCACAGCCTATACTGTGGATCTGAGCTAATGGACTTTTTGCTTGCAAGCATTTCAGATAGAAAATTTCTGACTGGTCATTTTTCCTCTCAAATGATCCAAAGGGGAGTTTCCTTCTTGAAAGAGGCACTGCCTCTGCATCCATCGCAGCTGAGATCTTTTGATGTGCTTTGGGCCTCGTCTCGAGAGGCTGGGGGTGGAGGAGCTCTCTCTGCAGAGAAGCTGCGGTTCCCAATGGCTTCAGCAGCATGTCGTTAGGTTCCTAGGGCATCTGGGCATCCAACCTCCAGCTGCAGAGCCAGGAGCCTGGCCAGTGCTTCAGGTTCCTGCCTCCACAAATGGGAGACTCGGTCACGCATTGCCCAGACCTTTGCTGAGAAGTTGGCAGAGCAGCCCTGATAACCCTACCTGCAGCCAGCTCTTGCAAGGCCTTGCCAGACTTGCTGCTTGGTGTTAGAGAACCAGAAACCTCACCTTGGAAACAGAACTGCAGTAGTTTTGCAGGAAACCCCAGGGAGACCTACCAGCATTGTCATACCCAGTGATTTTGCAGAGAATATTTTGATTGCAAATGAATTAAGGACTCAAAGGTCACGAACAACACTTTTAAAGGCATGACTGACTCACTATTTTTCATGGAAATAAACAGAAATCTTTCTTTTGACTTCAGTAAGTTTTGGAATACCGTCAGTACAATTGTTTTTGATTGCACTGAGTATCCTAAAGAATGAAATTGAGGAGGTCATGGTAATTATTTACATAGTAGATATTAATTCACTTTATAAGATTATTTACATTAGTATTCATCTAAGCATGACAAGTGATACGAGTGGCTTCTTTGGACGTTAATTGCTGAAGAACTGTGTCTACCCAAATAATAAGTGAGAATTCATCAAGAATAACTCACACAGTGAACTGGAGTTTGTGAGGAATGAGGTGATCATTCTGCTTTGGAACTCAAATTTCAGATTTCTTTTCTTTCCTTAGAGAATGGATTCCAGGTGAGGCTGTGTACCTGGTTTAGATGCAAGATGATCTTGCTTTATTTAACATTAATTCAATATGAAGAGAAGAAAAACAGCAATCTGCTTTGTCTTTAGAACCTCAAATTCTGTTCATTAGGCTTATGAGGAAAAGACCAAACTTGTTTTTATTTCTTTATTTCTATTAGTCATAGAGAAATGTTACATTGTTCCTAATCCAGGCAATCCAAAATCCAGATTATAACCTTTGTGTGTCTTTATTTGTTGACCATCTCTTGACTACAAAGGAAGCTAAGGGTGACTGTGAATCTAGGCTTTTCATATTTGTGGTGTGTTGGCCAAATATAATAATGCAGTATTCTCAGGGAGAATGACCTTGATGTGAAAAAACGTGTGATTCCTTCTTCCATCCTTTGTATTATTACTAGACTGAACTGTAGAGCTGCTTTTCTGGGCTGAAAAGTAGTCACATTTTAACAGAAAAGGCCCACCATGGAGGCATTTAGCCCTGATCTTGTAAATCACTACCTATGATCAAATTCTTGTGTTTGCCCAAACCCGTTGAATTAAGACCTTCTTGTCCTTTACAGCTTCCCTCAGCCTCCTGCCCAAAGCATTCGGCAAGGGAGAGGTGGGCCAGGAGACCTCGTTAGGAAGTCCTTAATGAGTTTGCAGTAGGAACATAGGGAGGTGATGACAGGCAACAGAAAGCTAATACAAACATAAGATGTGATAAAGGCAGTACAAGAAAGATTCCGAAAATACTGTGCAAAATAAATGGCTTTGCATTTCAGTCTGAATATTTTGCAGGGATTTGCAGTTACCTGCAGGGTTAATTTGAGGTGAAATAATAGTGAAATAGATAACATGTGAAGTGGTGGGTATTTAGTAGTGTATCCAGTGCTCAAGTCTGGCTTCTTGAATTCTTTCCATTACCTTCTGCAGATGGGCTTGCTTTGTTTTCTGGATAACTTATCTGCTGTCTCTGGGAAGTTTGGGGGCGGGGGGGGGAGTGTTGGTACTGCGTGTCTAATTGGCACTTCCCACTTGACGACCTAAGGAGCACGGAGAGCTTGTAAATCTGAGGACAGCAATTCCCCTGTATGTTTCTGTAGACACAAGGATTAAAAAGACATGCTTGAGAGACACCACAAAGGTCACTGCAGTGGTGTTTGCTCAGGAGCTTTATGACTGATAGAGAAGGGTTAAATTTATTTGTCTGTTGGAGAGTAATAAACAGTTGTCACTGATAATAAATTATTTAAACTGCAGGTGGTCTTTGGTAATGACAAATGCAGACTTTATGACCTATGTTCAAGCTAGTAAACACTTCAGTGCATATCTGCTAGTTGGGCTAAAAATAGCCCCTAACCCCAGTGAAATCTACTTTAAGGATTTCTGTACTTAAATAACATTTGTGTTTTACTGTCTGCACTGCAAGAGAGAATGACTAAGAGGGAAAGATCAAAATAGGTAAAATCAATATGGAAAAAAAGAAAAGTCTAGGAGAGGAGTGATTACAGCAGCTGTGTGCGAAGGCTGATGGGTGACACCATAAAGATTTGTTTATATTTGTATCTTAAAATTATGGCAGTGCTAGAAGGAAGGAAGCAATTTCTCTGTAACATCTGTACAATCTCAATCAGAAGGACTGCCATTTGCTTTAAATTGTCTCCCAGTGTTTAGATTATTTTTATTCCGCAAGATAATGATTTTTATGTGATCATGATTCTAATTAACTATTAGAAATCTTAGCACTTCTGCGTATGGGTATTAATTGTAGCTGCAAGACAAAGAAACGCAACATGCCTTAGAATAGGCAAGCAGTCCTCTTTTTCTGGGAGGTCTCTAAAAGCTGCAGTATCTGCCTTCTGCATTGTTTCAAGCTGTATCTAGATGAGCTTGACTGAACAATGAACACCTTTGCTTCAGAGAGGTGTTTATTTCGCTTGCGAGAGGTTTACTGAAGCTAAGTGAGTACACATCCTGCTACACCATGCATGCTAACTCCATTTGTTTCAGAAAATGCCAGTGTTGTGGTCCTGCTTCTGGTGGATTCACTCGATTTCTCTGCTTTCCGTCTCTGTGCTCACCTGTAAAATGTACGTTATAGCCTGTAGCTGACAATCCAAACCTGTAAAACATCGTTATGCAGAATTACTGTGGCACCTTGAAGTTCTTGAATAAAGAAATGACTTTGCAGACAATTGAGATTAACTCTTGGTAAAGCCAGCAATACAAGTCTTTAATGTGGGAAATCCAGGCTGAAGGGATTACTTACTTGACTTCTTATGATGTTGCAAGACAGAGAGGAGCAGGACAGCCAGAAATCAGTTCTGTGCATGTTTGCATAGTACCTACCAAACCATCTACGTTTTGCTGAGGCTGCTCTGCACTAAGGGAGGGTGAAGTATTTTGTCTGGAATCTGTTTATTATTTCACTGGAAAGTACTATCTCCATGCAAGCAAGGATGTTTGCAGGAGTGAGACCCGGTGGCATCTTTCTTCAGCAACATGCTGAAGCTGTTGCTCATCTCACAGTGGGATTGGGAAGGAAGAAGGAAAGATTCTAAAATTCAGCGTGGGGAAGTGCTGGGAGTATTTCCAAACAGTGTCTTTCATTTATTCACATTCTCTATTATGAATGAAAAGTTAACAAAGTATTTGGCCTAACATACAGGTTTGTCTACTCACAGCTCCTCATTCTGAAGGCTCTCTAGCTAGATTCATGGAGTTGTCAGAGTTGAAAGGGACCTCTAGAGATCATCCAGCCCAACTCTCCTGCTAAAGCAGGGTTGTCCAGAGCACATCACTCAGGACTGCATCCAGACAGGTCTCAAAGGTCTCCAGAGAAGGGGACTCCACACCCTCCCTAGGCAGCCACTTCCAGGGCTCTGCCACCCTCACCCTAAAGAAGTTTCTCCTCATATTTGAATGAAACTTCCTGTGTTCCAGCCTGTGCCTGTTGCCCTTTGTCCTGTAACTGGGAACCACTGAGAAGAGTCCAGCTCCATCCTTCTTCAACCCACCCTTCAGATACTTATAAGCATTAATAAGCTCTCCCCTCAGGCTTTTCTTCTCCAGGCTAAAGAGTCCCAGCTCTCTCAGCCTTTCCTCATCAGGGAGGTGCTCATTGACATAAAGGAGGTGCTCAGATTGACACTGTGCTCATTCCAGTGCCCAGGAGAAGTGCCTCCATGCCGTGATCAGTGGAGGATGCCAACAGTTGTTGGCAGGTATGTGATCCAGTGCCCTGTGTATCTCAGTGATTCATGCCTGCCTTTATCCACAGAGGTAACTCATTATGTTATGAAAGCAGAAGACAATAAATGTTAGTTAATTTTATTTCCTATAATTTGGGTCACTTATGCTTCAGTATGCTCTGTTCTGAAAGCATGCATGCACATCTGGACAAGGACTTGTGAGACAAGGTGTGGGAACAGAATAATTCCTATGCTTTTATCTCTGCTGGGTCAGGCTCTCGGTGTTGAACCACTCACAAATGGGTTTAAAATAATCCAAAAGTAAAAAGGGAGGTAATACTGTATCAGTTCTAAAGTTGGCTACAGAGAATTTTTCATAAGGGTTATTTATGCTACATTACAGTGCTCAGAATATTTTTCTCTTTGTGTAACTACATTGAATAGGGGAATGGAGAGAAAGAAAAAGGTTTCTTACATTCTTTCTTGGATTTATGCTTTTTCAGTGTACCACATTAACTTCTTTGCTATGCTCTGCAGCTTGTAACAATCACCTGCTGCCCTTCTTGTGGGAATGTGCAATCCAGTTCTGCTAGGTCTGTCTTGACTTCTGGGAAGCTAAAAACAGCTTGCCCATCCACACGTAAATGTTACACACTATGAATTGCCCAGGGGCAAGTGAATCCCTTTTTGCATCTGTTTCTATGAAAGGTTTGATGTTCCAGGTTATTTATATCCTGCAGTTTTTGCCAAATATATGATGTAATTTCCTAACTTGCAGCCTCATGACTACTTGCTGATGGTATTCCATTTCACAAATAGCATGAATGAAATACAAACTTCATACACCTAAAAGAAAACTTGTCTCGTCTGCTTCTCCCACCTGTTGTCTCTGCACCTGTAGACGATGCTGCTGCCATTGCTGACTTTAGAGATCATGTGGTGAACTGCTCCTCCAAGGACAGTTCTTGTAAATACCAGGCTGTAAGAAATGCAAAATACCTTTTCTGTTTTGTGCTTATATGTATATATGTTGTGGGTTCAGGGCTCAGTTACATCCCCAGATGCTGGAGCACACCACTTTATCCATTCCCATGTGTATTTCTCTTTGTCCAATGGCCTTGTGTTTCTTGAATTGGCGGGGTCGGGCAATTTTAAATCCACTGCCCTTGTAAAAACAATAATTTTATGGTTTTATAGCTGTGTGGCGTGTGCACAGTAGGCTAAGCTGATTGGTAACACCAGGGTTTCCCGTGAAGCTGGTGGGATTGACAGCCACAGCTTGATGATGAAGACAGATGGAAATCTGCTGTGTCTGCAGGCGGTCATACCCAGCAGGTTTTAAGGCTGCAGCTATGTGAACACCAGTCACACAGCAAAGTCAAGGCCCCAAACCCCTGGTCCCTGGAATCAGTGGGATAAGAATGAATGAAAACAGCTTTCCCTAAATGCCTTTTATTGTTAGGCTTCCTGGCTGGAAAGCAAATGTAAGGTGCTGATATTAAGACGAGCCGCAATCAGTGCAGCAACAGCATTGAGGGGTGAAGTCTAGATGCGTTGCTCCTTCTTTCCCCAGCCAAGATCTAACCTACACGTACTTCATTTCTCTTTTTGATGCATTTGCTGAGTAGGTGTCAGGGAAAATTGCTGCCACCTGACATTGCTTGTCTGGGAGGACTATTACCTCCTCCCCTGAGCTGGGGCAGGCAGCAGCTGGGGTTAGTCAGTGGGTCAGCACTTGGTGGTGTGTCTTTTCGGAAGCACTGGCACCTGAATGCCACTTTTAATCAACATGAAGAGTTTCCCGTTTTCCTCTGCATCTTTTAAGACCGTTAACCAGAAGTGACACTTTTTTCCCAGCCAAGAATAGGAAAATTTTTTTCATACCCATCTCTCATTTGCAAAAACATATTTAAAATATGTTCAAGATGTTTCGAGGTGTAGCTAAGGCGCTGTTCTTCTCAGTTCTGATCTATAACCAAAAGGTAATTGTCAGGAGGAAGAAAGAAAAACATGCAGCAGCTTATAAACGGTTTCCTTATAAGCCAACAAAATTAATCCTCATAGTAGAGCCCAAGCACAACTTTGGGCCACGTTCCAGGGAGCTGCAGAGCTCTCTGCATGCAGCAGCCAGCCTGTACCTCAGAAACTGGAAGGCAAAGCCTGCCTGGACATTATAAGAAGCAAATAGGAAGGCACTGAATTAACATTAAATTTGTGAGACTGTGCGCTATTGCTCAGTCAAATGTACAAAGTGAGCTCAGCTCGCTGGCAACAAATTGATCCCCCATTGCAAAATACGTGAGAGAGAAACAGCACCGATGGGCTGTGGAAGACCAGCAGGAGGGAACTGATACTCCCTGTGATTTGAAGTAACGTGCATTGCTCAAACCTTGGGGAATTATTTGCGTGACTAGGGTCATAAAACACATGGGATACTTCAACGGCTGAACCCGGTGCTAAGTCAGGTTATCTCAGTTGAACAACTGCCCTGCTTGTTTTCATGTGTGTGGTGTGGTGCAGTTTGCTATGGGTTATACTCTGTAGCTTCCCCCTCTGCTCAGGTGGTTCTCCATAGTCTTAGAAAGGATGAGCATAAAAAAAAGAAATGATGCTGTATGTTGTGATATTAAAGAATCGGTGAGTAATCCACTGAATTTTGACTGCATAAGGATTAATTGGATAACCAAGTTCTGGAAAAGAATCTCTTAAATAAAACCAGAGACTGGTGGGAACTAATGGGTTGTACAGCAATGTGTGGGAGGAGAAGGAAAACGGATATGGAATATTTAAAAATGGGCCATTCAATATGCCAGAGATCTGATGCAGCCAATAGTGGCACACTTAGCATTGCTAAAAACAGATAACAATCTTTTAATACAAAAAGAAAAAAACACCCCACAGCACACAGTACCAGCTGAATCCATTTCAGATGTCACAAACAGGGATGCAGATGAATTGATCAAGGGAGTGAGATTTAGTGGTTGCCTAGGGACCAGTGAACATGACCTACTTCTCATCGAAGAGGCATATGCTGTTTTGTATGGGTAACATGCTGATTTGGTGTTTCAGAAAGGTTGGATTTCATAACTCTGGGGAAAATCTTAGAGCGAAGTTGATTGAGAAGAAAAAATTAAAAGTGTATAAATTAAATTTGGCTTTTGTTAAGAAGCACTTGCAAAATATCTACTGCAGTCCTCCCACTCAATAACCAAAACCCAACAGAGGCGTTCTGCCTAGGAAGTTAAAAATAAAAGGATAAATGCCATGGTTGATGGAAAAATTCACATCTTTGAGGAGAATGAGGCTAGAAAGGAGGGAAACCAAATAGAAGATAAAGATGGTAGAGGGACTAGAATCGATGACATAAAAGGCAGAACTGTTCAATAATAACCATACTTCACTTTCTAATAAATACTTCATTTTCTATTTGGAAGGGGGAAAGACAACCTAGTTGTATTGAATGAGGCTGATATGGTACTCTGAAGTAAATATTGAAGGAGGGTATGGTGATGTTTATCCAACTGCACTAAAAATCAACCCATCTGGTTGCTGCACCAAAGCATCCAAAGAGTTGGATCCAAAAGTCTCCTGAGATTTTTGTCCTGAGAGATTAAAAGATTATGGAATATGGGGGTAACTTCAGAGTGGAGAAGAAGGGCTGTTGAAAATGATGAGTGAGGGGATGGTCTGTGTAGCCGTAGTGTGGTTTGTCTGATACAAGTAAGGGACAATTGACAGCAAAAGTGTAGAGGGTAGAAGCATAATTATTTCAGTCAGCATAATATTCTGTTGTTAGCAATTTGCTGAATATTTTTTTCTGTAAGATTTTTAGGTTTGTTTCATAAAGCAGGTAACAAGATTTCATGTTTGCAAGGTGTTTTGCTTCATACCTCCTAGTCTTTTGATTTTTTAGGAAAAAAGCAAATCAGTGTAGCAACTCCTAACTGGATTAAAACTCCCGAAATGTCTGTGAACCATTGGAAGTAGTGAATTTCCTTCAAATACGGTTCTTTTCACTGTGAAACCTTAGAGACTTGGAAACAGACTTACTCAGCATTTTCATCAACAGTTTGGAGTAAACCTAGATGCTGTTCACCGGAGGCATAAAGATTACTGCAGTTTCAAATAACAATAGCCCTGTAACCTCTGCTTGCGCAGCAAACTGCCTCCACGTTAACGCAACACATTTTAGTCCCAAATTCAAAGTAGTAAGTTCAGAAATGGATATTTAAATTGGAACAAAATTCCATTTAATAGCAGGGCTAGTTAGCCACTGCAACATATCGAAACAAGACAAAACCAATCAATTTCCCTCTCTTTTGACTGAGATAGATCACGACTGTGGTGTTTTGCAGGAACTCTTGTTTTCAGGCCAGTGCATGTTCCCGGGATGGCTGGGTGAAGCACCCCAGGCTGTGGTGCATGGAGTGAAGCACAGTGACCCGGTGGCATGTCCAGCCTTGAACTTTACAGAACTGGGATTTTGTGCAGCCTTACGAGAGAAGAGGAAAAGGCAGGTGAGGGTCAGGATTGAACCAGAGCTTGCAAAAGGAGGAAAATCTGGAACAAGGAGTTTCCAGGTAGAGAGAGGAAACCTGAATTGCCTTTATCTAGCTGGGAGGCAGTGAAAGGATTAGAAAGGGAGAAGTTGTAAAAAGTGGTATCAATCTCGTCGTCCCAAACTGCTTTCCTCCATCCTCTGCTTTGATTTCTGGCTCATGAGCAAGGATTGTTGCTAAAATCCTGTTTCTTTTAGAGTCATGGGAACAGCTTGTTCACCAGTAGTCAGCACTGAACACTGGCTTCTCATCTTGTGGCATCGTATCCTTTCGCGTTGTCCGTACCTGTGTTAGAACTAAAACCAAGACATGCTGGGGATGACCCCCTTTTGTCTGTCTCACCAGAGCAAAACAAGCACCGTGTGAGGAATTCTGAGATATTTGACGGTTCAGGTATGCCAGTCCCCAGGCTCTCAGACAGGGGCTAACATGCAGTGATTTGTTGTTGCCATAAATAGGGTTGCCCATGCTCTAGTGAACTGCCCGCGATGGGCTGTAATTACAAAGGTCACAAGTCTGTGAATCTGTCTGGTTCTTGTGTATTTGCTGTCACAGTATTGGAGATGTGTCTGTAATTTCCTCTAGGGATGAAAATCTTTAGGTTCTGTGAGGACGTTTGTATTGGACAAGTGGACATCACATAAACACTGTATATGACTCAGCTGTTGTAAGTTGTCTTTAATACGGAGGAGACTCGTAACTTAATGGAGTGTGAAGAGATGCTTATCTAGCTCATTTTGCTCATACTGAAAGATTAGCTCCTCTAAAGCAAGACTGTGTGCATGTCACTCCTAGGATTTTTGCTTTCTTTTCCTGAACACTTTATCCTGCAGTAAGGGTGGGGCAAATGCTGCTCTGGAGATGTGTAAATACCATGTGATAGAACTTCATTAACTTGTAGTGACCAGGGCCTCAATGCAGCAAAGAATTTATGTTAGAAGCAACAGAAGTGGTTATTTGAGTTATTCTACTGTCTTCCAGAGGTTACTCTAGCTGCGTGCATATTACTGGTATCAACTTTAAGTGGGCTAGGCCGTTTCACCCCAAAGATAGACTTGTTAGGAGAACTTCAGCAGTTGTTGCCCTGGCTGACAGCAGGTGGGTTGTCAAAATGTACAGTTTTTCCCTGGCACTTAATTTCCTCTTTGACTTTTTTCCTGGGTTCAAGCAAATCAAACTCTGCCACATCAACTACATTGCATCCAGCTCATCTGCGTAGCAGCTAACAGTCTAGTGTTCACAGAAAGCTTTTTCCTCCCCTTCTGCTTCTGCGGTAAGTGGCTGCTAGGCCTCCCTGATGGGTCTTTCAAAAAGTAGGAAAGGTCAAATATGTGTACAGAGTACTTCAAAATTGCAAGAGGAATGAATCGACAACATTATTGAGCTGCATATTTGAGAGGTTGTATTGTTTGTAAGCACTTTCAGTCACTGCGTGCGAGTCCCACGCTGGAGCAGGGAGGGCACAAGGGCAGGATTGTGTGCGAGCCCTGGCATCAGCCTCTATCCCCAGTGCCCCAACGCCCCGGAGCAAGGCAGAGGAGGTTGCAATGCTGCAGGCAAACTGCATTTTGTGAGCAATCCAACTGCTGCCCATGAGAAACAGAACTGCAGTAGCAGTTTGACTGACCTTTGTGTAAATGAAGTGCAGTCAGAAGACGTTTCTGGTGGGGTTTCGAGCCCTGATGATTTCACACTTCCACATTGCCCTGTGCAGATGCCAGGGTACTGATCCTGAATGCTAGCCCAAAATTCCCAGAGGGCCAGTGTTCAAGTGCTGGATGCAAGTCACGAGACCTCTGCAGATGGTTGCGAGGTGGTTTTTAAGGCACTTTTGGGAATGTGAGAGCTGGCACCAAAATTATTTTGGAATGCAGTCCGTCCAAAAGATGTGATATAAAGCAGATTTCTGTGTGCTGTTACAAGTTGGTATTAGTCTGGTTTAATTAGTATCATGCAATGCAAAGAGAGTTTGTTTTGTGGTTTCTCACTGCTTCTTATGAAGGTGTCTGAAACACAACAAGGCATAACAGTATGTTTGGAGATGAGCTTCATACACTGTACACTGGACAGTGTGTGAAGAGCAGGCACTGACCAGGCTGCCTTCCTGACTGGAATGGTACGATTTCACTAGAATTAAGGCTAATTAACCAACAATAAACTCAATCGAAAAGCTGGTCTAACAAACCTTTGTTCATTTTGGGCCTGATCAGAGGACCTGATCTGGTTTCAGGTAACTAAAAATACTTCTGCCAGGTGGTGTTCTGGGTCAAACCCTCTATGAAGACCATTTTCTTAGCTCAATTTTTATGGCTTCATGTGTCCTGTAAAATACTAGGAGCTGACATCCATAGGCGTAAAATGCTTTAGGAAATGTACTTTTGAGAACTGGGCCATGGAGTGTTTTAAAGCTTAAAACAGCATCTTTGGTAGAAGAGGTTAAATGATGAGTGTTTGAGAACGTAAGTGAGATTCAGAGCTTTGCAAAGGCTTGGCAGGAAGAGGATGCTTTTCTGTGGCAGAAAGTCTCAATCGAGATAAAATTCTGTGTCCCGCAGAGTTGTCCAAGTCACATGCTGCAGCTTGCTTCTCTTTCTGGTAATACTATTTGACATACTGTCAGCAACACCAAGTATGTTTTTTCCCTTCCTCACCCTGTATGTGTCAACACATTTACAGCTGTGATTAAGAATCCTCTCTTTTACATTTAATAGGTTTTTGGATTATATTACACTGAAATAAACCAGTCTTCATCTGATAGTGCTAAACCAAGTATATGTCCCATTGCTTCAGAGCTCTGACAATGAACCATGTGTGAAATAAGAGAATCACGTATGTGCACACCTAGAGAAAAGGTTGAGGAGAAAGCTGAAGAGGAGTGTAGCTGAGCAGGATTTTACTCTTACGGTATGTTGAAAAATGCCATAAACGTGTTCACAAATTCTTTTCAGTTCTGGAGGGAGGCTGGAGGGTCTCCAGCGTGGCAAGTGAAGATTTGCTGCCATCTACTGTGCAGCTGAACAGTGCTTATGCACAACATATTTAAAAAAATAAAAAATAAAAGTTGGGTTAGTGTATGTTGTTTTGGAGGGGGCTATGGCTTAGGATTTAAGTTATTATCCCAAACAGACAGTGAAGTTTGAGGTTGTGCTCCAGCGATGGCAGGGTGACGGCACAGGGTAGAAGCTGGTGCATTAACTCTTGGACTGTGGCGTGACCAAGCGGCCGGGTACAGCCCTGGACTCTCCCACACGGGGTACAGCTACAGATGCTGGGGGTCCTGCAAAGATGTTGTCCTTCAAGGGCTAGAAGAACCTGCAGCTGCTTGTAATGGATCTGACTTTTATTATCTTCATAAGGTAGGTAATTAATCTCAAAATATCTCTCAGCAGATCTGTTACTAAAGAGACTCTTTCCCAGAGGTAGGGATTCCTTGAAATTTTTGCATGTTTGTCAATGTAAAAGGCAAAACACTGACTGGGAAAATAGTTGCAAAGTGTCTCAGTGCCATGGCAGGGACGGGAAACCTAGAAAGTAGATTCTTGTTAGTTCCTGCCCTCCTACGTGTAACGAGGAGCCTTTTGAACTTCTCCCTCACAAGTTTTGCTGTGATAAGTGACTTATTACCGAAACATAAATCTCTACATAGAGCATAACTGATCGGGCTTCTGAGCACACGCATCCTGCAAATCCTGTTTCAGGTCCCTTCACCCGGGCCAGGAACAGGGATTACTGAACTCCTCTGCCTTCCCCACGCCAACTGCCCCCCTCCTTAAACCTGCTCCAGGCTCTGCCCTGCCTCCTGCCAATGCAGCCTTGATCCAAAATCTGGAAGATGCAGCGGCTAGTTGGGGTGCCCGTGCCAACTGCTGAGTCCGTACCCGCTCGCTGGGGTGGTGGCTGGCAGAGAGAAGTCACCCCTGTGTTCAGATGTGAGTGTTGCCACTCAGACTTTCCTTTCAGGATCTCTATTTTGCTATAAACTTTTGCAAGACAGGTCTTTGTAATCTACGAGAGAGAGGAAATGGTCTTCTCTTTGCATCGAAACCATGCATTTCATTTAAGAATTAATAAAGCTTAGAACCGGCTTTAGGGCAGTTTCAGGTAATGGGGAAGTTGCAGTGAAGTGATCAAGAAACTCAGGCTGTTGTGAAATCTTTTTCTCCCCCAAGCTCAGACAACCCGCCCCAAGTCTTCTTTTCACACAACTTCATCTATTTAGGTGCAAAGTTATTTGGGATCAAAGCTTAAAACCTAGTTTAATACACAGAAAAACCCCCATAGGTTTATATTCTTGCAGTGGAAGGGCAAATCATTTAGGGAAGAATCGGGAAGGGTTCTTCTACCTTTTGCTTCTCACAAGATAGTAATTTCTTCAGAAAAAATCTTATACACAGGCTTGCAGATGACTCGGTGTGGTGCCTTGCAGCGTTTTGGCAGACCAAGGAGTGCTAATTTTCTTCTGTTTAATATTCTTCTGCTGTATAGGATCTGTGGTGCTGGGCTTATTACAGCTGCGCACTACTACAGCTCTGTTGCATCTCATTTTATGTCTTGTGCTGTAAAGAGGCAGTAAATTCTGATAGTATTAATGCTATTTATATCAGGAAGGAAAACAAACAGTGCTGGTGTTAGAGGAGTCTTTTTTCACACTTCCAAGGCACCGTTACAGAGGGGTGAAATTTCTTACTAATTTGTCTGAAAAAAAAATAGCATCTCTCTCCTCTTGCCCATTCTATCACGTTCTGCAATCATCTGTTTATCATCATTTATCTAGCAGTTTGCTACAATTAGAGAAGATTTCCACAAAGAATAAAAATGCCTGGTTTCTAACTGAGGCCGTTCCCATCTTCTATCGAGTGTCGCGTGATGCGGGAGCGCTCTTTGTATCCCAGGAAAAATCCATCACTGAAACTCTGGTGGATACTTGCGTGTGCATACCAGTTCTTAGTTTAATTTCTCCTAATTCATTATCATGTCTCTTGATACATCACTCCCGAGACCTGTATATACAGCATGTTTAAAAAAAACAGGAAATCCCAGGAAAATCCCAGGAAAAATCCATCACTGAAACTCTGGTGGATACTTGCGTGTGCATACCAGTTCTTAGTTTAATTTCTCCTAATTCATTATCATGTCTCTTGATACATCACTCCCGAGGCCTGTATATACAGCATGTTTAAAAAAAACACCACAAAAATTCCCACTGTTTGAAGCCTTCACCCGGGCCAGGATTCTGGCTTGCTCTTAGGAGTTCTGCTTGGCTTTATCGTGCTTCAGGCTTTTCACTGCAGCATTGGAGTTTGGTGTGAAACTATTCAGTAACTGTTAAGTTTTTAATACAGTTTGCTCCTAGTCTATCAAAGGAGCATCTCAGGGTGCCTGAGACAATAGTAGGGCTTGTGTATTTTCAGTTTGTAAATGAGAAAGGTGTACTAGAAATACCACTGTGTCATTTTTGCTGGACTACTTAAAATAGACCTACTTTAATATTGATTAATATTTTTAATGACATTGTGGGGTTTTCACATTGGAAACACAGTACTGTGGAATTCATTCATTTGTGGGGAGGGATCTGATAGCATCTGCCCATCTTTTCTCTCTGGCTGTGCACCCTGCGGCTCTAAAGCCTGCGGTTCCCCGGGGCGTATTGGGGTTTCAAGATCCAGATGTAGAAAAGGAACAAGGATTCTTTCCCTGGTGGAATTTGGCTTTTTGGCAGGCGCTATAGGCAGACAGGTGTGAGCAACTTTGGAGCTGGCTTTAGGTCAGTCACTCGATAGGGCTGCTAATGAGCTGTTTTATGCTTCCTTGCTGTAGTGGATGATGTTGTAATTCCGAGGATGGTCTCGGGTTTCCTTTGGGGAGTATTGTCCACAGCTCCTCAAGAGATCTCTGCACAGGATCTTTCATGGAGCTGTAGTTAAAGTCTTTTCTGATGCTCACATATAGTTATTCTTTTAATAAATCGGAGGGCCCACCCAGATACTGGTATGCTCAAGCAAAATGTGCTGAATTATTTTCTTCATGCCTGATGGGATGGAATTCCACAGCGTAATTGGCTGCTCCGAGTGCTGAGCAGGACCAGAGCTCAGGGCTACTCTGTGCCTTGCAAATGGCAAAATTCCCCTTTACAGTCAGATGCCCAGAGTGTGAGAGTCTGCTGTGAGCCTGGCTGAATGTTTACCAGTGCAAATGCATGGAAGTTTTAGCGTTACAGTCAGTGCCTGTACTTGAAAACAAGCCTGGGGAGCAATTTAAGGCACCTCAACTGGATCTTGGTCATTTTATACAGTCACCTTATCTTGCAGTTTATTTTGCATCTGTGTTTGAGAAGCAGACTAAAATAAGATCTTGCTTTATGTAAATATATTTTTAATTATATTGGAAAATTTTATCCTGTCACTGTGGTGTGACATGTTGATCTGCAGATTTTGGACTAAATCTTCTATTGCGAATGCACTGAGGCTCCCATGTAAACAATAACAGCATCTTCTCAGATCTCAAATATGTTACACAGGATTTCCAGTGGAGGCTGAGTCGGTATTGTTGAGATCAGTATTTTCTCTTTGGCCAAGACAGATCAAGAATACAGCCTCTATTTACCTTTATTTTCCAGTAAGTCAAAAGCCATGACAAAACACACTGGACATTTACTATTTGGTGGTTTTGTTTTCTTAGAGTTTGAAAACCTGACCAGGTATTTGCCATCCCTGAAATGCAGCTTTAAAAATAATATTTTTCTTGTTTTTTTTCCACTTTTTTTCACTCTTACCCAAGGGTGTTTTAAAATTAGATGCCCAGCTAATTTCAAAGCAACAAACAGTGGTGGTTTGTTTCTAATCTTTTACCTTGGGACAAAGAAAAACAATCAACGACAAGTTTAAAAGGTTTTATGTCTTATTTAGTGTGTACAAATATTGGTTCCAAAATGTTTATGTGAGTAAATAGTTTTCATCTAGAAAGAAAGGAAGATCCTGTTTGAAATATCTCCAAATCCATCTGCATTTCTAACAGGGTTCCCCAGGTGTCTTCCGTGGGTTTGTACTTAAGTGTACAAAAAACTGTTGTGAAGGTCTTGTGCTCTTTCAAAGAAAGCAATTACATTCAGAAATGTATCGTTCCTGCATGTGATTGTCTGCCTCTATGGGAAGGTACAATCAGATTCTCTTGCAATTATAGTACGTACAGGTGAGCACACAGATGGAGACTGACTTCAGGGTGCATCCTTCTCTTGACATATAACTGAGTTTTTAAACCATGTATGAAATATAGTAAGTATCTCTCAGTAGTTCCCCACTGCTCTGCTTCTCTGTGATTATTTGGCCAGTTGCTTTTAGGCACCAGGGAGAAGAGAACTATTGAAAGAGAGGATTTGAAGATGAAGGGAAAAGGGGTCTTAGAGTTCAAAGCAGAGGGCTGTGCACTCGTGATGAGGTAGAGGGACAAGTGAGCAAGTGGGTGCTAAAGCTGATAAAGCGAGAAGGAAAAGAGCATTGTCAGTGCTGTGAAGAGTTTGAAGGTGAGGACTAGAACATAGCCTTCATGCCGTAGAACCTACAGAACCATCTGAAGAGGAGGAACATATGTGCGGGAGCTCTGTCATGAGTTGAAGGGATGGGAGCTGTGCAAACGTTACGAAGGGGTGGGTGTCCCACTAATTGAGACATGAGTTGCATGTTGAAGGTCCAGCTGTAACCTGGAAGGAAAAAGACAAGGGTATACAAGCAGCAAAGTTTGACCACCAGATTTTGGAGGGGAGAGGAAAGAGGAGAGGACCCGTGAGGTTAGCAGGGCAGAAAAGACAATGAGAAGAGGAAGACCAAGAGCAGGTGAAGCCACGAAAGATAGCTTGTCAGAGAAAAGAGATGGTCAGAAGTGTGAGAACCTGCCAGGAGGCCAGGAGAAATGCACCAACAGTTTGGTCTTCTCTGGATATTTGTTGAAGCTATTTCCAGGTCAGTTTGGGAATATGCAAATGGATCTGATACCATTTTCTACTTGTTTTCTCTCATACTATTTATCTGTCCCTTGCACAAGATGAGTCAGTTCATTGGCCTTTCACCCAGTCCAGAGAAAGACAAGAGGGTGGCAAGTGCATGGGCTTTTTCTTCTTTTTCCTCTTCTTTTTTTTTAATGCTCTGTTTTCAGAGTTTATCACAGCAGGTGACTGAGGCACCCCATGGGCTTGTTACATTCTGAAGCCAGAGATCCCCATCTAGTGGTTGTTCCACCTTCACTTACCGAGTATCAGTTTGGGGAGGATGGCTTGCACAGCAGTAAGACCAGCTGTAGCCTCCCTGTTATCTCAGTGTTTTCTTCGTGGATAACTTAAACTACTTTGAGTACAGAATAAAGTACTTAAAATTATTTTTTTTCCAAAAGGATTTTTTTTTTTTCACTACTTATAATTTGCATGTGGAAAATAATTTTCTGCTATATTGGAAGGAATTATTTTACTATTGTATCTGACACAGCAAACGCACATGTAAATGTTTGTCATCATAACCCTATGCAGAGTGAGAACACAATGCAGGATCAGGTTTGTTAAAGACAAAACGACAAAAAGAATTGGTTTCTAGAGAGTACTTTGTGAATTAAATTATTCCATTAAAGTGAAAACATTGGGACCTTGTAGCATGTATAATAATGCAGAATCGTATTTCTGCTGCATGTAGCCCTTCGGGGCTTTTGGAGAAAAACTTCATCACTTGTTTTTCTTGTTGGAGTCCTGCTCCCTTCACATTTCACCATAACTGACTGGGTTTTGTCCCGTGTTGCTGATGGGTGTTGGTGTTTGGCTGTGAGTCAGCAGCAGTTTGAGGCTGGTGTTTGTCTGAGATTTGTCCTGGCGAGGTCTGTAGTGCAGCCGTACCGCCCTCCCGAGGGAAATAGTGCCGACAAACGTGGTCAGGTTGTCACGACCTAAGATGGGGAGATGTTTTTAGGACCACCTGGGACTGGAGGGGGGAACAAGAAGGGAAACCCTGCTGTTACTCAAGGTGTGCACCAGGTTGGTGCTGGCAACCTCTGGCTCCTTCCTCAGGAAGCTTTGTAGTGCTTTCTCCACAGTGCGGTCCCCTACACTTGTGGGCAAAGAAACAGATAAATCTGTCATAGACTTAAGTGCAGGAACGGAGCCAGAGTTTTCTATTTCTCCTCTATCTTGGCCTTCTTATTCATTTTGCTTTCCTTTTTGTCTCCTTGAAGGCCCTTTTGGTTTCTCTACAAAGATGCATGTTCAGAGATCGCAAGATAATTTGTTGGATCTTTCTTCCTCCCCTGAACTAAAAACTTTTGAGGGCTAGTTGGTATTTGCTTTATGTCAGGTAGGGCTAAAGTGTAGCCAGGACTACAGCTGCCTGCCAAGGTTTTTTTGGGGGCCTCTCCACACAGCTTCCTCCATCCAATACCCATGGCTTGTCACAGCACCTGGGGATAAGTATTTTCTTACAGTGTAAACCAAGCAGAGTTTCTCCCTCCGAAAATCTGGGTTGGTTCTTAAATGTCTGGGAAAAAAAATTGCCTGGAGGCAGTTCCTGTTACTGATCAGGGACTGGGGTGCAAGGCAGGGGAGAAAGGGGCTGGTGGTTCCTTCTGAGGTGGGGGAACATCTTTGGAAGTACCTGGCTGAGTGGCAGGTGCAGGAGCTGGTGTCCACGTGAGCTGAGCCACTCACCTGTGTTAATTGCTGGAGATGACAGAATATTCAGCTGAGATCTTGTTCCATTTCCACCTTCCTCAAATGAGTATTTTTAACATGAATTCTATCTACTCATTTTTCATAAGGTTTTTTTAGTGGAAGTGTCCTACCCAGGCACTTTCTGTTCCCATAGCAGAGGCAGAACTGGTTCCACATTGCATCTGGCATTTTTGGCTGGTGTTTTTTTGTTTTTTTTTCTTCTTTTTTTCTTTATTTTTTCTGAGCTGTGAATAACTAAAAAGCCATTGGGTGGCAGTATCAGCCAGCGAGCATCTCAATTAGTTGCTGAGATAAACGCCAAAGTATAGGTAGGGAGGATTAGAAATTTCAAGTTACTTGAGATGGAAAAACTGAATTGGTTTGTGTTTGAAAAGTTATGTTTAACTCCACACCACACACGTTTTGGCAATCTTTTAAAAAAACAATTATAAGTAATGAAAAGATATAATGCATTACAACAGATTTGTAGTTGCAGGTAAAGCTTTTGCACCTGAACTTCTTATTTTCTGTGCACAAGTTCAACCAGAAAGTGAGAGGGCTCCCTCAGTGAAATGCCAAAAAAACCCCACTACCCCAAACAAAAGCCCTACCAATAAGAAAATAATGAACTTTCTGATTGTATCAGGTTTAGGAAGGTAGTTCCTACCTCTGCAATTGCTACCCAGACAAGTGAGTTTTTTTGAAGCACTTGGCAATAAAGAGTCAGCTGTTGTCATTACTTTGTTGTTGTGGTTGTTAAAAGGAATTATTCTGGTGCCAGAGCCCAGAATTAGCCTCCTGTTTTTAACCATGATGGTGACCGTTTTGGTCTAACTTACTAATAAGCAGAAGTCCTAATTTGTAATCTCAAAAAAAAATTTTTTTTTTAGGTCCCTATGGATGTAGAACAAAACTAATCTCATGCCAAGAATAAGAGAGAATGCCACATGGAAGCTCTGAGCAGTGCACTCTGCGCCTTTAGGGTGCACTTGCACAGGGCTTGGGTGCTATTGGAGCTTGGTGTTCCCGTGCTGTGAGCGCACATCAGGGCAGCATCATATGGGTTTCACATCATACACTGATTCTTATTTTCCTTTTATTCACTTTGCAGCTAATACAAAGCTCGCTCATGTGTTCAGCTTCATGACTGGAAAATAGTATTTGTGATGACCCTGTACTTGGAAGCGGCAGACTTTAAATATCCATGTATTTGTAATGATGAACAACTTGTAAAACTGACTAAGATTACCCACTTTAGGCTCTATTTCTAGATAAAGTTGTGTTTTCTGTAATAGGAACTGTTATTTTTGTCATGGTATATGGTGTCAGGTCAGTCACAGGCTTTTTCATAGACCTACTCTTCATTACATTCAGGTTGTTAACTCAGCGCTTTCTTAGTTCCAGCTGGCAAGACTAAGAAAGCCACATAAATGTTTTTGTGTGGTACCAAAAAATCTCCTACAGTCATGTTGTTCACATCTTGCTTTCAAATGCACCAGATAATGCCACTTGTTTAAGCTTAGTCACGTCTGGGGGAATGTCAGAAGTCTGCATCACATGAGCTGCTCCTCAGATTTCCCAGTCTGTATCAGCATGTTTTCCTGGGGAGAAACAGAGTGGAGATGTTATTGAAATGGCACGTTCTATATGTTTATATTGATATTTAAATCTCAAGCCTATTTCTGTGATTTTCATGCAGCAGTTCATGTTTACATTCAGCTGCTTTATGTGAAAGTACTTCAGTATTTCCTTTTCTTAAAGCGTATGTGTCAGGTGGAAGAATATATATTCTAACCAACCATCCTGATTGTGTCATTGTTGACATTTTCATTTTATGCTCAGCCCCCAGACTTACAACCTCAGGGGAGCTTTGACCCTGCCTTTAGCTTAATTTTAAACACTTTTTACCCCCCTCCACTGCATGATTTGTTTACAGACCTGGTATTGCTTGTCGTCCTCCCCTCCCTGGAGATCAGTAGACCGAGAGGGCTGTTGGCTCACCCTCGCTCATGCTCTGGGTCAGCTGCCTTCTCCAGAGCAAACACAGCATAGCATCATAGAATCGTTATGGTTGGAAGAGGCCTTTAAGATCATCAAGTCCAAGCATTAACCTAGTACTGCCAAGTTGCTACAAAACCATGTCCCTCAGCACTACATCTACACATCTTGTAAATACCTCCAGGGGTGGCGACTCAATCACTTCCCTGGGAAACATGTGATGGACAGGGGAAGCTCCTGACACAGCCTGGCTTTGTTCCCTGCCATCTCCTGCTGGTGATAAACGCAGCACATACAGAACCTGGAGATGCTCCAAACTGGATCATCGAGCCTTTCCTCCTCAGCATCATTTTCGGACGTTCAAGTGCCACTGTACTCGCCACACCAGCTGTGCAAACCCTAGAGAGAATGAGAGATGAGGGACCAGAGAAGCTGGCAGCGCTGAAGAGCTGGGCTGTCTTACGCCTGGCTGTCAGGAGAGTTTTTATTCAGGGCAAAATCTGCTCAGCATGTCTGACTCTGCCCCAGGGGAAGGTCCTGGCCCTGTTCCCAGGGTCTCTGGTCCTGTTTCAAGAGTCAGAAATTGATTGACGTTGCTTCCCAAGGCCTGGAGGGTACGCTTGCCCCATCCTGCCCCCCCCCAGTCCCTCTCCCGTGGTGCATGTGGAGCTGGATGCCCCTCGTGTGCCCATATAGGGCAGGGTGTAACTCTCTTGTTGACATGGGCTAATCCAGCCAGGCATGCAAATGGGCAGCAGAGTGTGATGCTCACATGTAGTGTGGCAGATGGCACTTGGGACTGGCTGTCTCCATCACACCCCCCAAAACTGACACACAAGACAGGGAAAGAGCTTTTTTTGTGTACCTCCACACGCTCCTGACAAAGTTGCCAAAGAGCTGGGCTGTGGTAGCCCCGTGTATTGAACTATACTTATTCCTAGAAGAGAAAATTAATGAATCTTTCCTGCACTGCAGATTAATAGCATCTCCACAACACTTTTAATTTGTACAAAATCTGTGTGTTGTATTAGGTGAAAAATAGCTGAGCAGGACAAAGAAGTCTTGCAGTAACCCCATCCTGTCTTGGTAAAAGCCCAGCTGGCCGTGTCCTTTTCCATATGTGTGGCTAAAGCGGACAAAACCCAACTAAATGCTTGGTTACTGAGCTTTCATCAATGACATCTAGGTAGCCTTCTTTAAGTTATCCATATGCTAATGCTGGAGTGGGCAGCAGAGCTGGTTGTGTGTATTATTCTCTTTCAAACTCCAGTGATGTATTATTCTCTTTCAGACTCCGGTCTTTGCCTTCAGCAGACAAATCAAGTGGCAAAAGTATGGTCCTGTTTAAAATCTAACTGTTTTCCCTGCTAAATTGTACTTTTTTCGGAGCTGAACTACTTGTGTTAAAGCATGTTTGTTATTAGCACAGAAGTTAAACCAGCTACAGAGCAAGTGTGGATGGTGGACACATGAGCAAATCCTGTGTTCTTCCTGCTGGGTGTTGGGAGGTTCCCATTTGCTTGTCATCTCAGCTCAGTAGAGGTTCTCATGACTAGAAAGTACCATTAAACAATCGCGTCTGACCTTAGGTGTCACACAGATGTCTCATCCTTGTCACCTTCCCAACACCAGGTTTTACAGCTCATCCCAGCAGGTTTGATGCCAGGGAGCAGGAGCGGCCCTGATCCTGGCAGCAGCACTATGCTCTAGGCTGGATAGTTTACATCAGCAGATTGTGCTGCCAGTGTCTGAGGCCTCCTTACTCTCCACAGACACATGACCAACTAAAAAAATAAGTGAGAAGTGCTGATATGGGCCTGTTTTAATATCTAACAACAATTACACATGTGGTAAGGTCTGTCACTGTTCCTTGATGTCATGTTAGAAAATATTTATGAACTTTGAATGGGTTTGTTAGTGCTTCTCCATAAATATCTATGTCCAGGCACCCAAAAGTTTTGGAATCACACTTCTGTGGAGTATCGCTGGTCTTTAGTTTATTACTTGAGATCTAGACATGCAAGACAGATGTTCAGTGTTCCTCTGGAGATGAAGTTGTCTGATTCCAGTCCCAGTTAGAAAGCTGATTTGCTGTCCCGGCCAAATCAGACTGTAATGCTGGTGGCAAAAAGAATTGTAACTGCATTTCTTTTCATGGAGCAGGATGAGAGCTCAGGTGGGGGTGACTGGCTGTTAGTGAATGCAGAAAAAAAATACACATGAAGTTTTCTGCATGAACTGTGAATACAGCTTCTTTATCTAGTTTTACTTGAGGGAAGAAAACACTGCTGGTTTATTGCGTGTATCACTACCAAAATTGAAACAGAGACAGCAAACTCCTTTAAAAGAACTTGCTTGATTGTTGTAGAAATACTGAAATTCTTACAGCAGATCCAACCGCAATTCTGTCTGTCAGTCAGTGTTTCATCTCTTAGAGTATTATAGAAGCATGACTACAAAGCTTATTTTTGCGGAATACAGAGATAAGCTTCTTCTGACCTCTACCCTGTGGACAGTGGTTTATGCCAGGAGATTTTTTAGGCTCGTGTTCCATCCAGATACCAGAATGTGTTGTTTATTCAATAATCTTCTCTGAGTGGGGATGCTCCCATATCTTGAGATCTTGGTCCATTTTTTTTTTTTAAATTCTAGTGTTTAAATATTCAAATTGATCCGTCACATCCCCACTTGGCTTGCACTGATGCATCTGACTTTTCAGGATGTTTTCCAAATGACGTGTGGATGTTTTTTTGTAGCAGTCATACTATGATCCAGAAACTCTGAAAATAGGGGCAGAATCTGAAATTTTTTGTGCTTGCTGTAAGAAAAAGAGATTTTTAAATGTTTTAAAAGATGTCAGAGTCCTGAGATTACACTAGGCAATTTATATAATGGAGTGACCTCTGAATTAGAAAGTTATGCCTAAACAATCTCCAAGTGGAGTGTTAGAGAGCAAAATTTCCTGAAAAGCAGGACTTACTGCTACTCATAGGTGTATTATTACCTTTTACCCAATGATTTCTCTCCACGTGTGCCACCTGCTCAGTTAAGATTTGCTCTCAGCTGCATTACTTCATCTTTTTTTTTTCTTTTTTTTTTTTTGGTGGTGCGAGTGATCTGAATGATTTATTTTTTTTTCCTTACACTAGTGCTCAGCGACTGCCAGGGAACATTTCTAGTCTCCCCAGCCCCTGGAAGCATCATATTGCCTTAGCAGAAGGTATCAGGTGGTTGAGAGACCTTTCATGTGCCCAGAAGGTGGGTAATGAGACCAGCACCTCCTTCCTATCCAAAAACAATGAAGAGGCTCCCAGCTGAAATTTAACCACTTGAGAGGCTTCACTGGCTGTTTCTGAAGAGGATTTGCTTTCAAAAGCAGTATTTCTTTTTGATTGCTTTTAATTAAGGTAGCAAAAAAGACTTGAAAAGCACATTGTAGTGAATGTTAACTGATTTATTCTGAATGGCAGGTCATTCCTTGGGGTGGAGGGAAAGGACATAGCTGCTGGTTTCCTTCTTTTTTTTGTTTGTTTGTTTTCTTTTTTCCTCCCCACGCTCAGCAGATAGATGAGGCGAGGACATGTCACAAGGATGAGATTTGTCAGATTGCCTGGAACGCTGTCGTTTTGGGGCAAGTTCTTTCCCTGGGTGTGAAGCGAAACGTGAGCATCTGATGACAGATGAAAATGCAGGTTAGGGAAAACCGTAGAGGTGAGAGAGCGAATCTTTTCGCTCTCTGGAGAGATCGGCGAGCGTGCAGCCTGTGTGTCAGAGAGCCCTTTCTGAAAGCAAACCACCCTCGCTTTCCTTCGTTGTTGGCCTGCTCCGACCGGGTGGAAAAAATGCAAGTCCATCTGCTGACACAGTCCAGTTGGCTGTCCCTGCCCGTGCCACCGATTGGGCTGGCAGCTGCAGGCAGGGAGGAACCTGCAGCCTTCAGTCACGAGCCATATGCGGGCAGTGGTGGGGATTAGCTCTGCTCCTGGCCGGAAAGGTCTCAACGCCGTTCCCAGGCTGAACTCACCATATGTGTTTCACGTGACCTTCCTGAGGGTGACATGAAATGGAGAGTTCAGATTCAAGTGCGAGTTGGTTTGTGTTTCTTCCTCCTGTTTAATGTGATGCAGATGCAGAGGAGAGCGTGAGGGCATCCATGCCGGGGGGAGATGGGACAAGCTGTAGAAAAGCCCCGTAGGTTTTACTAATTCCTTCTCCTTCCCCAGAATTTTCCGCTGTTTCCTGATGGGAGTTGCATGTGTGAAGGAACACCTGTTAGGCGCCTTTCTCCTCTCGGTCACAGGCTTTGCCATCTCTTAAATATAAGGCTTTTTCTATTTGGAGGAAATCCAGAAACTTGAACAGTCGTTTTCTCCTTTGGAGAGGTGGGGAGTGTGTTCTGAGGTGACATGGGGGAGAAAGAAAGAAGGCAAGAAAGAAAATTAGAAAAGGTGGATGGAGACCCCTCTGGGCTCCACTTTGAGTGAGTGTGAAGTGTTGCACAATCACAGCTTATTCTTTTGAAGGCAAGAGGTATGTATTCACAGGCCCATTTAGTTTGTGGTTTGCCTTAGTGCAAAGTAATTTTGGAAACAGCATCTTCCATAGAAGGATCATGTCACACAGAACGCCACTGCTACTGGAAAAGGTTTCCAGACTAATGCTGTTAATTGCAAAAAGAAAGCTTAAGAAGCTCTAGCTGTGTCCCAGGAGGTCAGTAGAGCGGCCAGCTAAACAGCTGTAAGGAGAGTGGTCGGGTGAGCTGAAGGGGCTGAGGTACCTGAGGCAAAAATAGGAATACTTGGCTTATTTTGATCTTTGGATACAGGAGAACAGCTCGTTTGTTTCTGACTGACATATACACTGTGGTATGTTACAAGCAGGGACAGGAAAATAGCACTTTTTGTGTGTCTGTTAATTTTTGTGTAATGCAACATATGGGAAAGATCAGTAATCTTGACATCCAGATGTAAACTATAAAGTGTTTTGGTTTTGGGAAGTGCAAAGCTTGGTCTTGAAAAGCTTTGACTTAACAAGGATGAATCGGCAGCAGGGAGAGACCTGCTGAGGTAACTCGTTAAATACTGCATTAAGGATGTGCAGGTTTTATGTTGCCTCTTGCCCTCTCTTCGGAGTCCTAGCAGAGCCTGCGGTGCGGGTCAGCCTTCGTCCACCTTTGGGGCAGTGGGTGAGCACTGGGCGATGGATTTCCTTTGTGTTGATGGTATCTGAGCAGGCAGAGAGCTGACATTAGCCCCAATAACAGCAGTGTCTTTCCTCAATCTTTTTTTTGTCCTTGGGAGACATCCAGTCTGAACACGGACAAACTGCTCGGGGGTTAAAACACGATGTACTTAAGTGTGTGTCTTAAGAAATTGTTAAAACTGTAGCTGGGTAATGCTTGTGCCTTGCTTTGTAGAAGTCAGTCCCTCTCGGTCTTCGTTAGCGTGCGGCGTTGTTTCCGCAGCTCTCCTGATTAGAGTGCGACCCTCTCCCCGCTGGGCTCTGGTGACGTTACGCTGTGCAGAAGCAGGATTTTGGTGCCGATAACACGAAGGGACCGAGAACATATGGCATAAACATCAACCGATACTGTTTGCCATCCCCTCGCTTGCTGCGTGTAATGCAACAGGACCGTCTCCCAGCGGCCACGTGATCCGCCTTCCAGTCCTCCATTTGGGGTGGGGTGGGTTGGTGGTGGGGTTTGTGTTGGGTTTGGGGGGTTTTTTTGGGTTGGTTTCTTGTTTTTTTCATGTTTTTTTATTTTTCTTTCCCGTTCCTAAAGTTGTGGCTTTCTGGAAGGCGAGCTTGTAAATAGTTGGGGGCGCAGAGAGAGCAGGTAGAATGTCAGTGGGATGTTACGGGTTGGGATGTGCGCCGCGCTGACACCGGCTCCTGGCCGCGCTTCCTCCGCGCCCACCGCCTGCTCCCGGCAGCCCTATGTGTTGCGAGAAGGTAGGATCGCGTCATGTCACCCGCGTTTTCCCACCGCCGCGCCGAAAACGCCCATTTCCCCTTGTCTCCAGCGAGGAGGGGATTGCTAATCTGCCCAGCAGAGTATCTCTAAGATTTACTTTTTAAAGTTCAGCTCTTTCCGTAGCGAAGGGAGAAGGGCAGGCGTGCGCAGCGCGGGTGGGAGCAGCTAACTGGGATTTCAAATTGACGATACGATCTGGTTTGTGCTTTAGTTTCTTATAGTGCTTAGCGTTTGGTTTGGGTTTGTTTTCTTTTTTTTGTAATACCAGGGCTTTTATACTTTAAAAGACATTCCATACCAAATTGTATCCTATTGATTTGCCATGGTTAACCACCCTGTAATGAGCCTCATCGTCTGTGTGAGTAGACGCAAAGCAGAATTATATTAATGTCATTTACAACCGGTGGGCGCAGAATTATTTGCAAAACGTGAAAGAAGTCAAAATACCAAAATATCTCAATAGACAGTTGAATTTGGAAATGCTTTCATTAGGCTATGAATAGAGTTCCTTGGAATAAAGAAGAAGAATCAGAGCAACGTTATGAATTTTGGTTCGGGTTGGGTTCTTTTGTTTGTTTGGTTGTTTTTTTTTAATAACTGGTACTTTGTACTTCAAGTCAGCTTTTGATTTTCAGAAGTAGTCTGGGAAAGAAATAAGGTAATTTTAAACAAAATAGTTGTATATTTTTTTAAAAAAAATAGCAGATACAACTTTATTAGACAACTTTTCACACAGAAATCTGAACGGGGTCCCAGAGTGTTTTGAGATTTAAAAAAGACCTTAGAAAGACAAGGTGTAATATCTACAGGCCAGTGTAAAGAATTGCAGCCTGTTTTTCCTTAGTCCTATAAGCTGCTTAGTTATATGGACCTACAGCTACTGAGCAGAGCGTGTGCATTATAGTAAGAATGGACAGAAGCAGCAAGCAGAAATTAAGGGGAAATAACCCAAAAGTGGTGGCCGACAGTCTGCATTGAGGGTTTTGTCAGCAGGACTGGGCAAATGCCCAGCGGAGTGTCGTGGACGGGTTAATATCTTCACACTTTTCCCTTCCTCACAGCTGCCCCATGCAGTGCTCTGAAACCTGATATTTTTCATCAAAAACTGCATCTTATTTTCCGTCTTAGTATACTAATCAATTTTACCGTGCAGAGCTTGGAGCACATTAACTGTCAGTTACTCCTTATTATTACTGAAGGCAGACAAAAAGGGAGAATAAAGTAATTGATGTTATTTAATATAAAATGCCTCTCCCAATTTTTGTTTCCTTTGTGGAAAACTCTTTTGGTTCCTGTTCAAGATTTAAGCACCGGCCTGTTTTCTGTTTTGTTTCACGAGGTTGATTGAATGGCAGTTTATTATTCAAGACAATAAATTAAACTTCTCCAAGCCAAAGAGTTCCAGCAGTTCTGGCACAGACAGTTTTCTGCCAGAAGGAACACACTCAGGTCTGATTCATACCAACTGTTGCACTTTAACTTAAGAAAAATAAATAAAACCTCCTATATATCTTTCAAGATTCACATTAAAAATTCTTTAGCATAGAAATTGGGACGCATTAAAGAAAAAAGTGAGCAACATTCATTGCAAAATAGAGAATGAAAGCTTCTAGGCCAAAATAGCCCGCGTATTACTTCCATGTAACAGTATGAATATTATGGCCTAGTATTAAAGGCTGATTTCAAAGAGATCATGAAAAGAGAGCAATCCTCTTTGATGTTTTATGTCTAAATTAAATATAACTGAAAAGGGGTACAGGATCCTTGCTCTTGCTGCAGTGAATTCGGGAAAGGCTTTGCAGCACGCTCCAGTAACAGCTGAATTAGATCTGGGCTTCATAAGCTTCATGTATAATTTATGTACAGCAGTAATGTGTGCGGGTATGTAAACAATAGGAATTTATAACATTTATGTGCTTTTAAAATATACATAAAAGGAAAATTGAAAAATAGGCCTAGCTATATAGTTATGTAATATATCTTGGGAAATCCGCCGAGGGTCTGGTTTTCTAATCAAAAATCTGATTAAAAAATATACTAAGCTTTGTGGTTTTGTTTTTGGTTTTGTTTTTTAATTTATTACTTCAAATTTCCTACTCTTAAATAATAGTGGTAAAGAGAAAGCAAATCATATAGGCCGCTTTAGATAGGAGCTCTTCCAGCGTTTCTCCTCGTGCCCTCTTGTGCTAAGGAGGTTGGTAACACATCGATTTAAACAGTTTTTAGAGGAGCTGGTGATACCACATTAATTACAAAATGATTGTGATGCTCCTGGGTGACTTCTGGTCACAAACTGTTGCATTTTGGCTGACCTAGGGTACAAACAGGACAGCTCAGGTTTGCGCGTGATTTCTGTAGCCTGTGCCATTACCATTATGAATGCTGAGTAGTGTTCTCCTAGAGACTTAATTTACTAATAGGCTTTTTGATTAAACTTTTAAACTATATCGTCAGGAATAATTTTTAAAAATGAGTGGATAAAAAAGTTGATTTTAATATTTTTGGTTTTATCCACAAATGGCAATCCTTTCTTTGAGCACAAAAAGAGCTCCTTAGAAATAAAAATCCTTCTTAGTACTTTACCCTTTCCGCAGCTATATGTCATTTTCCTGTCTACAAACTGAAGATATTACCTTTGGAAAAAGGACTTTTATATTGTCTTATATTACTGTAAAATACAAATGGTTTATTCAAATGAGGAATTATCTGCCTACCATGTTACGCTTCCTACTTTCAACACAGAAATGAAAACGGCTGTGCCTCCAGGCGGGGTGAGATATTGATACACTCAAACTGATTATTTTTGTAGTGATTAACAATGCCATGCGGAAAAGGCATTAGCAGAAGGTGCAAGGAAGTATTTCTGTAAGGTCTTTTCTAGTAAGCACTATATGTCAAGGATTATTTTTCAGTGGGGCGTTTGTCTATGCGCTTGTGTTAAAAGACTTTGAAGGGTTTCTGACTTGTTTTGTTGGGTGTTTTTTTTTTAATTCTAAGGGCTGTATTTTCCTTAAGTTATAACAACATTTTGAGATCATTTCTCTCCAGATTTCTTTTATTTTTTAAGGGAGGCTGGGGAGCAGCACTGCGAGCAGCGAGCCGTGCGGCAGAGAGGCAGACGCAGTCCCCGAAGCGGGGCATGTTTTCTGGAGCCGCTTGCCCCGTTCCCGCTGGGGTCACCTACCTCTGCCCACGCTAATCCCTATCCCGGCCTCTTTGCTCATCCCATGGATTTACATTACTGGCCACACCACCTTTTCCCCTGTTCTTGCCCTCCCAAAAGTCTTCCTGTGCCCTTCGCCACCGGGCGCAGGAGCGGGAGGAGGCTCAGGGCACGGGGGTATCATTGTCTGCACAGGGTCCACGGCTGTCAGGGCAGTGAGGTTATTGGGGACCCCCAAACACCCCTCTTCAGAGGAGTCCTGCTGGGATACAGCTTGGGAGGGATGATCTGGTCTGTGGAGTTTGTAGTGTAAAGGGTATGTGAAGCCTAGAGGATAAGGTGCTGGGCAGGCGGGCGCGGGCAGCGTGGCACTGCCAGACCATTCGCGACATGCCCTGAAAGCTCCATAAAACTCTTGACACAATTCCTCTTCTACTTTGGATTTTGCAACATGTTACGGAGGGCACTGATTCGACGCTATAGCTATTTCTGCCAGTTTTTAGCGTACATTTAAAGTACAGTTTTTAAAATACATTTCTTTAACTGCAGTAAAGAATTACGTTTCCTTGAGAAGCGCTTGCAGACAGATCGTTGCAGGAGAGCTAAATGAATTTGTTCAGCTGCCTGTTGAAATTTAAAATGTGGAGCAGTGTTAATGTGCACACCAATCATCAGGGACATCCTTGACATACTGTAACACATCATCAAAACCAAACAACATTTAAATGTCATGGGGAAAAAATGGTAACTTTCCCAACTTCTGAAAATCGTTGCCTATAACCTTGGGTTTAGGTGGTGCCTTCTACGTCCCTTGCTTGAAAGGAGTTGAACTTCATCTAATTAAATATGGAGAGATGCGTTGTGTGAAGGAAAGCAGAAACAAGCCTGGTATACAACCTGGAATTCCACACAATATAAGAAACATATTTCTTGGGTAAAATGTGTACTGATTCGCTGGGCTCGGAGGAAGTGTAATGGCCAGTGCAGACTTTGGTGGTACCTGGTTTTGTTCTTGCACCGTAAGTGCAGATTATCATCTATGGCACTGGATTTGGCATTTGAAAGCAGCCAAATAAAATAACAAATGTTGCTATAAAGAAACAAGAACAGGTAGTTGATTTTAAGCACCAATCCAGAATAACTCTCCCAGAACTATAGAGCAAGAGTTGTTAACAAGAAATCAGCCTCACTGGAGATGATCCGCCCTTTTATTCTCGCAAATGCTTTCTTTTTTGGAGAAGTGACTGTCTGGGAGGAAAGAGCATGGTCTCTTCAGCACGCAAAGCAGAGCTGCAAGGTGGGTAAGGTGTCCTTGAATTATCGGTTCTTGGAGAGAAAATGGAAAGGTGCCTTGCAGTTCCCTTCTCGGGAACAGTCTTCAGTCTGTTTGACACTTTCATTGATGACTTGGGTAAAAAAAGCATCCACTGAATCCGCAGGTAGTGCCAAGAGGAGAGGATTTGCAAGTGCTCTGGAGGCTTCACGGGAATCCACAGGAATCCTGACAAACTGGATCTGACGTAACCTGGATGCAGTATTGATGAGGGCAATATGAAATAGCGATTTGATGAATCCGTTGGAAAGTCAAAAGGAGAAAGAACTGAGCTAGCATGTCCTACGTGGGAAGTCAGAGCAGCTGAGCTCCAGAGATCCCTCCCAGCCAACCTCTCTGGGCAATAGCTCTTCAGGAAAGGGGCTGGGTGTAACTGGCGACCACAGGGCTCTGCCGTTAGGAAGAAAACTGGGCATCATGAACCAATGCGACACACGAAATGTGCAGAGACAGGAGCTGGGGTAGAAGCCCTTTGTGGTGTGCACAGCCTGGTTTAGGCTGTCAGCAGAGAACCACCACAGGCTTAAGAGTAGCTTTATAAGACTAAGAAGAGTTGAGCAATTAATTGTCCCTGGAGGTCATGAAATCTCCACCAAAGAAGGTTCCTAAGAGCAGATTAAATAAATATCAGGAGTGGTTGAGTTCAGCTTGATCCGAGCTCAAGAGCTGGTCTAACCATCCTCCTAAGATCATTTCCATTTCAATTTCTGTGATCAGAGCCATTATCCAAGGTACAGCCACTGTGATCACCTCTCAACCTTGTCACTTTTCCAGTGGAAATTGCCTGATGTCTCTACATAGACGCCAAGGCAGAGAACATTTTGGCTGAAAGTTTCAAGTGAGAAAAAAGGACCCTGGGCAGGAGGACGGCATTTAACTCCTATCAGCTTTGTAAACATGGAAACCTGGAGTTTAGCAGCTCTGTGATAGCTGGAAAATCAAATGTAAAATGTTAACTACTAGGTTGGGTGATTGTCCAGTTAATAGAGTTTACCATTGCCAAACAGATGCAAAACTCACTTGGCAAAGCACATGTATACATTGGCTGATGTTTTATTTTACTCCCTCAATAGTATAATGGAGGGCTTTAGAAATCGTTATTTGGGATAAGAAGGGGTTTACTTGCAGCTTATAAACGTATTAAAGTAGCTTAAGGTTTTTAGTGCTCCCCATCATTAGCTGAACTTACTGTGAAACCTGATCTGTGTTTTTATCAATTCTAACCAGAACTCAGCAAAAAAAAAGTTCAGCGGCAGATGATTTCAGAACTTAAATTATAAAGGTGGAAGGGGTTTCTCCTTTCAGCTTTTCTGTCCAAGTAAGTAATTTTATTAAAACCCAAAGAAAATGCTTCTTGTGGAGCTGAAGAGAAAGAAAACAGTCATTTAATATTGGCCAGATGAAGTCTCGGGTACATGAAAAAGTTCCCATCTCCGTTTTTTAACCAATGTACCAGCCTCTGTTGACGTAAGTGCTGGGTTTATTCAACAAGCAAAAATGAACGTAACCCCTGTATTCTTAATGCAATCAGCAAAGCAGCATAACATGAAAAATTGTTGTAGTAATTAATTATTTTAATAATTAACATATGCTGTTGAGATTGCAGAACTGTGTCTTCGCTTCTACCACTGTTTGAAATACAGCTTTGCAGTTCCCTTGAATTCAAGAGGCCAGATTTTGTCCTCGCATACAAACATGCAGTCTCGCTGAAGTCCTGTCAAATGGTGCATTTTAATTTGAACTCTAGATTTTATGCCTAATTTCTGGTCGTCTCCATCTAGATAACAATTGATTTGTTTATTTTTAAGTTTGGGCTTTTTTTATGTGCTCTTTTAGTACAGCAGCAATTGTTTTGGATGAGTTTAGAAAAGGCAGCTCCATGTGTTTTGAATAAATGATACATTACGAGGAAGGGATGTTTACTCTTCTGCATAACAGAGTAATATAATTGATTCCGTGCTTGGATAATTAGGAAATGGTTCTCTTTGATGTATTCAAGAGTCCTGAATTAAAAATTTAAAGTTTGCTAACTGTTAGAAAAATTGATTCAAGAAATAGCTGTAATGGATGAAAAACCAGCATGCTATTGCAAATATGGTCTCAAATCTAATGCTGTGCTAATGCAGAGTAGTCATACGTCTAGGATACTTGAGTGTCTTAATATCTTTGGCCATTTTAATTCTGAATTCACTACACTAATACAGGCAGTTTGGAAAAAACCTGCACATTTTGAAACAAAAAAAATATGAAAAATTTATCTTTCAAAGATTTTGACAGGTAGATGTAATTATATGTAAAGGCAAATGTGTCAGGTGAGGGAATAGAAAAATCTCAGAAGATGTGCAAGGTTGTGGAAAATGCATGAAAACAAATTCCACACTGCTATGAATTAGACTTTTTTTTTTTTTAAGTATTCAAATTCACACACCGTGCAGCATTTCAAATGTTTGTGAGTATAAATACTTCCTAAATAAATAGTTGCAGCTAAGATCATAACTTTATTAGTTCAGATTTTTTTAATTGTTTCTTAATTTTGGAAGATGCTGAGCAGAGTTCAAAATCCTTAATATTTGTCATTTGAAAATCAAGCTGCAGGTCATCGTTCTGTTCTAATAGACATGTTTTGTGTTTGGCCTTTTCATCACTTGTGTAAGACAGGATTACTCAAATAATCCAGCCATCTAGATACTCCGAGGCCGTGTGTTGCTCGCTGTTCTTGGATGTTGAAAGCATAAAAAGGATCACAGGGGTGGCAGATGGGCTGAATTGATTTATAGCAATATTGCCCTGCTAGTGTTTGCAATCCCATCGTGAGTATTGCAATGGGCGATGCATATCTTCAATCCTTATCTCCCAGAGCTGCACAAAAAACTTGCCTAGTTTATGGATTTCTTCATGGAAACTGTATGGCAGTGCTCCTGCCTGCCATCGTTTTAGTAAAGAAAGACCGTTTTTGGCTTTCCTAGTGAAAGTGCATAGAGAGTGCCAGCGTAGCAATGTTAAATAAACAAACAAAGAGGACAACTTCTGTTTACTTTTTACATCGCTGACCTTCTAATCGGGAATGTTTTGCGCGGGATAGAGCTAACTTTGGCTGACGCAGCCTAATTCCCTGGGCACTCAATGGAGTATGAGAGCTTCATTCAGCTGCTTTGAGCCATCTCACAGCCCGGACCCCCCACGAGCAGGCGGGGGCTGCGCTTTGGTAACCTGAGGACGAGCTGTGGTGGGAGGGGTGTGTACGTGTGTGTGTGTGCGAGTGGTGAACAGCCCCCACAAAACGCCTTCGCTGAGTGCTGTCTTCAGTTTGTGTTTGTGGTTTCCAGTGGTTTAGTAAATCTGCAGCAGGATTATTTGCAAAACTGTGCTATCAAGTACATAAATATTATGGTTGTAGGAAAGAAAGAGGGAAAGAAATTTTCAAAGCCGCGCACACCAGTCCTGGCTGTCTCTTACGTCCTGTATTTCATGATAGAACAAAATTCCTCAAATTTGGATGTCATTCTAAAAGGTGCTTTTATATACATCTCTCAACCTCCCATCTGCGTATCTGCTTTTCCCACTGACCCATGAACATGACCTTCCTTCTTTGCCTTGATCAGATGATAGCATATTCTGTTTCTGCTGTGGGAGGATAAAGTGTGCAACCCGAAACACCCTGAAATCTGGAAGTTCATAACAGACAGCTGGATTTTGAAGCTGTGGCCATTCCCAGACCTATTGGTGTATGGGAGAGACCCTCCTCGCTAATTCTTTCCCTCTGCGTGTGGCTTGGAGGCTGCAGCTTCTCCTTCTGGCATTTGTTTTTCTTCAGGTAAGGTGGCTCCCAGAAGCTCCCCAGTTTTGCCCGCAGCTGGCCTGCACTCCAGGGACGAAGCTGGTAGGAACAGGGAGCAGACAGCTGCCCTGCTCCAGAGTATGGCCCCAAACCTGTTGGCCTGAGCTGGACAGAGACAGTCCCCCACATAGCCATGCAGAGCATCCCTGCACTTGCCTTTCCCATGCCCAGCTGGAGAGCCCAGAACTGATTGCAGAGCTGGAGAGCCCAGCCTGGGGATGCTCTGGCAGGGCACTACTTATGGGCTGGGGAGGTTTCTTAGAGACAGCACTCCAAAGTTGGTCAAAGGAGGTTGAGGGAGCTCCAGGGCTTGTGGTGGTGTCAAGTGAGATGGTTTCACTGGAGAGAGGAGCCCATGCCCATGTCCAGCAGGTAGCCACCAGAGCTGGGAAGCGGCTGCAGCTGTCGGGATCTGTGTGCTGCTGCGTAGGCTTGCAGCATGGTGGGATTAGATTGCTGGGAACAGGAGGCATCGGTGGCTCCTGAGCCTGAAAACATCATATGCTGGCTTCTGGCTTTTCTTTTTATTTTAAGACCACCAGGCAATTCTTATTTGCATGCTCTATAAAACTTTTAAAAAGAGTTTTACAGTTTACTTAGCGTACAAAAAGGTATAACCAACTGTAAAATGAAACAATGGTCTGGATTGTGGTAAGACCCATGCAAGACGTCACGAGCCAGGAGTCTCCAGATGCTGGTGGCACAGCACAGCCCTGGTACGGAGTTGTGCCACGTGCCCTGGCAGTGGTGACAGTGTATGTGTCAGTGTGGGACACTCACTGAGCCCCTCACACTCCATGGGGCTCCTCAGAAGTTTTTGTGGGTCCTCACCCTCTCATGGACCGAGATTTCTGAGAGCCTCCGTGTTGCTCTGCTTGCTCTGAGTCTCATCTGTAATGAAATTTACAGCAAACTGGGCTGTAAGTGCAAGTCGGAGAGTAAAAGCGATGGAAACCACACGGCAAAACAAAAGGCACCCCAGCTCTGGAGCGCGCTGGTGTCAGCCTGTGCTGGCAGGGAGTCTCGTCACTACATAGTGATGCACTTACCCCAACAGCGTTTTGTGTTTTGGGAGACAGATGTGCCTTGCAGTTGCTAGTGGAAGTTAAATGTTAAATATGAAACCCATTCATTTTCTCTTAGTCATACTTCAGATTTAAGCAGATGTTTTGCTAATTTGTGGTTTTCAAATGTAGCATGCTGACAAGACATTTATCATTAACTGCAACTTCATCCATGCAGTTTAGCAAATTGGCCAATTATTAACAGTGAGGCTTGCGTGGCGGTTGATGCATAGCTCCTGCTGCTTTGAAAGGCCTAAATTGAAACTCAATACATTTTTACAATCTAAATTAATTGTGCTTTGGACCACATCCCTGTTATTCGAGTGCTCTCGGCTCTCATTTTCAGAACGGAGAGCCATTTGTAAGGCGCTGAGTAGCTGTGCTGCCTGTGAGCAGAGGCCCCTGGTGGTGGAAAAAGCGATGGCTAACATTGTTCTGGTAGGGGCATGGAAATGGCTGCTGCCAAGCGTAGGCAGCGTGGCACAGGGGAGGGTGTAGGGACATGTGGGCCAGGCTGGCTCTGCCACAGATGATGCAGGAGGTGTCCTGGAAGGGCGCAGGGCAGGCAGTGAAAGCAGAGTGGGAGCAGCTGCCTGGAAGCTAGCACTCCCTAATATTTTCCATTATAACACTTCTTTTACTTTTAACTTTTCTATACCTTACCCGTTCTGATTTGCTTATTCCTATTCTACGTTTGTAGGGTTTGGTGGGGTTGGGGGGAGGAAGGGTTGGTGGTGGTGCTGTGAACCGGTGAGATGTCGCAAAGGTGCTTCCCAAAGCCAGGTACCACCGCTGCATGCCTGGAAGTATCTCCTATTTTCCCAGCTCTGGAATTTGAGCAGGCAATTTAGTCATCATTTATTCATCGCATGTACGAGACTTCAAGGAGAACGCTCAATGCACCTTTAATTTCCAGAAAGTATAAAGATCTTGATTTTCACCAGCTGGCACTGCAGAAATTTTGCCTTATGTTCCAGCTGAACTGGGAAAATTCTTCAGGACGGTTTGTTCATCATTGCTCCAGCTTCCAACAAATCATTTGCCTTTTTTCCTCCTGTATTTGCATCTGCGCAACAGGGAAACTATATAACTTTTACAGAACAGGTTGCCATGCAGAGTATTTAAATGACAACTGTAAACAACTAAAATAAATACATGTTGTGTACTTAATCTTGCTTTATGCAGCCAGGTGTGCTGGGTGTGAAATACCGACAGGGCTGGTTTTACAGTCCCATTTGACATCCTTTCTTTCACATCCCTGCTCTGTGGAAAAGGGAGTAAGGGTCAGGAGCAGCGATGCCTCAGCAGTGCGGCCAGAGGGTGCACCAAGTGCAGAGGATTAAAAACATAGTCTTGGGGACGGTGTGGAAGAGCTTGTGTTGCCTTTGTTCCTGGTCTGCATTAGAGGCATGAGTCCTATGGGTACTTAAAATGACCTGAAGGTCTGGTCCGCAGAGTGGGTGAGAGATGCAATGAGGGTTTTTACAGAGAAATCTTTGGCGTGGTTGTCTCCCTGGTAGCTTTCTGATTGAAAGGGCTGTGGCAGTGGATGTAGAAGAGAAGATAATGGGTTATGTCTGCCTTGTCAATCACCGCCTTGCTTTCCCTGAGTTTAGATAAGTTGAATCTCCAGAAGTGTATCCCATGCCAGACTTCAGTGCAGGTAGGCTGCGGGTGAATTTGGCTAACCCAGGTCTTGCTCCTTTACAGCGCTGCCAAGCTCCTGGAGAAGACTCCGTTCTCCGTTGGCGCCCCGAACCCCCTGCTCCCCTCTCCGGCCAGCCTGCAGCTGGCACAGCTTCAGGCACAGCTCACCCTCCACAGGCTGAAGTTGGCTCAGACTGCCGTCACCAACAACCCGGCTGCTGCCACCGTCCTCAACCAGGTCCTCTCCAAAGTGGCCATGTCCCAGCCGCTCTTCAACCAGCTGAGGCACCCCACCGTGATGAATGCTCCTCAGGGCCACGCTGCGGGGCCACCCCAGGGACCTGGCATTGCTGGCACAAGGTTCCCCTCTGGTGGCATTGCCTTTCCCACCCAGAGCCCAGCCTTAGCTGCGCCAGGGAGCAGCCTGGGGCCCATCCAAGCCCAGGCCCCCAACGCCATCGTCATGAGTCCCTTTGGAGGCGTCATGGCCCCCACCTCCGGCCAGCAGCCCATGGTGGTGGGACTCAACAAGGTGGGCACCTCCACCTCTGCCACAGCCACAGGGGGCTTCTATGAATACAACAAACAAAACACTGCCAACGCCGCCCCTCAGGCGTACGCCTCAGAGGGGGATCAACCTGGCCAGCATGGCTTCCATGCCAGCTCCTCGGTGGCAGGGCCACGCTTTGAGGGTCACTTTGGGGCTCCTGGCCAGCTGCAGCACGAGGCGGCGGCGGCTGCCTTCCCCAAGGAGGCCTACGGGGTGGTGGCCCAGCACGGGGCGGCACGGCCCTTCCCCAGCGACCCCAATGCCGGCTCCCATCCGAAAGGAGATCCTGGCCCGGTCCTGCATGGCAGCAGTACGAGCAACAGTTGGGAAAATATCCCTAATTTCCCCAGCCAAAACAAGCCTGACCTTGTGCCCGGCGACAGCCTGTGGCCGTCAGCGAGTCAGCAGCAGTATGAAATAAGAAACGAGCTCTACAACCCCGAAGAGCCAACACCTGACACGAAGTTCAGCGCGGCTGCCCCCCCTGCCTTCGGCCGCCTCAACCACAGCAAGCAGAGCTTCGGCAGCCCTCGCATGAGGCAGAAGGAGGAGCGGAGCAGTGGCGGCGGCGCCCCAGACCTGCCCGCCCGCTCCCTGCCACCCCACCAGCTGGGTGACCTCCACGGCGTGGCTCCCCTCCACTTCCCCCACATCTGCGCCCTGTGCGACAAGAAAATCTTCGATCTGAAGGTGAGTCATTTTTTAAGGCACCTCTCTGGCATGGTTGGGACCCACAAACGGGATGCCTGGTGGTTGGTGTGGCCCCACCAGCTCTTGCCACCCCATTGCTATGGAGGTGGCTCAGGAGAAGCAGAGGTGAAGAGCTGTAGTTTTGCTTAGGGCACCGTCATGGCAACTCGTGAGGCTTCAGGATCTGGTTTTGTCCCGCATCGCTCTGTGAGAAGCGGCAGTAAGCAGTGTGAGAAATGCAAGTGCTGGGGTCACGGCTCATCTCCTGAGCTCAAAACAAGGGGAGGAGGAGCTTGAAGCTGCTCCCGGGCTCCTCAAGCTGGTGTTGTAACCGCACATCTGCGGCTTCATCTGCCTCTCCCTTTCTCTTCGTGTTTCTGATCCCAAAGACTTCCCCCAAACAGCCATGTGGAAGCAGCTTGCTTGAGCGAAACAGCGCATTTTGATAAAATTATTCTAATCATTCCGCTGTTGGGATCTCCTCCTCTTTCTAGCAGCTCTAGGGAAAATTTAAGTCTCAGGGTCCCCTGCAGTGTTGGCCTGGAAGCAAGAAGCTCCCCAGCATGTGTGGTGCAGACCACGCTCCCACTTCTCTGTTCATACTGCCAAGGGAACTCCAAATTCAACCTCGCCCTGGAGAAGCAGCTTCCCAGTTGCCCAGAGAGCCTTTGTGCTGTCACGTTATATAGGTCGGGTCTGGAGAAGACCGTTTATGTGGCCCTCTGAGCCCCACAGCCATTCACAGGCTCTGGTTGGGGTTGTTCTGGCCTCTCGGTGAGCTCTGCTCTTCCCATCCCAGGAACAGCACCTAACCACAAAGGCATGTGTTTTCATGTTGATGGGGGCTCGACAAAAACATTACAACAGCGTTTATATAGGAAGGAAGATGGTAATCTTCCTTTTTTAAAATTTTGATGGCAAATGAAATGGTACCTAATAGTTACACACCCGGAGGTTTTGGGATATTTGAATATATTTTCTTTTTTGTTTCCCTTTCACTCTTTCAACAGCTGCTTGCAATAGTGTTTGCTGTAGTTCCTGCAACTGCAGGGCTGGTCTGAAGTAGCCCCCGTCTAAGGCTTGCTAGACATTTCTTATTTTTCACTAAACGTTTTAAAAGGGCAGGGAAAATGTCATTATGGTGAGTTTCGGTAGATCTGTTTGCTGGCATTTAATACACTGCCTCCTTTGGATCATAGAAGTGTAAATGGCTAAAAGTACTTTGACAGATTCTGCTAATCTATTGAAATGAATAAACGCTGTCCTGGCTGCCCTGTGTGCTAAGCACCTTTATGGAAGTTGCAGGAGTTGAGGGTGCTCAGTGCCTTGCAGGATGAGCTCTTCAGCTAAAGTAACTAAATTAATAGAAATAACTAATAGAGAGAAAACTCTCCTTTGGTAAAGTAACTGTTGATTTAACCTGCAAGTAACAAATCAGTAATTGTGCACTTGGCTCCAGCATCTCACAATCTGATCTTCAGCATCTCAGTATTCTTTTTAGAATAAGGTAAACTTTAATGGAGTGGCAATCTCTTGTAAATTTGTCTCAGGGTTTTTCCTATGCTCATCATCTCTTTGTTTCAACATAGGACTGGGATCAGCACATTAAGGGAAGTCTTCACATCCAAAAATGTATGGCTTTTTCAGATAAGTAAGTATTATTTTAGAGACACTCCTCCAACTGAATTTCTAACAGAGCATCCTGTACTTCAGTGGCTTTACACCAGGAATTTACTGTATAATAATTAAGCTTTAATATTTATGGCACATTATGCATGCTCCTGAAGTTCTTTTCTTTCTTTTCCAGCGCTGGTGTCCGGTGTGTGTTAAGCACAGCAGATGGAACATTGCATTTGTCACCAAATAACGCAGCGGTTTTCAATCCATCTAGTATCGAAGGTGAATGGTTGTATATGTAATAGTTAAAACCACTTTTTTTTTTTTTTTAAATTGAAAAGGAAGTCAGCCTCTGGGGAAAAGTGGATATTTTAAATTAAATGTGAGACAAGTTTCCAAGTAAAATTTTTTAGAAGTTGTGCACAGAAGGGCTAAAAGCCAATACTGTCCCTTTCAAAGTATGGATCTATTTTTCTTTCAAACAATGACTTGTTTTCACAGTACAACAAAATAGTGCATAATTTGTGTACAGACTATGAAATTAATTGCTATGTAAATGGGGCATTGCTTACTGAGCATGCTAATACAATTAATATGACGCAAGATTTTCATTAAACGTGTGTAATCCATTATTTAGATTTTCCACCAAATGTCACCTCATCTTTTATGACTGCATCAGCAAGATCCTTTGGCCAGCCAGGTTCTACATTTTCTTCTCCTCCATCAGGGGTAAGAGTGAGTACCTAAGCAAATTCATCTCCATATTGACATTCTTGTAGAAGCCACTTCTGCTTACTGGAATTAAAACCCTGAAGCCATCCTTTTAGATAATAATCTGGATATTCAGTCTGTTATTTTGACTTCCCTGCAGCTCTTGCATGTTTTTGGTTTTGACCAAATCAGAATTTGATTGTAGGTTTTTTTTTTTCCCTAATTCTAAAAGCTGGTTGTTTGTCAGAGAGATTTGATGAGGCAGGTAAATGGGTTTGTGTGTGTCTCACAGTTTCCCCTCTGGCCCCCCTATTTTCTGAGTCTTTTCAACCCAAGGTCAGTTTCAGCTTGGAATGAAGATTTGGATTAGTTTTCACTTATTCTGAGTATCACCCCCAGAAAGCAGCCTGCCATCTCTCTAGTTATGTATCTGTATTTTAGTGTACTCTTCATATCATTTGCTACCACTAGTTTGGTGCACAGCCTTCCACGGTTCAGGTTTATTAGCCACCCCCCTGCATTCAACAAAAGCCTCCAGTCTTATAGCTCTAATGCACAATAATTCCTAGCCCAATAATCAAAAAATGCTGGGGGGAAAAATGGGTTAAAATGGGTTAAAATGAAGCTCAATAGGGTTAAAATGAAGCTCAACATACATTAAAGCTGGAGACATCAAGGACCCACGTTATAGCGTTCATGGAATAGCAACAGTAATCCAGGGCTTCAACTTTTCACTCAATAGCTTTTGTGTGTTTACCCTGATGTGGTCTCAAACGCTCTGGAAAGCCAGGCTGAGCTGTGTCCCTTTGCAACTCCAGTTCACATCAGGCTCTGCTTACAGACACATCACCCAAATTTGTTAAATCCAGCCAGTTTTTTCCTGTGACAGAGGTTATTTGAAGGGGTTTTAGCTTCTGCCCGTCAGAGACACTGTGTGTGCAGGGAAGCAAAGAGCAGAGCTGCTCATGACGCCTGCTTCCAAGGTCAGAGGTGGAGTAGCAGCGGGTGTGGAGGAATTTTCCTTTTCATCATGTCTGTCAGCCTCGCAACAAATGAAATTACTGCTAATGCCAGTATCATTTCTCCTTAGAATCTGTCACTATTTATCATTTAAGCTGCTTGCAGAAGCGCTGCGTCTGAATGCCCTGTGATACTATGAGAGATAAAAGAAACAATAACTTTGATTTTGCTGGGCACTGTAAATCCTCTTTCTCTTCAGAAGCCCATGGGGTGGACAGAGAGCTATATTAGAGGTGTTAAGATTAAGTTTGCCAGCTGTCATTCACCCACAACCCAGGTGGCTTATAATTTATTACACCTTTGCACGGTAGTATTCACTTTCAGCTAAGCTGATGCCATTTAACTGAGCAGTGAGAGATTATACTTGACCCTGCATGTAATCATAAACAAAGTGTTCAGATTTCTGGAAGAGCTTGCTCTGTGCTACCCATCTGCAAATAACTCTATCCCTCTTCAAAAGGCAAGTACCACGCTGCAAGTCTTCACTCAGGCACGGACAGACATTAGCACTGAAGGGATAGGACTGTCAGTTTCTTACTAGCTTTAGAAAAGATTCATGTCGATCTCAAGAAAGGGATAAAGAACTTGAAAAGCAAGAAATAAAAAAAAAAAAAAATGGGAAAAATAAAAAAGCTTTAGTAAAAGATAACCAAATTGGAATGGTGAAATAATATGACAAACGGTATGAAATGCATTTCAGTGCTGTGTATCAAATTATTTTCGTAGCATTTGTCCAGCTGCACTGGTAATCCCTGTTGAACAGAAAGTTAAATTAGAGTCTTACAGAAAACTACATTCAACGCTTGACAGACAACAGCTCCTCTAGCTTCCAGACTGTGGATATGGAAGGTGTATATTCCTTTTCTGGCTGTGATTTACAGCCCTATTTAATGATCCAATTTAACTTCAATCAGCTGACAAGATCATTGCTGGGTTCAGCCCATTGACTTCTGGTATGAGTATGTGACCACTTCTTAATGATGAATTATAGCAGATTTATGGCCCAGCATTTTAATTCAAGCTATTGCCAGTTGTGGGGAGGTGGTAACATCTTACCTTGTTTGATTTAATGTACTGCTGAGCGTGTGTCCGAACACGGACTCTGGAGCCTACGTAGGGAACAGCTAAATTTTTCTAGTCCCAGAGACTCTTCACATACCATCTCTTAACAGATGTAACAAAACAAGCAGAAGGTGCCAGGTGATCTGGGATGTTTCTACACTGGGACTGCATTTGTTGTCAGGAAGGTTTCCTTTTTCCTCACTGGCTCTGGTTGTATTCTCCTGTTGTGCGCTACATGCTGCCTTGCCAGATACACGCAGCCATCACTTTCTTTTCTGTTCAAGTGGAATAGAGTTGCTTCATCGTTTTCAGGATCAAGTCTTTGTTATTTTTCTGCTATAAATATCATACTTCTGAACTTTGGCACCTCTTTGACCTACCTTATGCACCTATATGCACCTATATGCACTCATAGGCAGGCTCTATGAGACACAAACAAAATAGCAGACCACTGTATAACACAGGGTCTTGGTGCAGCAAAAATACACTAATGGTTAAGTAGTGAAGCCTGGAGGGAAGGTAATGGGATGAAGGTGTAAATAAGATAACATCAGCTCTGTAACTTGTGAACTTGCTGACAAGCCAAACATTTGTGATGGCTCTGGTGAACTTGATCCCACAAGATTACGTGATTTGCATATTCCCTTGAATGGCACGATTTTAACTGAAGGTAGAGTTACTTCTTCAGTAAAATCTTGACAGCAGAGGTCATAAACAGGGAAGTAGTCTGGGAAAACTTAATCCTGTGTGAGCAATGTTCCACGTGTCATTAGCTGAGGTAAATTATGTTCCTCTCTGAGTATATCACGATGCCTTTTTGCACAAGGAGCACAGAGCCTGTTTTCCATGTCAGGGAGATGGGCGGCTCTTTGGGAACTGCCCCAGCACTCCAAAATAGACTTCCACCCTTGGGAAGCAATTACCACACCAGCGCTGTGTGCCTGTGCCAGCCCAGTTTGGGAGCCCTGTCTCAGTGTGTGTCCAGTGGTCACTGCACCCCCAGGGGAGAAGTCCCTCCTGCTGCCTGTTGTTGCAATGAGAGGGGACAGTAGTAGGTTTTCCATCCTGAGGTACAGCTGTCTGTCTTTTCACAAGTTAAATGGGGTCACTTTTTACCCTCGGACTAGTCTGGTCCACCAGGGCAGGAGAAGGGGTTTAAGTTCAGCCTCTGGCTATCTTGAACACCTCTGTAGTCATCTAAACTGATTTCTGATGTCCATAAATTCAACAGGGACTGCAGTAAGCATCTGCTTCAATTTCCAGGCATCACCGCCACTACATAAATGGGCATTTATGGGATACTTGAAAATACTAATCTTTTGTGCATTGCTTGCAAATTATCTGCCCAGGGCAATAGTGGATAGTGCCTCCATGAGCAGGGAAGACACAGAGCCTGCAGTGGGACAGACAGATGCAGATGAGGTGAGGAAGGCTGTCTGACTTGACAGAGGAGCTGTAGGGGTCGTGCTGATGTACCAGATGGGTTCCAGCCCTGCAGGGACCTGTCCGGAGGGGCTGAGAAGTCCCCATGGCAGGGGTACTCTCCATCTCTGGACACCGAGGGTCCTCCAAACTCTTGCTGGTGCTGAGCACAGTGCGGTGGGCTGTGCCCATGGCAGCCCCCAGCCCTCTGCTGTGACATGCTAGGGAGCTGAAGCCCTGGAGTCCGTCAGGTGTTGGCAAGTTGGCTTTTGCAACAATATTATTAGTCCTGTTTGAACAAGAGCATCTCTTCCAGAAATCCTCTCTGCGCTTTGTAAAGTCCAGGGATGGAGACTCCATTGCAAACTGCACTTCAGTTAAACATTTCCCTTCCTATTTGTATTTCTAAACCAGGATGTTAAAATACAAGGTTTTACAGAATATTTGTCCTTAGTAACAGGTACGCAGAACAGAACATTTCATTTTTTGTAAAACTGTATGGTCTTACCTAGTGGGTAAATTATCTAAGATTAAAACATTGCTTTGAGTTGTTCTTTTTCTCCAGTTTCCCCAGAGGAAATCTACACTGGGTCGAGTTGTTCACATCTGCAACCTCCCCGAGGGAAGCTGCACAGAGAATGATGTCATTAACCTGGGCCTCCCGTTTGGGAAGGTCACCAACTATATCCTCATGAAATCCACTAATCAGGTACTGTGCATTTGGGATCACCGGTATTGACAGCTATTGGCATAAAGACATACTGAGATGAAGACACAGTCTTTGGGGAAAACATCTTTATTTTTTTAAATAGAAACTTAAATTGAAATTAAAAAAAAGATATTGGTGTTCGCAGAATGAGGTAACAGCATAAACATGACCACTGCCTCATAGTTCTTAAAAACCCTCTGAAATCTCACTGAAGAGGTGTTGTAAAATTGTTCTTTTAAAACTTATAATAATAATTTTTTAAAAAGTTAAAAAGTGAAAAATGTGGCCGCCTTCTCTCAGCCATTTGTTAGGGTTACTTTCAGACTTCTCTTGTTCTGTTTGGGAGGGTTTTACTGCTTTCATATCCATAGTCGTAGAGTTAAATGGGCACTGAAGAATGACTTGTGCTCTCGCCTGGTTTGGCTGGCCTACACCGTTTGCCAAACTGTTGTTAGAGCCGAGGCAGATCCTCAGTGGTGTAATGACAGCCACAAGCTGGTGGCTGCACTGGGTGATGTGGTGCACACAGGCTGTGCCCTTACAGGAGGCATCGACACCTCACTTCCTTTTCATCTGCCCCATATTGTAGCAGAACTCTTTCTTCAAGGTAGTTTATGTCTGCCTAAAGTAGCTTAAACTCAGAGACTAGAAAATCTTCTCTCAAATACCTGTGGCAGACACTACCTGTGGCTGTAGAATCCATGCCAGCGGGCAATGTTTGAGATTGCAGTGTTTCAAAACACAATCATTACACAGCTGTGAGTATATTCCTTGACAAGATAAACTGCAGTCACATCAAATGCAATTTTTTGTTTAAATGTTTGTTTAATGTCGTTCAGGGTTTTTAAACTCCTTTTTTGCTGTGTTCTGGCTGCTCATACTCCGATGTTCTGCTTTTCTCTGGATCTCTTGCAATTCTGCAAGACGCAGCTGACAATCTCAGCAGCAGTGCCTGCTGCAGTCCTGCATCCTGTCAGCGGCTGACCGTGGTGTAGAAGCACCAGTGAGGAAATGAGGGAAAGGTGATGTTTTCATATATTGAGAAAGATTAGATTCCAATCATTTAGTTTTTAACTAAACTGGCTTCTAAAGCTGGCTATCAGCTTTATTAGCTGGTTTGAAACCATTATTTCCAGTTAAAGGGAAGCTGAGCAATGGCCTGTTACTATTTGAGCTGTAGGGCTGGAAAGTGACCCAGTTCTGTGCTACTGAGATATTTTGCATGCAACGAATCCAAATGAAAACTATTCTGCTGCCTTTTCTCTTTTATGCCTTGTATTTTTATTTATGTAGTAGATTTTAAAGCTCTCCTCATTTGTACTAGGCCTTTCTGGAAATGGCTTACAGTGAAGCAGCACAAGCCATGGTGCAGTACTACAAAGAAAAACCTGCTATGATAAATGATGACAAGTTACTTATTAGGATGTCTAAAAGATACAAGGAATTGCAGCTGAAGGTAAGATAGTTGTTCCTAATCAAATTTCCTGAGTTTCCATGAGAATCCTGGAGCATACATCTAAAAATCTCTACCCATTACTGTTATCTAATTAACGCTTTAATATTATGGAAAAAGAAGTTAATACAGATAAATTAATGAGTATGTTAATTATCTTTTATACTTAGCTCCTTGCTCTTGTTCTAAATTTTAGCTCTTGGAAAAGATTTTCTTTCAACCTCTCATACCATTATTTCAAAAATCCCTTTTAGCTTCCTTCTGAGCAGGCTACTCACGTTGCTTGGTCTAACAAAAGTCTGAAACACAGAGCCTTGTGTAAGGTACAACATGTCAGCAAAAAGAAGACACTCCTCTTTTTTCAGTCGGACATTAAGCCTGAAGTGATGCTTTTCACTGCTCGTATGCTTGAGCAATGCAATCCCAAGCAGTGATGGCAGAGCTAAACATCACACTGATTTCTTTTTTGTTCTTTCTTGACCTAAATTAAAAAGCAAAATTTTATTACTTCTTACGGAGTCAGAACAGAGCAGTAGTCTTTGGACTTTCTGTGGAGTGGGTGACACTCTGATGTGAACACCCAAGTGACGTCCAAAAATCAGGGTTCTTGTGAGCATATTTATGGAAACTTCTGTACTGCCATGTGTAATGCTAAGAGTATATTTTTTCGTGGAGATTTGGACTGGAACTGGCAATGCAGAGCTGTAAAGCTTCAAACTATTATCTAGTGCAGCACAAAGTTATTTTATAAAATAACTGTAATATTCCAAGTTAAGAGTTTAAGGGACCTTTTACGAGCCTTCAGGAAAAATAAGTAACTCAAATAGTTGGGTCTGATCTTTGGAAAAGTGTCTTTCTCTCCTGTACTTGTAGAATAATTTCAGGAGACTTAAAGGAGTTATCAAAAGTCCCTAAACCAGGGTAGTCTTTGTAAGTGTGGTATGGTGAGGGGTTCAGATGTAAGGTGGTAGAGACTGTGCATCTTAACATAGAGGCAGAACAGGAATTACCCAGGAGAGTGTTGGAGTTTGTCTAGACTTCAGGAAGACTGTCATCCTTTCCGGTGGCAGTTTTTCAGGTCATGGAATTATTTTCTTTGCACGAGCAAGCATCATTTCCCTTTGTTAAAGACAAAACAAATAAACAAAGGTGCAAGATGGAAGGGGGAACGTGCATGAGCTATCTACCACCACACACTGCTCCGAGTTCTTGCATGATTATGTTGCCCAGCTCTGCATGTTCCAAATGTTTGACAAATTGCACGCACTCCAGCCTGGAGTAAAGCATCTTTTGTAAAGGATCTTAAACCTCAAGTAATCAGCACTTCCTATACGTGTCTCTCTTGCACTTAGCTTTTCTGAAGCTCTTGTGTCTAAACATAGTCTCTCAGAGCTGTACTCTAGAATGAGCTAAACTCTGAGATGAAGAAGAGGCAGTTTATTCCTAGAGGGTCAGAGAAATGCTGCTCTATGTATTTAATTCAGATATTAGAAAAATTATCTAGTTTGTTTCCTCTTATATTCGATTTCTAGAAAATACTCTCTAGCGAACGTGTATCAGGGAAGTACAAGGTAGTTTTCAAAGCCACGTGTGAAAAAGTGCTACAACAAAAGGGAGCAAATTTTCCATTTGCATCATTTTACTGCTTTGATCATGTTATTTAGATACCAGCTGCAGAAAAGACTGTAACCACGACGCTGAAACCAAGTATTTCCTCAGTGGTAGTAGAATTAAATGATGCAGGGATGCTGTTTCTTGAAGGACAAATGACCTGTGCTAGCTTGGAGACTAGCGCAGCATACCAAATAGTGTCTTTGTCTTATTTAGAAACCAGGTAAAAATGTGGCTGCTATCATCCAGGACATCCATTCACAGAGGGAGAGGGACCTGCTGCGTGAAGTGGACAGGTAAAGTTTCTCTGTAGTTTGGAACTGGGACCTGAATAAGTCTGTAAACCTACAAGTAGAAAAACCATAATCTTTATGCTTCCTTCTATTATCTCATTTGCTTTCTTAATTTCGATTTAACTTCAAATCCCTGTAAAAATATAAGTGGGTTCAATAGTAGGTGCAGGGCCTATATAATGAGATCCAATTAAAACTGTGCATGTTATGAAAATAACTGAACTCTTTCCTGCTGCTGCTGATGACTCAGAAAACATGCCTGGCATTTGAAGAACACACAAATGAAGCCATTCCGGTCTCCTCCCGCTTGAGTGAAAAGTGCAAAGGCTGGGAGTGCTGCGAGACCTAGAGGGAAGGAGCCAGTTGACATTACAATCTATTTGGGTATATTTCTGGTCTGCCTGGCTTCTGGACTTTCCAGTAAAAATTGAGAGGAATCAGAGTCCTAAAACATCTTTTTTAAACAGACCTTTGTCACTTTTATCTCAGTGATAGCCTAGAGAAGTGAGTATTAACGGTACAGACATGAGGGTCATCATAATATATTACAAGCTTTTAATGCTAAACCCCTATGAGATGCTTTGAAGAATGAATGAATATATTCTTGACATCTCTGTGGGGATTTAATTAAGCTCTGTGGATATGACACCGCCTTTCCTCCTGTCCACTGTGTTTGCAGCTGTGCAGTGCATGTCTGTGAAAGGCCTGGAGCCTCAGGTTTGCAGTCCCTGGTGTGTTTGCAGCCTACAAGAACTTTGTAGACCCCAGTGGGTCAGCCAGTTACAGCTGTCTTTTCCCTCTGCAGCAGGTATGGCACGGAGAGGCCCCGCTCTCGCAGCCCCATAAGCCGCTCCCTGTCACCCCGATCCCACACTCCCAGCTTTACTTCCTGCAGCTCACCCCACAGCCCGATGGGGACCGGCAGGACCGATTGGGGAAATGGGAGAGAGTCGTGGGATCAGTCCCCGTATTCTCGACGGGAAGAGGAAAGAGACAGCAGAGAATGGCGAGAGAACGGGGATGAGAAGAGGGACAGGACTGACATGTGGGTACACGAGAGGAAACATTATTCCCGACAGCTGGACAAGTTTGATTTGGATGAACGGATTGAAGGAGGCAGAGGGCACAGAGAAAAATATTTAAGGAGTGGTTCCCCTGGCTCCCTTCATCCTTTATCTGGCTACAAGAGCAGGGAAGATGACTATTACCGAAAAACCTCCAAGTCGAAATCTGACAAGTTTCAGAGGCAGCTGCAGGATTTACCTGGGAGATCTAAGAGAAAGGAAGAGGCAAAGTCAAGGGAACGCAGGCATTCTTACAGCGAGGACGCTGCCAGGGAGGAGGCAGCTGAACAGAAGCACAGCAAAACATCTGAGGGTTCTAGGCAAAAACAAAGTGATAAGAATAAGGCAAAGAAAGCTGAAAAAGACCAAGAGGAAGACGCTGCTGCTGAAGGCAGTGACATGAAGGAAACTAATCCTCCCGAGAATGAGGTAAGTGGAGATCTCAAACTATATGTAAGAAGAAGGTAAACGCTGAAGTAATGTATTTTCTCAAATATTTTAGGTTGTTGTGGGTGTGGTGCTGGTGACGTGCAACGTTTTGCCATGGTAAAATCAGGGAACACAGTCCTGGCAGAGATCTTGGGTTGTCATGTTGTCTGTGTCTTTGCCCAGACCATCCAGATCTACTATACCATTGCAGTGTTGAATACATGGACTTTGTCTCTCTGTCAAACACAGAACCTCTAGGTATCCAGTGAGAGATAAGGGACCAACAAAACCAAGTGACAGTCTGATGTTTGTGTGTAGAGGCAGTTGCTCTACTGCTCTCTCTTCTAAGTCTGTGCCGAATAACACATAGCTGCTTTCTCTGTAGCCATCACCTCCTTCCCCTCCCTGTGATGTGGATTAAGTTATTTGGGAATTAAGTGGTATTTTACAGGGATGTGTAATATTTGTAGGACAATGCAGGTTGTTGTACTGCTACAATGGGGAGTGAACTTTTAATGAGGAATATTTTCTCTTTGGTCAACTCAACAGAGCAGTTGGTTTCTATTAATCATACATCCTTACCCTCAGCTGTGGCAGGGAGAATTCACACTACTCCATCCAATGTGCTGTCAGGAGTCTCTCCCCATGGCAGAGCTGCTGAATCGGTTCACCTGTAAAATTACGGGATCTCTGGAGAAATAATCCTAGTCAGTAAAGTGGCAGCATTTGTGGGTTTGATTTTCCACTGGAAAAAAGTGGAGAGAGAACAGATCAATCTGCCTTGCTCAGTCAGTCCCAGTATCCCCACCCTACAGGGATCTTATTACTGGCTCTTGGCCACCGTGCCTCCCCCAGAACCCCCTGGTGATACACGGCTGCCATTCAGCCCCGGGGATGCTGGCACAGGAGGCTGCAGAGCTGCTTTGCTGGCCAGGGGTCCATCTCTAGCTTGTGACTTTGTGCTGCCAGGGCCATCTTTGGAAGTTTTTTTCAGTTGACCTTGTGTTTGTTCCTGTGTGGGGGCAAGGTTGGTGGAAATCTCTATATCTTGTAACTCAGCTAGTGTCTGTGTCAGGCAGCAGCAGTACCTCATGCCGTAGATATGTGTGGCTGTACCACCTTTTATCATCCTTCTCCTTTGGCTGGTATTTCACTGTGATGGATGGTTCCTTGGGAGGAGATGTCAGAGTGAAATGTCAGACAACATCCTAAATCACCAGTGTTGCACACTCCTCTGCATGTTTTTCAAGTCATTTTACAGTTGCTTTGTTAAAGGCACACCTCTGTAGGGAGTATTGCTAATAACTTATCTTAAAAGGAAGAAATAGGTTTGAATGTCTTGAACTCACACTTTTGCTTCATCCATCATTTACCAAGTGCCAGGTAGTACTGTGGTTTTGTTCCTCCCAAGTTTGAACTGTGCGAGCGGTTGCATTCTCAGCTGATCCTACATCAATAAACAAAATAGTTGAGGTCTTTTGCAGAGTTTTAACACTGCTGCTCTCCTTACCATGTCTGAGCGAACATAACAGTTGTGGGTAGAGAACAGAGGAGTGGAGGCTGGAAATTTTAACAGATTCACCTTCTCCCTCAGCTGTCTTCTAGCCAATTCTATGATGTGAATTACATCTCTCTAATTTTGTTTCAATTTCTTTTACTTGATTCTTATCTAGCAGCTTTGCTAATGGAATCTGATTCTTGGGTCTTTTCCCGCTGCCCAGTTGATTTGCATAAACTTTAGAAATAAAGAATGGGACCTTGTGGTGACTTTGTTTCCCTAAACCCAGAATAGAAACATAAAGTAGAGCACCACTGTGTGTTGCCATATGTGTATATGTTGTATTTATTTTAGCTTGGAAAAGAAGAGCAAGTTCCAGAGAAGAGCTCACCTTCAGCTAATAAAGAAGGAAAAGAATCTGGAGAGATTCTGGAAAACACAAGAAAAGAGAAGGTTGGTGACACATTGCTGGTACAGCTTCCACAACAAAATGAGTGAAACCCTGGGTTTGGTAGCACGTTATCCCAACTGAAATATTAAACCCCCATGGAAAGACACGTAAAGGGTTTGTAGAAGGGGGTTGTCTAAATTAACTTGCCTTATCTTGACCTCTGCAATAAGGGATAGCTTTTCCTGAAGTCTTCAGAACTCTTTTTTTAGTTGCTCTTTGCCCATGTACATTGCCTCACACACATAGCTCTTGGCACTGGCAACTGTGAGTAACGCATGCCCAAGTGAACTGGGGAACTTTGTGAACCGTGCCCAAAAATAGGAGTTGTGGTCAGTTAGTGGAGGAGGAGGGAACTAATGATGAAAACTTTTCAGAACATTGGCCTTAGGTGGACAAGAGATAGTAGCCTCTTCTGATTGTTTCTGGTTTTAATTAAATAATGTCTTTACAGCAGCCCTACTGCAGCATCGCAGTCGGGGACAGCAATGTCCTTGGAATTCCTCCAGCTTCATATCTGTAGGGTCATGGGTTGATGATCAGATATGGAAGCTATTGATATCTGTTGCTGTAGAAAACTGATCTCCTGGCAAGAACAGTGTCAACTCCCAGAGTTTTCGTGCTGTTTTAGGATTCTAGGAGGGGAAGTATGGGAATGGCCAAACAGGAGGAGAATAGATTATTAATAGATTATGTGTACACGATGAGTCTGGGAGTTGAAATCTAAGCTGCAAGTGTGTCTTAAAAATGACATATACCTTATAGTTCTAATACTTCTTAAGTCCAGTATTAGTGCCTGAGTCCTTTAAGTCCTAACTGTATGTATGAGGTGTTTCAAATTATGTATCTTGGAGTATAACTGTAAAACTGATTTTTATTAAGGTCTAGGCCACTCTCTACCAACACAATCCCTGGCAGAGGGCTCTTGCTGGTGGAAGAAATGACTGCAGAAAGTAGCCATATGTTCTCAGTCACCACAGGAATATGAAGGACCCAGTCCAGCCAAGCAAAAGCCACAATGGCTAGACTGGGGTTCAGTACATTTTCATTGTGCTGCCTATTTCTTGCCACCCTGGGGTGGACGTAAAAAAAAGGGAGAGATTTGTTTCCTTGGGGATCACATAGTAGCATCCAATGCATAATAAAATATAACAAGCTGTGCCTTGTTCTACTGACTACGGAAAAGTAAGAATCAGGAGACTGGAGGGACAGTAATCCCCAAGGCAGTTACAGGATCTCCACAAAGTGAAGTTTATATGATAAGTAAAAAGATTGCTTGTCCTTGTGTTTCAAATCACACCAAGGCATATTGTTCTTTGAAACTAAAATACAAGAAGAGTTAGGCATGGCCAGTTCTAAGTTATTCCTGGTTACTGGTGTTCAAAGCTCATTTTTACAAAATGATGGTCTATAACCACTGATCTCTCAAATGCTTTACATCTTTGTGACAGGACCGAGACTGGGAGAGTGGAAGCGAGATAGAAGGTGAGACCTGGTATCCTGCTAACATGGAAGAATTGGTGACAGTAGATGAAGTGGGAGAAGATGATTTAATTATGGAGCCTGATATAACTGAGCTTGAAGAAATAGTACCAGTTGATCAAAAAAATAAAAGTGCTTCAGAAATGTGTCCCTGTATGTCAGCCATGCTGGAACTGAAAAACGATCACAGCCACTTAACCAGGAGTGAAGACAAATTTGCCCCTAAAGCTTTAGAAACAAACTTCAGGTCAGCAAAGGGTAGTGTAGCTTCTAGCTGCTGTCAGGATGACGATGAGGAGGATGATAACGATGATGCTGTAACTGAAGCATCAAGCCTAAATCTGGACCCTGAGCAGAAGCCAGAAGAATTGCGAGAAGACCAATCTGCTAAGGAGACTGATCCCCAGCAGAAGGAAGAAAAAATTGATAAGAGCTCTGACACTCGTTTAGAGCCCGAAGATCACCATATACCTTCTGTTCATCTGAAAGAAGAGACTCTCCAGCTCCCTGATACATTTATAGATGATTACAAACAGATGGGATCACAAGGAGCTGAGAGCAGAGAAGTTATGGAAATGCTTGTTAAAAACGCTAGTGAAGAAACACGACACGGAAGCCAAGAGTGTCCAGAGGCCAAGGGTAACTACTGCTTTTTTTCTTTTCTTTTCAGCCTGCAGAGAGCCTTGCGTGTTTTCTCTGACAGTAGACTGAAATTTATTGCTAACAAGCATAAATGTTGCTAATAGTATTAAGACTTGTCCTTGGAGCGGCTCAGTAAAAGAACCCCAGTGCCTTTCGCCAAAGCAAACCATTAGAGGCTCTTAGCTGAATAGTGTAAAGGAAATATGATAAGCAACTTGCAAGCTTTCTGAAAGGCATAAGCTGCTATAATTGTCATGTCAAGGTTCACATGAGTTTAGCTGAACTCTTTCGTTGCCCTGCTAAATTTATTTTGAATTGTCAATGAAATGAGTGACAGTCTCTGAAGGTCAACAGAAAAGTGTCTGTAATGTCTGGCTGGCTCCTGGACAAGGCGGGTATTCTTACCCACTGTACTGAAGCGTTAGTGACATGGAAATGATCCGTAGATTGTTACTTCTCAGTCCCTGTTCAGGCAAATATGTGCCTTTTGTCAGGACTTGCCTTATCATCTCCTGTCATCTACCGCATGCTGCCTTCAGTGTAATTGGTAGGACATCCTGTGAGATAATGCCAATACGTGTCACAGCTGCTTATTAATATTTTAGGTGTCAGGAGAAAAAAAGATCTTGAGTGTCTAAAAGCAAGTTCAGTTGCTCCTCACACTTTCAAATGAAACTTGAGCAAATGGGCTGTGTATAATGAGGGGAAGTGGAAAACAATATAGAACGTGCTGGCCAGGATTGTTCTCTTTTGTTGCTACCGGAGCCCATGTGATGGAGAAGGGTTTGTGCAGAGAAGCTGCTGAAATATTTTTAAGGGTGCAATATTCCACCAGAAAATGCTGAAGCCTTTAATGTGAATGTCTTGATTTTGAGATTTGAAACTTGCTTAATTTTCAACAGTTACCTGTTTGACCTGACGAGATGCTTTGCCAGGATGTGTTATTTGGAGATAGCACTGCCATGCAGGTTCCCTGGCCCTGGGGACAGCAAGGTTGGCTTCCTTGGGCTGCCCACTGCAGGGGCAGCCAGCTGACGGAAGAGCTGGGTATCCCAAGAGCATAGTTACTTCGGTGTTTTCAGCTTCTCAGCTTGCGACTTGCCAGCAGGGAGCCTGGAAGCTCCAGGGGAGCTTGTGCTTCCCAGGTTTCTGCTGCGGACTTGATACCTGGGATCTGCAGTGCTTTAGGCTCTCTGCAGAGGCAGCTGCCAGCTCAGAGACCCAGAAATCAATGTAAGTGGGACTTCGGTTGCCACAAAGACCCTGGCTGTCTTAAGAAGAGCTAACTGAAGCTTGTGGATTTTTCAGGATCTCTGCTGCAGATTTGGAAACCTGGGATGGGCTTGAAGTTAACTTAAAAGCCAAGTCAGGATTTAATGTTATTCCCTTTTAAATCACATAATAGATGTATTTAAAACAATGAAGAAAAATTCATTCTCGTAGCCAGAAATTGCAGATCTTTGAACTACAGACTTGAAAGGCAGGAAGGGTTTGGTTTGAGCAAAAATATATTTGTTTTATGAGAAAATATATCCCTTATCTAGGTGAAATTTGCAATGCAATAGAAATTTTGTCAGGGTAAGGGAACTAGTTCTTTGATGTAAGAACTGAAGAATAGGAATCAGACCAGTTTATGTGTAATTCTGCTGCTCTTTGATAACAGTTTTCTCTCTTTCAAAATAAAAGCAATTCGCATGTTGGGAAAGGAGAGCATCTGTTCTTTTGACTGGCTTCATCTGTCTCAGGAAATCAATCCACTATTTTCCACACCTTAAATATCCTGCCTGTGTCCATTAATGTCAGTCAGCAGGGACCAACCATCCCATCCCTACCGGCCAGGAACCAAAATCTTCACATGGCCAAGAGCCAATAAAGCAGAAACTATCCCTTGGAGAGAGCTGAGGGTGGGAGAAGATAACAATGGTGCTGCAGGGGTCCTACCAGAGGAAGGTTTGCTCTGCCCACACAACTCTTGAGGCAGTTTGGGGATCTGCTCTCAGCAAGTCCTGGTGTCCCTTCTTTCTCAGCAGCTTCTATATTAGCCCTGCTCCATCACTGGTCAGGAAATACCATACACGGTTATGGAGCTGCAGTCGGACCATGCTTGTGCCAGAGGCATGTATAATGTTATAGATCTATTTAGAGGTTAAAATATGAAAAGAAAAACCATAATGGAAGGGAAATAAGAAATAGAAAAATGGTCTCCTGGGAGAAACAGAGGTGCCTGCCCAGTGTGGTACAGCTGTCAGAGTTGGGCTGAGTCGGCCTCTGATTTGAATGGAAAAGCATTTTTTGTCCAGATTTTACTTCATTTATAGATCCACCCAGAAAGTGTTCCCAAGCAGTTTATGAATGTCTCTTTAAACTAATAAACTGTTTTCATTCAATACATTTATTCATTTGTTAAGCAAATTCTAGGTACCTGGAAATGAGATCTCTGGAATACCCGGAGGTAGAGGCTAAGAGAAGGCACTCTCCGCCAGGCTGGGAACAAGAGGATGTCTTCACCGAGCTCAGCATTCCTCTGGGTACGTCCCGCCTGCCCTCTGCCTGCCATGCCGCCCACTGCAATACCCAGAGCTTACAACAAGATGTCACTTTAAGGCTATTTGCTATATTTATTTTTCAGAACAGATGTGAGGAGAGAGAAGGAACAGGATATATGTGACAGAGGGGTGGCCGTTGAAAGAAACGGCCTTTTGATTATAAATCATTGCCAATTTCATTCCAGATGAATGGCAAAAGAAAGCTGTTACTGTCTCTGATGAGATGAAGTATGTTCCCTTGGACTACATGTGAAATGTGTATGAAAAATACTTATTATTTTAAAAGCCTTTGTCATAAAAGCATTGATTTTACTTTCAGTCTAAGCAAAAGTATTGGTTTTACTGTGTAAACACTGATCGTGAGTAAAACACCTGGAAGAAGTACACCCTGAAGAGCAATCTGTGTAATTTAAGCATGAATCTACCGCTCATAAGTACTATTGCTATTCTAGCCCTTGAGGTTACACAGTGAACTTTCCAGTCAATATTATGCACGAGAAGGTACATTTTTAAATATGTATAATATCTAAGAGAGAAGTGGAAGGTGTATTTGCAATGCACAGGACTTCAAGCTGCAGCTCAGTATTGCAAAATTAGGGAAATCAGAGAAGTGAATCCAGGACTCAGTCTTCATATCTATGTCATTTAACTAAACAGCAACTTTTGTCTTTGAAAACAAATTTATTGTGGAGGGGAAGGGTTTCAACTGACATTTTAATGTAATTCAGAATTTCTCAATAGGTGTGGAGTTCGTGGTGCCTAGGACTGGGTTTTACTGCAAGCTCTGTGGACTCTTCTACACAAATGAAGAGACAGCAAAGACAAGTCACTGCAGAAGTACTGTCCACTACAAAAATCTTCAGGTAAAAACACTCTTGAAATAAGCTAAGAACTACTTCATTGAGTGGATTGTAAGATAAATAATGCAACAAAAAAATTAGTTTTTATTCTGTGGGACAGAACTGAGTGAAATTTGGATAAGCAAAACATTTCAGTAGCTCAAAATGTTAGCCCGCTAATTTCTCATTCCCAGATCCTTGAAATCAACTTCTGCATCATGAGTAAAATGAGGCCAGGTGATAATTTGCTCTTCTCATCTACATTTGGTCCTTGCAACTATCACAGCATGCAACTCAGATCTTTAATTCTCTGTTCTTGAGGGTCTCAGATGTTTCTGTCTCTGGGAATGAACCCAGCAGCAGCCTTTCTTTCTTTCTTCTTAATTTCAAGAGCACTAAAATGTGCCACTCATTTAATAATGTTGCCAGACTGACTTTTGCCTTGGTGTGAGTTTCTGCGGCGTGTTCCAGCACGCAGCGCTTTGTGACGCACGGGCTCTCCGAGGCATCTCCTGCGACCCGCTGCAGTCACCTCCCTGCGTGCCCAGAACATCACTGCCGAATCACTCCTATAAGGACACGCAGAAGCATGTAGCAACTGGTGTGGTTTCCTTAAATATATACCATAGGCATATCAGCAGTTGATAACAGCACACAGAGACCATGGGTGCTTGCAGTTCAAGCAAAAGAGCCCACCTTTATGGCTGTTGAGATGCACAGTTGGTGGTATCAGTCGTGACAGCATGAGCTTTCACTGCCCTATGCTGAGGACTCCCCAGTGGAGCAAAAACCATGAAAGGGCAGAGCAAAGCTGCTCCTTCTTTCTCTCTTCCTTCCCTCTGCCCATAGTAAGTGCTGGAGCAGTGCTTCTCTTCAAGTGATAGCTATCTTTTCTTGCCTGCCTTGTAGGCATTGGGTTTTCTAGTGACAGAGTCTCTGGGAGAATTTTCTTCATGACTTCCCTGAAGTTACATAGCTGTAATCATACAAAGGCCTCTGGCTTTCAATGCCTGTGACTGCAGAGCCGCCATACTTATTAATAATGGAGCCTCCAAGTGTGAGCTTGAAAACCAGGGGCACAGTTTGTATGCCTGGTTTTGCTTTGTACAAAAAATTCCAGGGGGATTCACCAGCCCGAGGTGGTGCATTCCATGTGAGGCCGTCTCAGAGAAACTCATGCTACAGCAAGGATTGCAACTCCAGCCCCCTGTCCCTGGCAACTGGTCCCACTGGAAGAAGAGGGATTATTTTTTTTTTCCTTTTCTAAGTTATTTTGTTAGTCAGAAAAAAACAGTCCAACTAAAGCTGAGTCAGTGTGAAAAACAACCTCTTTTTCTCCCTGTTAAGATACTTCCCATGAGCGCTATGGTAGAGATCTAGCACTGACTTGAGATAAAAGAACAAAGACCACAAAAGCTGTTAAAATTAAATCTGTCAAATATGGTATTGAAAACAGACTGTTATGTCGAGCTGCACCTCTTATCTTACTAAATGGAGGAAGTAAATGTCTCATCCAACTTTTGCCCACTCAAGTGGAAACTCAGCAAATTTTAAATAATTGTTCTGTATTACCAGAACCCTTTCAGTTGCAGTAATGCTTATTTATGCACTCTGCAAGAAATGTCAGTCTTCTGCTCTGATGATGCAATTTAATGAGTGTATCCACCAACATAAGAACTACGGACTCTAATTTTTACTGTCTGTGAAGCTCTGGCTCTGCTGCTGCCCACAGTCTTTCTGTCGTCTTGCCTAGATGACACACACCATTGTCCGACAACAATGACACTGTTCCAAATGCTCCCATGGGTATTTTGTAGCTGATTTGCTACTTGTCATTTTTCACATGATCTCCTTGGAGCCACATCCAAAATATATGTTCAGTGTTTGGATCTGAACACAAAACTAACCAGTTTTCTTCCCAAAGCCTTGCTTAGAGGATGAGGATTTTCTCATGAAGTAAAACAGTCAACTTAGAACCATAGAATGGTCAGAGTTGGAAGGGACCATAGAGATCATTGAGTTCTAACCCCCCTGCCATGGGCAGGGACACCTCCCACTAGAGTATTCCTCTGAGTATGGTACCCCTTGAGGAACACCAATAACTGAAAAAAAATCAGCTGTTTCTTTGTCAGCCTAGCAGACTTTTTGTAATTTTCCATTCTCTTCAGCTTAATAAATTATTTTCCCAGGTGGTATTTATATTTACAGATCCACCACGTGCTCTGTGTCCAAAAATTCCATCATTTGGCCATCCCTCCCACCACTGCCACAAAAAGCTGTCAGATTCATCTGGTGTAAGCTACCCTGGCAACTCAGTGCAGCATTTTTACCCTGTTTTCTGCTGGCTTTATGCAGTATTCATCAAAACTGGTATTTAAATGAAAAGAAATTTTTTTTCCTTAGCTGTCATTTTGCTCTAAATTAATCTGAATGCGCCTGGTCTGTGAACTTCAAAACTGGTGTTTGTGGTACTCGTGATAGTGGACAACGTCAGCTAAATGTGGTGGGTAGACCTCAGTCTTATTTTGGTGGGTAATCATTAAAAAAACAAAAATGCATGGGTTATCTGATCCAGTCACAAAGTGTTAGTGGTTTATTACAGTTCCTGGTGTACGGATCACTTCTCCCAGCCTTCATGGATCCTATATCTCTGCATACTACTGTAATGTTTACTCTGGGTTTCTGCCACATGGAATTTTGTACCCAGGGATCGAGACTGGGAGTTGTGTAATTTCCACAGCCAAATCCCTGTACTCAGACGAAGAAGGATGCAGTCATCATCATGTCAAAGCTATTCCCATTCATTATTTAGGTGTTATTTTAGGATTTAGGTGAGACAACCTGGCAGTCCTTACACAACCCTTATTTTTTTTTGCATCCAGTTTTCATTTCACCTCTTCCCCACGAATGCCCAAGAATAAATTGGGGGAATCCTGCATGTAGATAAAATTTTGCAGGGATGTGAGATGGCCTTTTCAAAACAAATCAGAACGAGTATTTAGCTAGAAAATGGAATTCTATGGTCCTGATAATGTGCAAATCAGTTATTGTTGCATGTGGTATACATTTAAGTCAGTAATAAGAACATCTCTGCATTATGATGTGGGGATTTCCCACGTGTCTCCCTACACCAGCTGCTGCTGAAGAAGCTTCTTTCCATCCATTTCTAGGTCTGTTGACCTTGAATAAACACTTTGAGCACCCACATTCGAGCACATTTTCAGACCCACACCAGCTCGTCGTCCAGTTTGTGCGCAGCTCTGCCAACCCAGAGCGCTGCCAGGAGGCTGAAAGCCTCACTGGCCATGTCTGTATTTTTAAATCACACTTCAAAGCACTGAAAGGCTTTATCTTAGGGAAACACAATAAACGTAAGTGCTCTAGCCAGACTGCTAAATTGTGTTAATTATTACCGAGTTTGATTATTTCCTTAAAACAAATGTTCCTGTGCAAAAGGTGTAGCTCGGAACTGGAAGTGCTGAAAGGGCAATATATATGTGCTTTAAATTGTGATTCAGAAACTGCTTTCATTTTCTGACACCAGTCTTACACTAACATAATTCAGTTGACTCAGTGAAGCCTCTGCAGCTCTTGTAGCATCTGGGAGCAAAGAGTGTGCAAGGAGAAAATACACAGACTGATGGGGAGTCATGGTCCTCCCAGTTCTGTTACCAGTTCCCCATGCAGCACAGAGAAAATCACAGGACTTTGGGGGCTCTTTGTGTATTAAGGTAGTTTGCCTGACACAGCTATATTTCCTGGCTTGAATTTTTGTCAAAATGTGGCTTCTATGCGTTTTCTTCCCTTCTGAGATGCTGGGAGAGTGTGGAGGCTATGGAAAGGTATAAAGCATCCTGTGTTGAATATGGTAGTGATGCTTTGGTTTTGATGTTTTGCAGAAGTATCTATCCCAGCTTGCAGAAGAGAGCCTGAAAATGAAGGAAGAGGGCAGCCACCTGCCTCAGGATGACGCTGGCATTGTTCCTCACTTCGCAAAGAAAAAGCTATGATGCAGATGAACTGGAAGAGCTATAATGAGTGAATGCTGATACTTTTTTTTTAAATTATTATTTCTATGATATAACTGTCAATTTGCACTGTACAGAGGAGGGGAAATAAAGAGCATGTTCCATGCATCTATGCCCAGAGTGCCATTAAAAAACCAAAATGCCTGAAACTGTTTCCCACGGTGGAGCAACGCTGGCATATCTGTAAGAAGTGGAGCAATTCTTTCTCACACTCTGTGTGCTGGGAGTGGTTTCCTAGATTAAATCAGAATTCTCAGGGATTCTTAAAGTTTTCATTCTGATGTAACACATCAGGTCAGGCGGAGTATTTAGAAGCGCTCAGCATCCTCCAGTGGACGCTGGAAGGAAAGGAGATGGGACTATAAATAGGCTTTAATGTTGCTTAAAATATCTTCAGCCATTTCACTCATTGCCCCAGATGAGAAGTAGGATTTGCGCAGGACACCTAAAGCCGCTGTGCTAGAACTAGTCAGTAGATGCCATGATCTAAAACCCCATCAGCATCCACCTCCAATGTGTCTTAGAGCTTGGTGAAATGATCAGATGTGTGTGTCGTTAAGCACTGACCGTGTTGTAGGAGAGCAGAGGAAGGAACAGTCTGTCCCAGGGACCTCACAGCCTGAGCCCAGCACAACGAGAGCGGTTGGGATGCACCAGCCTGGCCCAGCGTTCCGCATGGCGCGGCCAGGATGTTCTCCAGGTACCGTTGCGTTTGAAACTCTTCCGTTTGATAACTCTAAAGGGTGCCAACTTTGAGTCTTACAGACTTGAAACTCTCACGAGAGGCTTTTTGAAGTGCCACATGTTCGGACCATGTCTCTTTTAGACATTTTGCTCAAGATCCTTGCTTTTGGGGTCTTTTTGTTTTCTTTGGAGCTTGCTTTTCCTCAGCTTGGCAACCTTGAGTTTTCCTGGCTTTCATGGAAAGGTGCCAGGCTTTTAATATTGTTTTTGTGCTTTATTTCCCTGAATTTTTTAAGGTGAATACGACAACTGATGGCTCACAGAGTGCTGCACTGGGAACACAGGATGCACCAGCAGCTCTGGCATTATTGTGAACTATTGTTTCTGCACAGAGTATTTTGCAAAGTCCCTTTGAAATGCACCATACAAGTTTCTGGTTCGTTTCAATAGGGCTTTGTGTAGTAAAGTATGAGTATGTACCAAACCATTGCCAGGATTGATCCCAGAGTTACCCTTTTATAAAATGCACCTTGTAATCTGAACAGATGGGGATGTGCAGGTGTAATTTCCATTCTTTGCCGGACTAATATCTATCACAGTATGTTACATAAAAATTGCAGGTGCTGGATGTCCTGTTTAGCTGTGGTGCAGAGGAAGTAGTTTCCCAGAAGGTTCTAGCCATCCCTAAGAGTGATTCGGATATCTCAAAATATTGCAAAGTGGCCAAATTGCCAAATCTGCTTCCACCAAAGTATTCGTTCTTGTGCCAGCAGCGATGCTTGTTCTCTGAAGCACCCTGTAGCCAGGCAGCATGTCTCAGAGGTGCCTGGTGGTGTTGCCTGAAGCCCTGTTCCATTCCATGGCCTGTGCTTTCCACTCGTTTTTACCAGAAGTGGGTTCAGATTTCATATTCAGAATTCCTGCTTCTCGTAAGTTGAGGGATTCTTTGCATCCCAGATTCAGATGTGGCCTATCCAAAAGACAAGGGGAAATGAAAAACATTACAGCCTAAATCCTCCTTTGTCCAGACTTGAAGTGTAAGACTCGGGTCTGTCTGTCATTTAAAACAGTGGCTTTTTTTTGGTTTTCCCTATGGAATAAAAAGTAATAATCTTTCAAACCGGGTATTTTTCCTTCAAGGACTGGGTTTTTCTTTGACTCTTTATTTTCCACACTCCAGTGAGATTTGAGCACAGGGCTGTTAGAGCGAGAGCTTGTACTGCAAGCTGTAAGATTACGAAAACAGCAATAAAGGTTGTGCAATTGTCTTCTAAAGCACAGCTCTCAAGCTGGCCACGTATCATCTGAATATGAAGTTCCCTTCATGCCCTGCAGCACAATCTGAGCACAAGGGAAGGAAATCACTACAAATGCAAGCATCGAATCTTTGAAGGTAACTCTGCTATCAAACCAGGGCTCTCACCGGCCTAATGGGAGCTTGTTAGACCATGTGGTTAGGCTTAATTGGATGTGAGACAGAGCTGACTGTATATCAAAGTCATGTGCCTCCAGCAACTTTATCCCCAGGTAACCTCAAATGAGAAAAGTATCACTATTATTATTCTTTATTTGTATTGCAGTAGAAGCTACGGATCCACTGCCTTTATTATAGGCACGGCACAAATCCACAACAAAGACTTTCCCAGGCCAAGGAGCTTTAAATCAGACTTTCTGAAAACATACTCGTATTGAATACAGGCAGGCAGGGAAGGCAGGAGGTAACCATGAGATTTTGACTGGCAGCAGCAGAATAATTAAAATGAGTGTTTACCCAGGGGCTTATTTTTGGATTTACCGGAGATGATTCAAGCTACTTTCCCCCTCCTCTGATTCTGAACCTCCCATTATTCACAGCTTACATATTTAACCTCCTTATTTTTCCTGGCCAGCTGCATTAGACAGGCAAAATCCCTTCTTGAGAGAGCGGGCCCTGTTACCCTTCAGACCCTGATGGCTAAAGTTTCAGTCTCCATCCAGGAGTCCAAAAGCTGGAGTCTTGACTGAGGCTCCAAATACCTTGTTTGGGTCACGGGCACAGGCCCTTGCTTGCCACCAAGCAAGGAGGAGGCTGCAGATGGCATCTCTGCCCTTTGTAGTTTCCTCCTCTGGAGGGAGATGACTCAGGTGCCCAGCCTCACAGGAGTGATCAGACCCAGATGTTTGTAGAGGTGGTTTGGACATCCCACCCCTTTGGGCTCTGTCCTGACACAGCAGCAACCTGCAAAACCCTGGCTCTGGCCAAACGGGCAGTGTCCCTCCTGAGAAGGTCCTTTCTTCCCCTCAAACTCAACACTTGACAACAGTTAAAAGCAATCCCAAGCCTCAACTAGCTTTGAATGATCCCTAAGATGAGTTTTCGGCCTGATGCACTTTGAGAACTCAGAGATAATCTCCTTCCCTCTCCAACAGGCCATCATGCAATGCTGACAGGCACTCAACTCCCCAACTTCTCTCTACTACCTATTCTGCTGAGCAAGGAGCCACTATAGGCAGCCGCTCACCTTTCTCAGCTTGTGTAAAAATGTGTTGTTTCTTTTGGTTTATTATATTTAAAAATCTTGACTTTTTTTTTTTAGTTGGCATAATTCATCATCACTATAATCCACGCTGTTTATTAATACATACATATAAATATATATATATATATAGCACAAAGCAGGCTCAGGTCTAGCCAAACAAATATTGATATTTAAAAAGGAGATTCCTTAATATATACAGATCATTTCAACACATCTCAACCAAAGATTGCACTTTTTGAATAGGGACGGCGTTTTTCATCTTTGTGAAATCTGTATGGATCTCAAATAGTCTTTAATGTCAATCTGCAACTTGCTTTCTTTGAAGTAAAAAGTAAAAAAAAAAAAAATTAACAAATAAACATTTGCCCCATGAGATCAGACAAAGATTCATATTGGCTTTAACACTAAATTAGTGTTAGGCTGGTTATATTCAGGGTTTTTCTATTCTGTAAGGATTAAGGCTGTGATTTGTTGAATTATACTTGAACTGGACCAGATGTACTATTTATTGAGCTTATAGAATCTTGTTAATTTAAGTTTTGGCTTGTAAACAGTTGGAATTTGTTAGTACTTGTTTAATTATGTAGGAATTGTCACCAGTATTAACTGATCTGTGTAACTGATTGCAAAGTGTTTCAATTTGTGTTTCTTAAAAAGAAAGATTTTAATAAAGAGAATTATAAAGCATATATATTGGTGGGCACTTGTCCCAGCAAAAACATGCTTCGGGCTTCCCGGGGGATCTATTAACAACAAAAAATGAATAAAAGAGGGTTTGGGAGGTAACAGGAAATCAGGAGGCAAAAATGTGTGCTTTTAAATATAATTTCTGGAAGTTGTGATTCTTACCAGGTAGCTCCTGCCATCCAGATCACGAGTGATTGCCGTCGTCTGGTGCTGAAGTTGAAGTGAACACATCTCGGCGGTGCACTCTGTAATTACTTTTAATTGTTATTACCTTCTCCTGTCCCTCTAGATATGTCCTCACTTCCCCCTTTCTCTTGATTTTTGAATGAAGTTGCCTGTCCCCACTGTGGCGTTTCTCTTTCTCTGTCCAGGTGCTCTTCTCATCCCTCTGAAAGCACCATATAAAACCATCCCCAGCCGAACACCTTCTCCACCTCCTCTCAGCCCACGTCCCTCTGGTTGCCCATTTACCCTGTTTCCCTTGTGCTCTCCCTCTGCCTTTGCTGATTTTTCCTCTTTTCAGCTGACTGTCCTCCCTGGTGCCCTCCCAGCTCCACGGGGACCTTTCCCACTCCCTGTCCCTCTCCCTGGCTCGCCTCCATCGCCAGCAGCTGGAGCTCCCGGGAGGAAATACCCAACCTCAGCCAGATTGACGTAAAGACATGCTTGTACTAAATATTTAAAGAATCCAGTGAGGATAAAAGCCGAGAGGAAACTTCACCTCCAACTCTGATGAATTCACTCAGTGGAAAACACTAGAAGGAAGGCTGAGATGAGGCAATGTCCAGTCCAAGGTGAGGCAGGGCACGGGGCACCTTTAAAGCACGAGCTCTGCCTTCCACCACCTGCTGAGGGAGGGAAACGGGTCTGTCTGCCCCACTGAGCAGCCAGGAAAATGGGTCATGGCCAAAACGACCGGCACTCAGGTTTTCTGAATCCCCAGTTCATCAAAGACTGCGTTAGTGCCTTTGAAGTAACTGTTTTGCAGCTGAGGCACACACGTAATGTATTTTAAGCACAAGTGGTTTCGGTTCTTCTGTTCTGGATGTACTGAAACCTTCGTACGTGCGATGTTGATACCATCTCACTGCAGCTATGGAACTCTCTCACTCTAGAAATCGGGCAAATCAATGTTGTAAGTGTTAACTTGGCATCATATATCTGTAACAAAAAAAAAAAATCCACACTGTGGTGTGTTCAAAACATAAGGAGTTTCCAGTCCAGGATTTTTCCACAATTTTCTTGGTGGAAAGGGGAACTCAGGTGTGAAAGACTTCAGAAGTGAACACCAGCGTGGTGTGGCTTGACCTCACATGGACAGCCAGGCTGTAGCCCAGTTCTCCTGCCGGACCAGCAGAGCAGAGCGGGCCAAGGCTGGAAAACAAGAGCCCTCCCTGGGAAGTTAGTGGGGAGGGATGTGCTGGGAGCTGGGGTTGGTGCTGCCTGCTCTGGGGGCTCAGATGGTGGACACGCTGCCCAACCAGCCTCCCTCTACCTGTTCTTCAGCACTGACTGCCCAGAGAAGCTGTGGCTGCCCCATCCCTGGAGGGGTTCACGGCCAGGCTGGATGGGGCTTGGAGCAACCTGCTCTGGTGGGAGGAGTCCCTGCCCAGGGCAGGAGATTGGAACTGGATGATCTTTGAGATCTTTTCCAATCTAAACCATTCTATGATTCTGTGATGCAGCCTGGGACTTGGCCATGTTTGTGCAGGTGGCAGCAAGGGCAGCCCGAGAGAACAGGCTGGCCTTTCCTTGTTTGTCCACATCCGACTCCACCAATCTGTGCTTATCTGTGTCAATATGTCGAGTGCTCCTCATGTGCTCGGCTTGCCTGATGCAATGCTGTGATGTGAAGCCATGGGAGACTCTGGCACATATTTGTGGAGGAAAAGTTCCCCCCCATTATGGAGATAAGGCTGGACGAAGACCAGGAATTCTCTGTAAAATACCTTGGTGGAACTGGGTGACACAAAAAAACCCAACCCTCCTTTCCCTTGCACAAATAGCTGTAAGGATCAGTCTTCTGATCCTTATGAGCTGGCCATGGTGGCCTGGAGTCCCTTCCACGTGCCCTGGCATGTCACACCTCCCCTTTGCTTGCCCTCAGCAGATCCAGGCTGCGTTACAGTGCTGGCGATCTGGCCCCAATCTTTATGAAACACGCTGTCTTGTACTAACCTAATATATTCACAGCACCATGGAAACACGACTCCCCAGATGCTGATGTGGAAGAAGAAGAGGTATTTTCCATCTCTTCCTTCCTTGCCGTCCTCTTTCACTGCCAAGGTGAGGCTCGGGAGGGCCCTACCTGGTGTCCCGGGGGCTTGGGAGTGGGCAAGGGAGCGGTGGAGCCACCGGGATCCATCTCCCACACTGTGAGGAGGGTTTTCTTAGGGCTCATCTGCACACAGTTGCATCAGCCTGCTGCAGGCTGAGATTCCTAATCAGATACCCCAGGTGATTAAAGCAGTGAGCTCTCTGCCTTCAGCTCACAACAGGCTTATTCTGGTTAAAGAGCTGACTGTCGGGAGCAGCGTTCAGCTACCTGAAGTAGCTTCATATAAACTGAAATAGGAGCATACGTCAATTTTTAATTAACTGGGTCAGATCTGAATGAGTGGGCACGTCCAAAAGCTGTCTGTGAACTCGAAAGCTGCGTGGGGCAGGCTGAATCCAGCCTACCGAACGTTTAAATAATTGCCAGGCAGAGTCTTGGCCAATATTCCTCCAGGTAAGGCAGTACGCATCGGCAGCACAGCCCTGGGTCCGGAGGCAGCTTTTCCAGCCTGATTTCTTCCCAGTGCCTTAAAAAACGAAGGTTCCTGTTTACATGCTGTGCTCTGCTGATTCCTGAGCCTTGTTTGAGGACATGCATATGAGTTCCACCTTCCTCAAACACCGTCTTGGGTGTCTTTAGAGGACAGAGGAAGCCTGTTTTGTTTGTGGGTTTCTTCTCCGGCTGGGCCGTGTTTGCATTGCAGCTGGTTTATCTCTGGCAGATAGGGACGTGTTCTTGGCAGCAAACTTTCACCTTGAGCTGGGTGTGTGTGTGTGTGTGTAGCCACGCCGTGTTTTGCACACCTGTGCTGGGGAACTAGGAAAGATTTGCCTGTCTGTACTCCCTGCCGAGGTGTTAAAACCAGTTCCACAGCAGTGCTCTTAGGGCTTCGTGGAGGTCCCAGCTCCCAGGACGTGGGCAGGTTGGAGGGCAAGCGTGTGTGGAGGGTGGGGGGCAGCAAGGCTTGCACTGCCTTGCTTGGACCTTGGCATTGAGCAGCTGGCAATTGGACATACTTTGTCAACATGACAATCACGTGTGATGATGTTTTGGTGTGTGCCCGACCCGAGTTCCTACCCTCCTTGTTTACCCTGGTCGCTGTTGCTTCCCATCACGCTCTGACTGCAGGTCTGAGCCGTGGTGGTGAGCTTGCTGCCCCGCTGGCTGCACTGAGACATCCTCAGGGACTGGCATCGGTGTTCCCCGAAGTGCCCTTGTATCTGGAACACAGGCAGACCTCAAAGAGAAGGAAAAAGTACACTGAGACCAACTGGGAGAGCAGCCCAGGTCTGTCCTGATGCTAACGGGGGTCAGCACCGCTCTGGCCAGGCTGTTCCAGTGCTGATTTCCATCTGACGGCAGTTGGGAAAGATGAACTCAGTTGGGCAGGATACACTAGAGATTAGCCTGCCAGCAGATCAGCAAGGCAGCCAGGATGCTGCCAATGATCCCAGAAGCCACCTCCTTCCTTTCCTCTTGCAAATTAACCTGGTTGGGGGTGAGGGTGAGGGATGAGGGGTGTTTTTAGTGAGGCAGGGCAGGGATTTGCCTCTGTGCCAGGCATAGAAGGCAGCCCCGGCACTGCAGGGGTGCACGGAGACCTGGCAGTGCCTGCTGTGACTGATGGCAGGCTGAAACCCACCCAAGAGTTCTGAAATAAACGAGTAGGACTGTGTTTCTGGGTATTTCCCACCAGCAAGCTGGTGTCCCTGTGGCTGCACGTGCGTAGGCTGTGTGTTACCTCTGCTTTTCTCTTCCTGCAAAGGCTGCTGCTGTTCACCCATCGGCGTGTCCCTTCCCAAACCCCCTCCCCGGGGTCTGATCCCAAAACCAGCAGGGAAACTGGTTGAATGGAGGGCTACTTGACCCTTAAGGTAAGTTAAGTACCTGCTCAAAGCAGCACCAGATGGAAGCAGCGCCCAGCAGTGTGAAAGCGTGCTGAGCTCTACCAGCCCAGAGAAATGAGGAAAAAAACCAACATGAAGTGAAAGAAACTCGACAGAAATACGGTTTGGGTATGTTTCCCCTGGGAGCCGCTCCATCTCTCTGCACTCAGAGTTTGTTCACACCGTGGTGAGGAAGGGCACGAACCCACTTTCCTGAATTACCTCTTGTCAAGCGAAGTGGGGAGTGAATTACGTTTGCTGAAACCCCCAGGAGGAGGGGTCTGGGCGAGTGGCTGTTGGCCCTGGGGAGGTGTGTGCCCTGAGAGTGAGTGTGGGTCAGCTGGTAGGTGACAACCAGCGCTGCTGTGGTATCTTGATTGCTTGTGATTGTGTGAACACGCAGATGGTACGAAGCAGAGCGTTGCTTATGAGGTTTTTGAAGCTCTCATTTGGTTCTGGAGGCTTTCAGCAAAGACCAGCTTGGAGAAGAGAAGGCTCCGGGGAGACCTGATAGCAGCCTTCCAGGATCTGAAGGGAGCCTACAGGAGAGCTGGGGAGGGACTCTTTGTCAGGAAGTCTAGTGACAGGATGGGGGGTAATGGTTTTAAATTGGAAGAGGGGAGATTTAGATGAGATATTAGGAAGAAGTTCTTTGCTGTGAGGGTGGTGAGGCATTGGAACAGGTTGCCCAGGGAAGTTGTTGATGCCCCATCCCTGGAAGTGTTTAAGGCCAGGTTGGATGGGGCTTGGAGCAACCTGCTTTAGGGAGAGGTGTCCCTGCCCAGGGCAGGGGGGTTGGAACTTGATGATCTTTAAAGTCCCTTCCAACTCTAACCATTCTATGATTCTATGATTCTATGACCACCCACTGAAACGAAGAAGACTCATCTTCCTTAAATGCAAGGGGCCAAGACAGATACTCAGCCTCAAAGGTCAATGCCTTTCTATGATCTTGTGGAGCCTTTGAATTCCTCTTTACCTACAAGAGGTTTGCTACAGCACAAAATGAGCTCCTGGAGCAAAAAGACGCTCCTTTCTAAGGGGATACGGGTTCTTGAGGCTCCAGGTCTTCCGTCTGTAAAGATTAATGCTTCAAGGTGAGTTGTCACAGGTTGCTAAAATAATCTTTTCCCACCACTTTCCCCATGTCAGCATTTCTAGAGCTCCTGTGCGTTGTGGCTGCTGTTGTTATGTAAGGATTTATGAATGGCTGCAAAGTTCAAAGGCGGATTGGCAACCTCAAGTACCCAAAAGCCAGGAGTCAGCCTAAGCCCTGCCCCATTTCCCAAGAGAAGTTGTTTGCCAACTATTTCTTTTCCCAAGTTTTTTCTTTTTTTTTCTTTTTTTATTATTATTATTATTAGCCAGCAAACTTCAGGATCTCTTTATTCATCTCCCAGATTTTGAGCGTTTAGGTTGCAGTAGTTTCATGTTTTCAAATCTTTCATCCACAACCTTGAGGGCTGGGGACGTACTTTGTTTATAAATGAAAGCTACAATTCCCTCGTTTTTCAAGGGGCTGGGATTTTAGGATATTTTCCCCAAAGCATAAAAGTTGTGATAAAATCACGGGAGTTGCCAGCAGCGCACAGAGTCTCCTCTGTTTGGGAGAGGAGGCGTTGGGCTGCAGCGAGCTGCAGGCATCACCGGCTACTGGCGTGTTAGTGAGTCAAATAAAAATAACATTGTGGTTAAACATCAGCTCCGCTCTGAAGAAGATAACCCCATCTCTTCCTGGCTGCAGCACTGCCTTCCTAATCCTCTGGATTAACATTTGTGCTCAAGCTCCCTGCCCCAGAAGGGCTCTGCACCCCCGGCAGAGTGGGTTTAAGAGCATAAAGCCCCCCCTGGGATGCAGGGGAGGGGGGTTGGTGCCAGGCAGGCAACTCCCGGGATGCTTTCGGGAGTCCAGGAGTGTTTCAGCCCAAGTGATCTCCCTTCCTTCCCCCTCGTTGCTCTTCACTGTTGTTTGCATTTCAGCTTCGTGCCACCTTTCACGTAGCCCCCCTCAGCTTGAATCGCATCCCCGTGGCTTTGTGTTGTCAACACAGCTGTTTAAATCCCTTCCCCCAAATCCCCCGGCTCTCCAAAAGCTCCTGCCTGCAAGGGCTGGGCGCTGCTCTGAGGTTGTGGCTTTTGTCAGGTCCTGGGCTGAGCTCAAGATTCCTGTTTGGACCAGCATGAGGTCAAAACAGAGACAAATTTAGGAAGAATCCTCTGCTTCAGCAAAGCCCGATGCTCGCTGGGTGCCTGCTCCAGCCCCAGACCGATGGGCAGCGCAGAGTGAAGCGAATGATTAGCGTTATTAAAAATCCTTTGCAATTATGCAGCACCTTTTCATCTGAAGATTTCAAAGCTCCGTAGCCCTCACACAAAGTTACTTATTATCCCGTGGCGTTTAGCAGAGTCAGGAAAGGCAGGAGAACAGCTAAGTGACTCGCCTGAGGCCATGCAGTAAGTCGGCGTCGGAGGTGGGAACTCAGCCCCGAAGTGCTGACTCCACGGCTCATGCCCCAACGTGAGGACACACCTTGTCCTCTCCAGTGCTGGGCCAGTTCCTTGGGGGTGCAGAGATGGGGGGAGGAGCTCTCAGCCCACCCCGAGGGTCAGCACAAGCCTGGCAGTGCTCAGGAGGTGTCTGGCTGGGAGCAGAACCCAACGATCCCAAGCCCTGCTCCTTCCCCCGGGAGCCCAGTGCACACCACAGTTGAGGTCCTCCTGAGGCTGTATCCCACTGGGCATGGCACAGTGTGGCCAAGCCCATGGCAGCCAGTGACCTGGAGGGCAAGGTGTGGGGTGATGCACCCCTGGGCTGAGCATCGTCACTGCAGTCCCCATCAAGGGCACAAACTTGAACATAAGAAGTTCCATCTAAACACGAGGAAGAACTTCTTTACTTTGAGGGTGGCAGAGCACTGGAACAGGCTGTCCAGAGGGGTGCTGGAGTCTCTATCTATGGAAACGTTCAAAACCCACCTGGACACATTCCTATGCGACCTGCTTTGGCAGGGGGGTTAGACTAGATGACCTCCGAAGGTCCCTTCCAACCCCACAGCATTCCATGATTCTGTGATCTCCAGCACACTCCCTCCAGCATACTGTCCCACCCAGAAAGACTACAAGGACCTTCCTTGACAGGGCACATCATCCTTGACAGCCCAGAACACCCTCTGCAGTAACTGGTAAGGACTGGTAAGGTGGTTCTGCTTCCATCAACACTGCAGCCAGGCTGCTGTTCTCCCACTAGCTGAGCCCTGGCTGTGGTGAGGGTGCAGCAGCACTGACTCCCTCCCGACCCCGTGGTCCAAACCTGTCAAGGAGCCTGGATGTTCATGCAGACATCTGCCAGAAGATCAGAAATACATAAGAAATACATTTCTAAGGTGTTATGCTCTTTGGCTGGCACTGCCAGCTGTGCTGTAGGATGCCCTGGGTGCCAAACCTCCTCCATGCCTTGCAGCAAGAGCTGAGAACATCAAGCCCTTCCACACCGTCACTTCTCTGCCTTCAGTCCAGCTGGGACTTTGCGACAGTGTCAGCAGGGAGGAAAGCCAGGAGGAGGGAAAGAGGGACAGAGAGGAGAGAGACAGAGAAGAAAGCAGATGTGAAACAGGGTGAAGAGAGGCAGGCAGGCAGGCATCTAGACCCTCACTGGCCAGGAGAAGGCCTTGGCTGAGTCTCCTGGACCTGCTGAGGGAAAACACTTCTAGGTGAACTACCACAGCAGGGGACCTGCAGAGTTAGATTTTTAAGGTAAAAAAAAAAAAATTTCTAAAAAGAGCAAGTAATTTATGGCTGCCCTTCCACTGTGTTGTTAATTTTTAGCCTAGAAATACTAGGAAAATACACTCTGGTCAAGTTTATTGTGGGAGACATGAGATGCTTCAGGTTTTTTAATGATAAACATTAACTTGCTTAAAATATTACAGTCCTGTGATCAAGGCAGGCGTGACTGATACAGCTTCAGACTTCCAAGGGGAGTATTTAAAGAAATCACAGGAACTAATCCATATAGTCAGCTTTCCTTAGCAAAAACTGGGAGATTTACATGTCTAAACTTTACTGGGATGAGTTTCCAGAACTGGGGATAAAACTCTAGTTAATTAAGTATAACTTCAGTGCAGATAAAACCCAGGCAAGAGGAAAAACTTGAATGAATTTCAGAAACTTAAAAATGATACTAAGCATAAGCAGACATTACAAGGAATCTATTTAAAAAGCAAAATAACCATTAGGTTATAAGAGCCATGTCTCAAAAGTGAGTGGGAGTTCTGTCTTTTAATGGGTATCAATAAAAATGGGAAAATGTTTTTTTCCCAATTGCATACAGCAGAAGAGAAGGAAAAAGAGAGATTACATGGGATAGAGATGAATATATAGTGCAAAACCCAATCTCGTACTTTGCCTTAACTTTCACTGAGGATAAGGATGTTAATCACGTGGCTGCAGATGAGAAGGATAATGGGATGGGGGTATGAAAATATTCACTGCCAGGCTAGAAGCAAATCTCAGGGCTCTTTCCTGCACTGAAGGCAGAGGAACGGGCTAATCCGCATGCCAGAGCTCTGGAAGAACTGGCCCGATGTCTTTAACAGGTCCCTCAGTCAGGGACAGGAGCAGAGGGAGCCTGCACGGAAGAAGTGAACCGATCTGGACAAGAACAGGCATGAAGGTTTCAGTTTAATGGGATATGGAAAGCCTCAGAACAAACGGTGAAGGAAGGGCTAGCAACAGAGAGGGAGGTAAATGGCATGAGATTAAATGGGTTTATCAAACCCATTTATCTTTCTTGGGTAAGGCAAGCTGCAAGCCATTTGCTTAGTGAAGGAAACGGGGTGGATCCCACCTACCTGGACATAAATTGGTGCCATGTGGAGTGTTCCTAAGAAAAGGGAGAAGCGATTTAGCACAAGGTGTAAACCCCACAAAGCCCTGCTGTGAGAGAAGCGCAGGGCTGCCAGGCTGGAGGGCAGGCACCAGGGGAGTGTTACACATCACTCCTGCAGATCTGGCAAAGCACTTTTGTAAATGAGCTTGGCATTAATTTTAGCGGAGAACTGGTGAAATTGCTGATGACAGAAAACATGAAGCAACCTCAGGAGAAAAGAAGCTCGAGAAATTACACAGAAAAAATCTAGTCAGCAGCAGAAAGCAGTGATCACAGGCACAAGGGACCAGGCCCTCTCCTGCAAGCCAGCTGGCAGCTCACACTTCCATCACTGAATCTTGCAAATACAGTGGAAACACGAAGCAAGAAATGCAGTCCTGGAAGGCAGCAGGAAAGGTGTAGGCCAGGCTGAAGCAAAGGCCATCTCTATTTTACAAAGCAAATGCCAAGAGCAGGAGGGTTCCTCTGCATAAACACTCCTAGGAAGGGAGAAGGAAGGGAAGCCATCATACATTTTGGTTAGAAGATCCATTACTGACCATTTGGCAACGAGGTGCTGGAATAACCTCCCCATGGCAGTCATGCATGAAAAACATTAAATCACACTGAGGACGGAACTTGATAAGTTTATGAAAAAGATTGTATCACACTGTACCTGTGATAGGAGACGTGGCAGCACAGAAGTTCCTGCCAGTCCTGTGCACAAAGGTAAATATTCTGTAACCCTCTGTCAATATAAATATAGAGCATGTGATTATACACACACACAAAAAACCAGGCACATGATTTATTAATCACAGGACCTCAGCTTGTCAAATAATAATTACAAGGCAATAACACACCTTGTTTTAATAAGTGGCTCCCTAAGATTCTCTCCCACAGTAAACCAGTAAGAAAGGGCAATTATTCTGAGGCAAAGTTGGTATTTCGTGTTTCTGGTTGTTAGCTTTTAAATGAACTCACTGTCTGGAACTCTTAAATCAAGCACTCCCATTTTTCTGCACACTTCACAAGTTCAGCCCTTCCCGTAAAGCGTCTTTTCAGATGCGTGGTTGCCTTTTGTTAAGGCAAGAATGAACAGATGACAACTGCAGCACAGAGGAGACATGCCTGGAACAGTTTTACAAAGCACATCTCATCCCAAGGCTTCTGCCAGGAGGGTGGACTCAGAAATGGGAAGAGGGAAGGCTTTTTGTGCAACTCAAGGGGTCAGCCCTGGAAAGGCAAGACAGAGAGGGGCAAGCTGTGGTTGGGGAAGATGTTTGCCCAAAGCCGTGGTGGTGGGTGACACTTCAGTTTCCACTGGAGTGGAATCATGAGCCGATTCCCCATCCAGCTCCCAGGGGTGCACACACAGGTCTGCAGCACAGCCCCCTTCCCAGCTGAGGGACCCAGCTGGAATAGGATGTTCAAAAGCAACGCTAATTACCCAGCATTGGGAAAAAAAAAACCCAAAAGCAAAGGAGTGTTTTAGTAGCCTTTCAACCCAGAGCTGAATCTGGCCGGTGAGGAACGGGGTGGCTGTGCATGGAGTTTGTTTCATGGAGGCACCTTTGCAGAAGATGCAAAAGTTAGGCTGAAGGCAGAGAAAGCAGAAGACGGGCAACTGAATGGAGCAGATTGATTTAACAGATAGGATGCAGTTCGACTGTCTGCATTATGTGTGGAAATGTATATTCCAAGAAGTGACACAGTAACAGACTGATTGTAATCAAACAAACGCTGCTGAGGTGTCAGGAGCACAGATGCTGCCTACCGAAAATATTTAAAACGGAAAGTAAAACTTTGAAAAGAGGCAAAAAACTCTCTGCAATCTTCCTGCCTCCTCCCTGCCCTCTTGGGGCTGGGGGTCGGACGACCTCGGGGAGTCACCCCACCAGCTACAGCTGGAATGAACCCCGGTGAAAAGCCAAGGGCGGCAGCCAGCTAGCCCAGGGACTCGCCGTTTCTATTGTGCACTAGCCACGGGAGTCGCGGCGTGGGGGGAAGGGCTGCTCCACGCGTTTTGGGGAACTCCAGCCAATGGATTCCTCCCCTGGGTGTTGCGGGAGGGCTTGGCCAGCCTGGGAGAAAGGGAGGGGAAGAGTTTGAAAACAACCCAGCAGGCTGGGGAGGAAGGCAGGCGGGTAGAAAGTGACCTGCTCGCCACCGAGCAAGAAGCCGCTCCGCTCCAGGTGATCGATCGCCGCCCCTGGGGACGGGAGGGGACCCGCTGGGCCTGGGGTCGGTGCGGCGGGGGGGGCGCAGGTAACCCCGGGGGGCAGGTGTCGAGGAGCGGGCCCTGAACTGCAAACTGGCCAGAAACGGTCAAAAGAGAGTTTGTTCTTCTTTTTTCTTTCCTTTTTTTTCCTAAATTGGAGGGATTCCGCTTGCCTGTTCTGCTGGGGATGCTGGTGGTCTGTTGGCTATTAGTGTGGCTGGGGGAGGGAGGGCTCTCTCTGCATGTGATCAGCTGCCTTTTTAAACACTGCAGGCGGTTTTGAGGTTCGAAAAGCGAAAAGAAGCAATATCTTTTGGGGTTTTTTTTTGTTTTTGTTTTTTTTTTTAGCAGAGTGGTTGGTACAGTGGAAAAATACAAATGGTCTTGCCTGTGCATCAGGCCTTTTTCGGGTCGCAGCGTTTTAGAAATCAGAAAGTTGGTGAGGTGAAATGTCGAGGAGATTTTCAGGGGTTGATAACCCAGCTGCTGATAGAGACGTTCACACAGAGTTTCCTTGTCTGGAGGTGTGCCAGACGGTTCAGGGGTTTTCACCTCCTTTTCACTATTGACCCAGCTTTTGGGCCTCTTGAGAGTGATCCAGTCCTAAACTTTCCCAGAAAATCCTCTAGCAAATTTTCCACAGTGCTTTAAAAGATGTAATTGGTGTGATGCACTGAAGCAGCACTTTTTGGGCATCTTCTCTCTTGCAGGCTGTGGTTAGTAACTCAGTCTGGTTTCTCTGCTGCAAAAATCTCTTTAAAGCTCTTCTTCTGCCTTGCCGAGGAAGCTGAATAATTCCATGACCTGTGTTAACAGCTAGGATTTCTTTTCCAAATCTTGGGGGTGGCACTGCAGTGGTTTGCCTGGTACGTGCTAATCAGCGGAGGTGCAAAGAGCAAACGAGAGATTATTTTTTTGATTGATGGGGAAACAACATCTTTTGGTGCTGCCTCTGGGTTGCATGTGGGAAAAGGTCTTGTGTGAGCATGTTGAGCTGTCCTGACTTGAAAATGTCTGCAACTTAGTGTTTTCATGAACAAGAAGGATTTTCTTTCTGTCATTTGTCTGATGGGGAAAGTAGTAGTCTTAAAAATCATGCTGCACAGTCTTTTTAACAGAATACTGTTGTTTTAATTCTTGAACTTAGTTTTGATGATTCACGGGGAGCTGGACCTGTAAATGAGTTCAGAAGCTCTTGTACAAGGAAGGTCTGGCTCTTGAGTCAAAGGTACATTGATTCACAGTAGAATTATACTGGAAAAATATGTAAAAACAGTGCAAAAGCTACAGTCTATTAAGTGAGGAGGATTCTTCTGCTGGCAGCTGGCAAAAAACCTGCAATGCAAAAGTGCTAAAGCAGAAGGGATGTGTTTTCATTCCTTCCAGCACCGGACTGCTATGGCTTTGGCTCTCGGGAGTAGAGAAATGACAGAGAAAGAGGGCAAAGGATTAGCTGAGGAGACATCGTGAATGGAGGCAAAATACATGACAGAGAGGTCTCTAATTAGGTGTCTGGCCTCTGGCAGTATAGAATAAACGGGGTAAATGTAAGCTAAAGTATATGGGAAGTTGGGAAGGCTGTGGATGGCTATACTGTCAATCCTAAAGGCAGAGTTGGGTGTTTCAGCACCTTTTACCTGTTGGGTGGCCTGAGGAGCAGGGATCCCCCTGCCAGCTCCGGGGTGTCCCAGGCCCAAGGCCTCCCCGACACCCACACTGAGGGGAGCTCTCCTGTGAGGGGGCTAAAGGCCTGAAATCCCCGTGTGAGCCGAGATGGGGTAACACGTTATTTTCTCTGATGGTTTTGCTTCAGAAAAAAAAATAATAATACAATTTACATTGATTTCTAATTAAAGGAGGAGGACACGATGTGGAAGAGAGGAGCCAGGTGCTGCTGTCAAGGTTTCTAGGGCTGCCTCTGCTGCCTGACCATGAGGGCTTCCCCTGATGGGAAGCTCAGGCTGTCAAGCTCAGGCTCTAACTGACAGACCCTCGTCCCGTCACGGGTTCTGGGGGCTCAACCCCTCTCCGCCATTCGGAGGTCTCTCTTTTCACCGCCATGTCCCCTCACGAAGTTCACCCCCCCTACCCGCACGAATGGCTCCTTCCCCCCCTTCCCCGAGATGGTTTCGCCCACTCCCCCTTGCCTTTTCCTTGGCGGGGGGGTGAGCAACCCGCCCGACTCCGCCTACCTGCCTTCTGGCCTGCTGATTGGCTGGGGCGGCGGGCTAGCGGCAGCCAATCAGCGGCGGCGCTGGCGGCGTGTCGCTGGGGGGAAGCAAACAACAACAAGCGGCTGAGGGGGCGGGCCTGGGCTTGAGGCCGCCGGTAACGGTCCCGCCGCCGCCGCTGAGGGAAGGGGGACGGGCCGGCGCGGCCCTGCCTCCTCCTCTGTGGGTACCCGCTGGAGGAGGGTTGGCTCCGTGAGGGGGAGCAGGACTGCCCGCCGCGTCCGGTGCTTCGGTGGTGGTATGCGGGCTTGGCGGCGCATCCCGTGAGGTGTTGGTGCTCCGCCGGCCCTCGGCCTCCCTCGGTCGCGCCTGTTCCTGAGGGCCGGAGGTCTCTGCCATCGGCCCTGGCTTTATAGAGGTGGTAAAATCTTCCCCGGTTTATTCTTAGGCCTGACTGCGGAGCAACGGCTGGCGACTGCAGGTCTCCGGAGCCTCGGTGTTTGCTTAAAGTGAGGAGGGAGGGAAAAATCCCGCAGGCTGTGTGGAGGTCCCTCAGGGGTGGTTTGTGCGGGTGTAAGGCCTTGGTAAGGTTTGGAAGCTTGGATCTGCAGGGGAGGTTGTTCCTAAACGTTAATTTCCCACTGTTTACCTGCTGCTGTTTTATCTAAATACCAGTCTGTTTAAAGTACCTGCAGTGGTGATGAGTACGGAGGGCTGAGCGTGTTTTATTGGTGATTTTCAGTGATTTAGGAAATACCCTCATTTGCTGAGCTGCTTTAGAAGTACTGTTCTTGCCACTGATCAGTCTTAAGATCTTTCACAGCATTCTTGTTTTGCAGATGCTTAAATTTACTTCTGTCCATTTTGTTCTAGTATTATCTCTTCTAATGTAAAGTTTTGGGGTTATTTACTATGATGTTTTAAAAGCATTTTTTTTTAATTGTGTTCTGAATTGATTGGTAATACTGTGTGGCGTAATTCTGCAAAATATAAAGTGATTTTTTGATACACTGGTAAATGCCAGCATCCCGAAGCTTCAGCAGGCTGGAGTTAATGAGAGGGTGCATTGCAAAGTGGAGAATGTGTCTCTTTTACAATTCATATTGTCATTGATAAGCTCAGTTATTCTGTTGTCAGAATAACTTATAAACAGAGCAGGGTGCTGAATCTCAACAAGACAGCATGTAAAGTTGTGTTCTTCTTTATTATGTTGCAGTAGGTGGAAAATTTCAGCGAGGTCCTATATGGAAAAAGTATTTTTCCACTTGAAATTTAGGGCTCGATTGCAAATAAAGAAAGTCATGATTGCTATTAAATACAGGTTTTGTCCTTTGTCTTCTTTTTTCTTTATAAAGGTAGACAACTGATGGAATGTTGCACTAAGAAGAATAAAACTTCTTAGGAGGTAGTTCACTCAGATTAGAACGAGTTCCATACAAGAAAGCTCTCAACTAACAGTGACTGGGACCACTTCAGAACTTCTGGATGACTGATTGAGGTAACTCAGAAAAAAACGTTTATCTTAAAAAGACCAAACAAAACTGGTGTGGGGCAGGGAGAAATTCTTATTACACAAAACTGTTAACTGTTTGGGTTGACATTAGGAAATGCAAGATCGTAGCAGCTTGATACTGTGCCCTAAGCCAGAATTTCTTTATTGCCAACGGTCTGTGGTGAATCATTTGCAGTTAATAGGTCTGTGGTAGGCAAGTGGGCACAGAGGGGGAACACAAGGAAAGAGAAGAAAAGGGGAAGGGAGAACTGCTGCTTGGTGTCACAATCTTGCTCCTCAACGGTAAGCTGTTTTCAGGGCGGGAAAGGATGAGAAAGGGAGGAAAAAAAGCCACTCAATTCTTTCAGGACAAACACAAATACCAGTGATACTCACAGGACTACAAAGGGATTTGTCAAAATTTTGCTGGTGAAAAGGGAATTCTGAGCTGCCTAATTATTTTGTATACATAAAGGAAAGATGCATTATGCTGTCTCTTTCACAGGAAAGGAAGGAAGAAGGGAGAGGAAGAGGGAGAAGAAGTAACAGAAAAAGAGGTGTGTTCAACTTCATCCCTTGCAAATTGAATGGTGGTTGTAAGGAGTGCTTGAAGGGTGTGGAAGCACAGATGTGAGAGCTCCACAGCTGTATGTACACATACAGTAGAACATAAACACTGTGTTCTTGTTTTCTAAGGACTGGTCTGAACTTGATAAATTGGTACCATTTTATCAGTATAATTCACCCAAAGAACATTACTCTTGTGGGTACAATTAGAACATTTATATTGTGTGCTCATGAAGATAACTGCTTTGCAGAGTAGGACAGCTTAAGGTGATGGGGTGGCTTTTATCAACTGAAAAAGAGCTGCATGTGGAGGCTTTTACCCTTAAATAACGGCTTTTATCACGGTTCCTCCTTTATAAGCAACAGAACTGAAAACTGCCCAGACATTGAGGCTTAGATAGATGTGCTTGAGGGTGGTGCTGTCTCTCATTACACCATTTACCTTCCCAGGAAATTTTCAGTTGGTACCGATAGTTCATTATAACTTAAAAAACGTACTCTTTGCATTGTCTTTCCTGGTTGAAGCAATTTTTTACTTCTCTAAGATTTTTGTCTAGTGCTTTTCTTCCCCTAACCCTCTCCATTTCTTTTTAGGCCTCAAAGGGAAAACATTAAGACTTTACATTTCACGGTCAGTTCTGCTGCGTAACTATGGAAATACAGAAGGAATGCACTTACATGACCCCAACAGGTAAGTAATATATTCAGTATTTTATTTATTTGAAATTGTTTAACTGACCTGAAGTGTTCTCAGTGGAAAAAATGTATTACTTGTTAATTTTTAACAGTACTGATTTAAAAAAATGTGCCAAAAACATACAAAATAGTTCTCTCAGCAGTATCCTGCTTGGTTACATTTATTCCAAAATTTGTTGAAATCATGAAGTTAACGTTTCTTTAATTACTAGCTAATAGTAACTCCACACTCATCTGAATTCCAGTGGTGCTGGTGTGGAGAAAAGAACAAGTTCAAAAGTAACAGATACATGTGTAGGTGCATTTGAGAGGTACAAATTCTGCTTTTATGGAGCTATTTAGCTTAAAATTAGAGGAAACAAATGATGGAAGGCTTCACTGAAAATGGGCTGGTGTGAAAAAACTTCACAGGATATGTGTTAGGGACTGTCCCGAAACGGTTTTGTCCATATCACAAGTGTGTTTTATGATACTTAAGCAAGTTTCATGTTTTTTTTCCTTTGTCTTTCAAAGGTTATGATGATCTGCATTGACCTTTCTATACTAAAGAGTTTTTGTAGGTTTTAAGTGTTTTTCAGAGAAAAATGATACATATGTTGAGGGTATGTATGTAATGCAGTTAAAGTGGCAACGTGCTTCATGTGACCTCATGTTTTAAACCAGAATTAGTTTAATGTAGGCAATAATGTTGCTTCTCAGCATTTTAAAATTATATTTAGCTAATAGGTGGGAAACTGCTAGCTATCTAAATTGACCTGATTTGGTTAAATTAGATTTCTGTGTAGGTAAGTACTTTCTGAATGCTCTGTTAATGAAGATTGCACCATAAAAAGCACAGTTTTTAAGTGTGCTTGCTAGGCTTAATTGCAGGGTAATAAGATAAATTTGGATAACTTTCTAACATACAGCAAGCAAAGTCCTAATGTTTGTAGTACACTGTAACTGCTTTTGTATGTATATATTATATGATGTAAAAATGAGAAGCTGAAAGGAAGATCTGCATCATTTTATATGTACTTTTTGTAAAACTTTTACTTTAGAAGATTGAGAACTAGCATATCTGTTTAACCTATTTTTTTCATCCTGATGAGGTAACTCATAGTGGAGGGTCAGTTGGCTGTTGTGTTATGGAGAAAGAGGCTGTGGCTGGAAGCGATAGCGTTAGGGGAAAAAAAATAGTTTAGTTAATGCAGTGAGAAATACCAAGTCTTATGGGATGGATGCTTCCTGTGGAGGATTTCCTTTGGTCTTGAACCTGAGATCAGGGTTGTGAAAGGAGCTTGGACTGTAGCTTCCCCTCTTACTCTCAGTCATCAGGTTCAGGACTGACTTGTGTTAATTTGTGGGTCATTTTCTTCTAAATGGAGAAAGTAGTAAGTGGTCACTGAAGAGTGTCGTTCCTGGAGGGCTGGATCTCAGGTCTGAACTGGAGAAATTGACAGGAGAGTGGGCATCAAGAAGAGTTTAAATTCAGTGTCTGAGATGAGCTGGTTGTGCTGACGGGGTCTCCCTTGGGAATGAGAGGAAGGAAACCTGTTCTCTTTAGTTTTGCTTTTTCCCCCTCTACTAGTTTTATGCAAATCTCATTGTTTTATTAAAATATTAGACAAACTGAGAAAGCTTGTTGTGGGAATCTTTTCCTGGATGTGATGGGTGCTTTTTCAGCTTGCTGCAAGCATAAAAGGAGTGCTTTTGTGGGAGTAATGAGTGGAAAGATGAAGCTTAGACTGGAATGGCTGCGTTATTGCTCAGCTGTAGCATTTACATCTCTGAACGCTAGTACCTGAATGTTATTCCTTTGATCGCAAAGGAGGCAGTTGCATCAAACTTTCTTCGTGCTATAGTGTAGTATCCTCTTTGATACAAGCAAGTAGCTTGAGTTTGGAAATGTTCCATTAGTGCACTTTGCTTTCAAAACAATTTTTCAAGAACCTGTTTGGAACTGAAAAAAATTCAGTTCTGAGAAGTATTGCCAAATGAATGCTGCTAATTAGAAGGTATTGGAATAGTGAAGTAATGCAGCCAGCTAAGCTGAAATACAAATTTAAAATGTTCTTCATATTCTGGGTTTATGGCAGCGAAGTTCTCCATAAAGCAGGCTTGGCACAACTGGAAGAGCAGCAGCTTATTTTGTGTGCATCATTATTGCACTTCCTAGTGTTCAGGCTGTAGGTGAGATCTCTGAGACTCTACTGAATCCTCTGGAAAAGAAGTGTAACAGGGTGCTGGGGCTTTTCCCTTTGCATGTGAGCTTTCCAGTTTGCAGTGGTTCTCAGGTACTACCTGGAATGTAAAGTAGCTCCCCGGATGCTGTTTTACCTTGGAAGGGAAGAAGAAATAATGAAGACTTTAGCTCATAATGCTCTCAGAAAGTTGTTCTGCTGAACCATACAGCTCAGGTGGGGGACATCCTGACTTTGTGAAATCAAAGACCTTAGATCCAAATTTTAAATGTGCATTTAACTTCCCAAAAGAGTGACATTAACGCTCTTCTTGGTGCTCAGATGTTTACAGATCTTTTAAGCTGTGAGAGGGATTTTTGTTGGGTAGGAAATAAAGCTAGTTACCTGTTACATAAGATTGTGCTGAGGAGTAAACCTCAGTTTAGAAACAGTCCTGACAGATGCCATGGTGAGGGGCAATCCATAGAGAAGAAGAGTGATCACACTGTTTCAAAAGACTTCATTTATTGAGGTTTTGTTACCGAGCTCCCCAGGCTTTGTATTAAAAGGCCTCCCCTGCCCTTACTTGTATTTTTTTGTTTTTAAAGTTACGTTGGTGATGTATTCTTTTAAGTCTAAATCGTTGCTTTTTCAGCTGGCGAGCTGTTTGAAATTTATTCCTTGAGTGAGGGCAGTGTTGGTTGATGATTTAGGAAGTTCATTTCACCTTGGTGACTAGTCTGTTAACATTAGTGACTTCTTACAGAACCTACTGTATTGGGAGTTTTGTTTTTCTAAATCAAGAGATGAGTGGGTGGAGTGAGAACTGAGCACTGAGATCCCGTGCACTGAGGAGTTCCTATAGGTGTGTGGGTTTGGTTTGTTTTTTTTTTTTTGTTTAACAAGGGTGGGGTTTTCTGTGGTTTACCTGTTTATAAATGGTTTATTCATTTGCTTTCCGACTCTTGACATATGCTCTGTTTAGAATGTGGATAGTTTGTACAGGAGAACAAGGAACTCCTTATTACTGTGATGTGTAGACACACTCTAAAACCAACGTGATTTCCCTTAATGCTATTGGAAATAAGAGTTCTATTTAATGTTTTAATCCTTTTTAAATGCAATGTGTTCTGGTATTTTCACATAAAACTGCCTGAAAGTTTAACAGGCTTTTTATGTTCTATCTGTTTTTAAAGAACTTGAGAATCTCAGTGATGCTCCATTTTCTGGTGATGAAGAAAATGGTGGGTCTGAGGAACGGAAAACTGAAATCAATGGAAATTGGATTCCTGCAACTTCCATAACTGAAGCCAAAATAAATGCTAAAGCAAAGAGACGGTTGAGGAAAAATTCTTCTAGAGATTCTGGGAGAGGAGACTCTGTTAGTGAGAACGGAGAGACACTGAAAATCGGAGTTGTTGTACCAACGAGCCCAAAAGGGAAACTCCTGGACAGGCGATCCCGATCTGGAAAGGGAAGGGGTCTTCCCAAGAAAGGTTGGTGTACTGTAGTGAAGTCAATAGCATGATAAAGATTCTGTCTGAAACATAGTAGTTTTTTTGCATGTGGGAATCATTTTCATAAGCCACAGACTCTGCGCAGGCATTTGGTTCTTAGTTAGATAGCAGGTGGCAATAGGAGCTGATAGTAGGTGGCATTTTTAGCAGATTTTGTATGTGTATCATTGATTAAATTTGCCTGTCAGGGTAAGCTCCTTTTCTTAGCTGGCTTAATACACAAATACACCAAATGTGAACTGTTGGTAGTTCACAGGACTGTTATTAATGCAAACCTAAAGCATGGTTACATTTGAAAGGACAGTTTCAACCTTCAGTAATTCTTGTGCAGTTTCATGCTGCTTTTAGTATCTCACTGGGAAATGATGACTGGTTGCTGAAGTGGGAACACATCATACAAACACCTTTTTCAGCATCTATTGTTAGTCAGGTGGGTACATGCAGTGATACATCACTCTTAAGTGAAAAAATGTTGGGTTGAACTCAAGAATTCTTTGTGGACTGGTGGTCCTTGCTTACTGTCCCATATTTTGCCAGGTGGAGCAGGTGGTAAAGGAGTTTGGGGAACACCAGGTCAAGTGTATGATGTGGAAGAAGTAGATATTAAGGATCCTAATTACGATGATGACCAGGTAGGCAAGTAATTTCTTTGCAGTTGTTGTTTTTATTTCCTTCATTGATTTCAATTGCTGTGATGCTTATATTAATGACAGCTTAACTTTGTAAGTTATGTGAATGTCGGCTGTACTAGTGCTCATTGTTACGTTTAGGAATGGATTATTGGCTGTTTAATGACAAATGGTGTAGAAGTGTGGCAGTATGACACTGCCAGGTGTTGCCCCATGAGTTCTCTTTCTGTGCCTGACCAGGCAGCACGCTTTTCCCAGGTGGGTTTTCTCAGTGCTGGTTTTTGTGGAGGTGAATGTTGCAACGCTGCTTTGTGTTACAAAAAGGCACCGTGCTAAAAACACAACACAGGCTTTCTCAAGTGGGGAGTTCAGTTTGGGAGTTCAGTCTGGGACAGTATCTTTTACAGATTCTTTTCTTTCCTGTATTTCCAACCCTCCCAATGTCTTGTATCTACTTGGTATAAACATTTAAAGCTAGTGCAGAGTTCATAGCCTGAATATTTTGTTTGTGTGTATTTATTTAGGATATGTTGTGGAAGGTGGCTTACAGACATATTATTGGGGGCCAGGGGGAAATGAAGTCAAGCTCTTTGAGCAAAGAGTGCTTGATAACATTAAATCACTGAGGACAGGAAATACTCATTACAAACACAGATTAGTAAAGTGTCTGAGATCAGTACAACTGGGAGATTGTAAGTAAATTCTGTGTAATACAAGCAGAGCGATGGTGGTGTCCTTTGAGCAGAGGCTGTTTGTTGTTGCCATAGCTGCTGAGAGTGGTATGTGGGAATATCAAAACTTTCTTCCAGTATCAGGTTTTTTTTCCTGCAATTCAATGCTTTACATGAGCAGAAGTCACTAATAAAGAGAAAGCTGATGAGTATATAAAAGCAAGTTTAATGAAGAATGACTATTCCATGTAGCTTCTGTATCCCTAGCTTTTCTAAGGTTGAAAATGGAGACTGCTTTGATGGGAAGACAGGCTTTTGGGCTTCTGTACTTCTTGATCATGGAAAGCTTATCTCTAAGTATTAGTTGGAAAACTTTGTTCAGGTGTCTGTGATCTGTAGTAGATTGCTCCAAATGTTAATTCTGTAGCCTGTGAGGAGTAGGGAGCTGAATGACAGCACGGGAGTCTGGTTGTGCTGGAGCTCTGCAGGACCAGGTTATGCAGGAGGCAGGTGCTATGTTACTATTTTTTTTCCCCTTAAGGAATATCTTTGCTCACAAGTATTCTGAAAATGCCTTTTCTCTCACCTGTGTGTGCTATCACCTGTCTGGTCACACAGTCACTAGGACAGAGGGAAAACAGGCTGCTGTCAAGGACTGGAGTGTCGCTTGTCAGGGAAAGATGCTGGAAGACAAATCCTGTGCTGAGGCACAGCCAACTGCTGGGCTGGGACAGGAGTTTCTGTCGCTCTCCCTTTGGTACATAGTATGTAGATACTTGATCTCTGTGTTCACGTGGTGTCAGCAGAATCCTAGGAAGAGAGTTCGGAGTGTTCATCATTGTCTAACGTTAAAATCAGCCTTTCAGTTGAATTCCACTAACAGTAAATTCAAAATCCAAGAAGCATGACGTTTAGCCAGTGGTGTCCACACTTCAACAGTAGAGACAGAATCTGATTGTTTTTTGGCAGGATACTGACTACCAAAGCCTTAAGGATTGAGAAGATGCATTTTGATGCTATTAGCACTGCGTAGGATGTAAGAGACAGTACTGCTTATAAATGGATATGTGTGTGCTTTTGTTGTATTTTGAAATAGGAGAACTGCATCTATGAAACAGTCGTTTTACCTCTGGATGAAAGAGCATTTGAAAAAACTTTAACACCAATCATACAGGAATATTTTGAACATGGAGATACTAACGAAGTTTCGGTATGTCCTGTGCCTCTTTGCCCCCTAAAATAAATATGTAAACCTCTAGCATACAAGGGTATCCAACTGCTGGCTATAAATGAGAGTATAGGAATGTTAGCAAGAAAGAATAAGAATACCCAAAGCAGTTACATTACATATATATGTAAATATGATAAATAAAAGCATATAAATATTTTTATTTATAATATATACACCTATATAATAAGAATTACGAAATCTTCATCTGTTTTGTTTTCCAAATCTTATTTAGGAGATGCTGAAGGACTTAAACCTTGGTGAAATGAAATACAGCGTGCCAGTGCTTGCTGTTTCCTTGGCATTAGAGGGGAAGGCTAGTCACAGGGAGATGACATCTAAGCTTATCTCTGACCTTTGTGGGACAGTAGTAAGCAAAACTGATGTGGAAAAATCATTTGACAGACTGCTTAAAGAGCTGCCTGAATTAGTATTGGATTCTCCCAAAGCGCCACAGGTATATTTGTTGTTTTATGCTAGTAGTCAAAAGCTTTTTCTTTTAAATTGGGGCTAAAATTGATCAAGTAAAGTGAAATAGACTCTGCATTTTGAAAAATATCTATGGATTGTCTTACTGTCTGTAATCCCTACCGATTTCCCAGGCTGTTTTTACTTTGAGATGGCTCATTTAAATAAAATCTGAAAACCAAGCATGTTATAATTGTCTGCTTAGAACTGCTTTGAAATTCAACCCTTAATTAAAAACGCTTCTGTTTTGTGGCAGTTGGTGGGCCAGTTTATTGCTAGAGCTGTTGGAGATGGGATTCTAAGCAGTACCTACATAGATGGCTACAAGGGCACCGTGGATTGCATCCAAGCTCGGTAACGTTCTTGCTTTCTATATAGTTCAGTTTTCTATTCTGAATGGCAAAGGTGATGATCAGGAATTTAGGACTCCAGGATAAATCATATAGTTCTTTAAAACTTCTTATTTTTCAATGATAAAAAAGAAATCCACAAAGTCTGCAACAATGACAACAAAATCCAGGGTGACTCAGGTCACAAATAAATACTAAAACTGCCTGAAAGATGTATTCATATATTTGAGTTTGGTTTGTCAGGTTCATTGTCCAGCTTATGTTTGAGAGTAGGAAAAAAAATAAATGAGCTGAAACAAGAAGTGATTATGGAAGGTTTTGTCTTTAGAAAAAGCTCTAATACGATTAATGAGTAAATATAGCATCAGGACAGCTGCTGTAAATATGCTGTGAAATACACAAGGGATTAACTGTTTTGCCTTATAAAGGTTTGGAGCTTGTGCAGTACTTTCCCCAGACTTTCTCTATAATGCTTTATTCATCAAGATGTAGTTTTCCATGTCAGGGTGAGAAGTTTGAAGAAGCGATCTCTGATGAAGAGGGATACTTTAATAACTAGTCATGTTTCGTTGTTATTCCCTCTAAGTGTGTGGTTCAGGCTCGGTACAAAGGTGCTGAACTATTGTTGCTTCTAAAAGTTCCATTTGTAATTAACATAGTTGGGTGCTTTTAGAAGGAAGGCGAATGCTGAGCTGCCTCACTCGAGGGTTCAGGTGGTGAAAATTGTCAGTTACACAGCTGTCTCCAGTAATCTGAAGGATCCAAGCCTGCATCTTGCACATCTGGGATGCTTTGCTGCTTTTTGCTAATTCTTGGCCGGTCTCTTCTGCTTGTGAAGTCTTGATGAATAAAGTTCTTGTTACTGGCTAGTCTCTAGCATGAGGATTGGTATAACTGTTCCTCCTTTAGCTTGGATGGTGCTTAACTGGGTCTTGTTTTCCCCTTACGTTTCCACACTTTTCCCAATGAACTGGTAAGCTTCCCTAGTTCACACCACCTTTTTACAACTACACATTTGACTTCTGAAGTGCTGTTTTGGGTTAAATTCTCAAGACTTCATAAACAGTTAGACCCCAACAGAAAATATTTCAGTAGAAAAGCTGTTCTTTCAGTGTGGAAGTGACACAACCCTATTTTGTTTGAGATATGCCAGCCTGCACTCTTAGAGGAGTCCAGATACAGTCCATGTCTGCCTGAGAAAATATTAAGCTCTTCCTTGTGCGGATGTTTCAAGTTCTGCATTGATGATTAAGATCTGCTGCCATCAGACTCTTACCCGTCCAAAGCATGATATAACCAAAAGTGTTACCCGGTTCTCAGTTGAGATGTCTTCGTGGAGTTGCTAACACTGACCTCTTCCCAGGGATCTGACTACTTTGCCCAAAGAGGAATGGCAGTAGGGGAGGTTACGGAGGCCTTCTAGTCAAGTTCTGTGATAACTTTTTAAAACACTACCTTTGCTTTCTAGAGCTGCGCTGGACCGAGCTACTGTGTTGCTGAGTATGACAAAGGGTGGAAAGCGTATAGACAACGTGTGGGGGTCAGGAGGTGGCCAGCAGTCTGTGAAACACCTTGTTAAAGAGGTAACTGATTTCTACAAAACTTCCCTCTCTAGAGTTTACTGCTTGTCTAAGATGACCTTGTTCGGTATGCAATGAAGATATCTATGTATTCTGTTGCAAAAAGATGTCTTGAGCACTGATTTGTTGTTGGGGTGTTTTTTCATAAATTATTTATACAAAGTTTTTAAAAATTGATGTAGATAACTTTCTTTCCTAGCATTTTTCAGTGGTGGGAATGTGCCATTACAATATTCTGTATTGCAAGTGTACATTTATTTTTGCTTTAAGCAAAACTTTTAATCACTTAGGTTTGGTTTTTGGTTTTTTTTTTTTTAGACCTTACAATATGAAGTGGTGAAGTAATTAGAAGAGTTAAGATGAAACTGGCTAAACGAGATAAACTATTTTTTGGCATCACTGATTAAAAAATATAGTAATAACTGAAAAAGGAGGAAGAAACAGGAAAGTTTAGAGAGCTGTGTGTGAAGTAGGCGGGTTTAAAGGAAAAGTTATGTTATCATTTCTAGGTTGCGAGTGTAACATGATAGGAGGAGGAGTTTGGGGAGAAGATAAACTGAAGGTAGCCTACAGGAGAGCTGGGGAGGGACTCTTTGTCAGGAAGTCTAGTGACAGGATGAGGGGGAATGGTTTTAAATTGGAAGAGGGGAGATTTAGATGAGATATCAGGAAGAAGTTCTTTCCTGTGAGGGTGGTGAGGCACTGGAACAGGTTGCCCAGGGAAGTTGTTGATGCCCCATCCCTGGAAGTGTTTAAGGCCAGGTTGGATGGGGCTTGGAGCACCCTGCTCTAGGGAGAGGTGTCCCTGCCCATGGCAGGGGGGTTGGAACTTGATGATCTTTAAGGTCCCTTCCAACTCTAACCATTCTATGAATTGTGCCCATGTTAACCTTTTATGGTGATATGCATCTTGGAAAGCAGTGGTTTTGGTGATGTGTGTCTGTTAACACTGGGCATAGGTATTTGGCTTACGCTATCTTTCAGGTTGCTGATGACATCTCAATTTAATTACGCTTCTAAAAACACTAGCAGCAATTTTCAGGAACTAACTTGCTGCTGGGTTGGTCACAGATTATCAAGAGAGTTAAAAGCTTTTAAATTTTCTATCTCATTTATGTTGGGCTTCTTATTTATTTTAAATTCAACAGATTGATATGTTACTGAAAGAATATTTGCTTTCCGGAGACGTACTGGAAGCTGAACATTGCCTTCAGGAACTGGAAGTACCCCATTTTCACCATGAACTTGTATATGAAGTAAGGAAAGATCCAGAGTCCCTTTAATAATTGTCAGTAATACCAACAGGTTTGGGTTTGTTTTGATGTGGGCATGCAAATAATATAACTGGAATCTGAGGCTCAGGTTGCAAGTTCTGGTGTTATTTGAATAACTAAATTGTTTCGTGTAAAGTGAATGGTTTGTGTGCACGTTGTGCAACAAGTAAGCTGCTGCAAACTCTGGGAAGATCCAGAATTATAGCTGGATTCAGATTATTATTGATCCCTAAAAAAAAGAAGAACTCAGTTTATTTTCTGCTGAGGAATAGCAGCAAAAAAAAAGCCATGCTTTGTTTTGGTGTTTATTTCCTTTTAGTTTCAGATGTCTGGGTGTTCTGATGGGTGTTAGCTGTTTTTATTTAAGTTGTAGAGCTTCATTCTCAGGGTGGAATTGTTCATCTAGCACGTTTGTAAAAGCTCTGAGACAGTTCAGAACCAGACTACATCATCTTTGCTGTACCTGGGAGACTACTTCCATTTGTGTTCTTTTATCTGCCAAACTGGGAAATGGTTGTTTCCCAATAATGCTCAACTCCCACAAGCTACAAATTTTTCTCTTCAGTAAATTGACTCCATCTAGAAAGTGCCTTCACAATAGAAACCCAGAATCCTCTTAGATGATAGGGGTTGCGATGGAGACTTGTAGATCTTAAACTCCTAAGGTTTTCTAAAATCACAGATACCAAAAAAATCATGGATACAAAATTAATTAATTGCCATCTGTACTGCAGCATATGGGTATAGTCATGTGTCTCAAACCAGAAGGGCGATGCTTAGAGAGCTTATCTAGTCTTTTCTGGGTTTTCATACTATTTTGGTTTATCCAAATAATTTTTCATCAGTTTTTGTTTTCAGATAATATACTGATACTGTAAGTGTATGTAGCAAATGGGCTTTCTGCCTTCCTACAAAATGCATGTAACACACTCCTTTGTGCACCTCATACAATATGTATGACTTGTTTCAGGCTGTTGTGATGGTTTTGGAATCAACTGGAGAAAAGACCTTTAAAATGATCCTGGATTTGTTGAAATCTCTCTGGACATCTTCTGTCATTACTGCGGACCAAATGAAAAGAGTAAGTGTGGCATTTAGAGAATTTTGGGTGCAGTCTTGCAAAATTTGATTAGCTTTTACCTTCTTTTAAATACTACTTGTAGTCTGTTGCTGACTGCTACTCTTTTTTGGTTTTGTTGGGTTTTTTTTTGTTTCATTGCACGGTCATTCTGTATCTCACACCAGTAATCTGTCAGTGAGCTGTGTGCAATACTTGCCATGTGCTGGGAGAAGTACAAATGAATTCCAGGCAGTAGCTCTCTGTAGAACTGGGAGGTACATGATACTTGCATGTTCAGTCTAAGATTTCACTGCTTTTCTGCAATTAAGTGGTTAAAATGAATCCTTTGAAATGCTGCAAAATTGCTTTTCTGTTTTTCTTAAATAGAATTTTTCTTTTCATGTAGTAGCTTTTCATAATACAAGAAGTGCAATAAGGACCCACTTAATTACAAATGTCAATTAAAACAATATATATAAGCTAATATTTTACACAGCTGGAGTCCTCCATGGCTGTGCTTTTAGGTATGACTGTAGGACAGCTGTCCCCTAAGGGGCAAACTAGGTACCACACAGACTGCAGTCAAAACTTCCCTGGCTGTGCTGCTGGGGTGGGGAGTGATGACATCTCTGAGTGTCACCAGTGTTTCCATTTATCTAAAAATTGATGAGGTGGAGATTTGTGGCCAGATTTTGTTGGTTTACATGGAAGAATAACTACCTTTTCCTTCCTTGTGTTACTGCTCGTGTGATAGCAGCCAGGCAACACACATTTGGTACTTTGGATTTTTGGCTTTTAAAGACATTAAAAATTCCTCAGGTTTTTCTGTAGGTAGTTGCACAATGCCATGGTACTGGCTGGTGTTACACCTTGCTTTGCCACTCACTTGTGTTTGTTCTGCTTTAGGTTTGTTGAAACTGTCCACAGTGTACATGAAACTACATTAAAAAAAGTTGTCAGAGTGTAAAGGGGTATTTAAAAAAAAAAGTAATAAAATAATGGACTAACAAGATGATGATTTGGATTTTTACATTGCAGGGCTATGAACGAGTTTACAGCGAAATCCCAGACATCAACCTGGATGTGCCACACTCCTATTCTGTGCTTGAGCGGTTTGTAGAGGAATGCTTTCAGGCTGGAATCATCTCCAAAACACTGAGAGACCTCTGTCCTTCAAGGTACTTGTTTTATTGTAGAGAAGTGTCCCCTTGTAGGTAACAGAAAGCAGGATCTTAGGACTAAAGCATTACAGGTGGGAACAGGAAACTATGAGGATGGAGAAAGAGGGTTGGACGGGTAGAAACTTTATTAAGAAGCTGCACTGATGTGAAAGCTGTTGTGTGAAGGCTAGGGTAAATACTTGGGGAGAGCAAGGCCCTGGTGAATCCAGGGAATGAAGGTCTGCCTCTGCTCCAGGGTGTTGATCTGCTTGGTAGAGATCAGTGTGGTACCGAGGTGGAAGATTCAGGCATCGCAATGATCCACTGTGGAAAACTGTGAGCTATAGTGGGGAAAGAGGGGAAGGAAGGAAAAAAAACTTGCTTTGAAGCAATGGCTTGACCATCCCAAATGGCACAAGTAGAGTTCTAAGATGAGACAACCACTCCTAATCCTTATGGCAACAGGAAATAGGATATTTATGTGGAATAAGTTGTACACACACAATTCCTTCGCTTCTGTCGCATGTTCTTGTAGTGCTTTTTGGTATTGTTTGCTCAGCATGAATAATGCTGTTTGAGCTGCAGCAAACGAGTGTTCTGCTCTGTCTTTACTGGTCACAATTCATAAGTTCAATTTTGTGTGGGGAGTGCGTAAATTTAAAAACTCTAAAACTATTATTCTCAACTTACAAAGGGAATGCTGTTTGTTAGACACATCTTTTCCAGTTTGGGTGTTTTAAGCTGCTTAAACCATCTTGACAGCTTGTGGGGAGTTCAGGCTTTGAAATGTCAGTGCATTTATCAAAACCAGCCTCTATTTGCAGACTTCAGGCTTAACATTGTGTTTGTGTATCTTGATATCAAATGTTTTCAGGTTTGGGGTGTAGGAGGGCTGAAAGTCATCACTGCAACAAAAGCTTGGTTATACTTCAGTTACTGATAGATTGAGAGGCATTTTTTGTTTCTGTACTCCAGTTTTGGGTAGAAAACCACCATTCCTAGGCTTTCAAACTAGGATCTTTTGCAAGTGTGAACATAAAAAGGTGAGCAAGGTGGAAAGCACTTNCTGGACCTGTTCCAACAGTTCGATGTCCTTTCTGTGTTGAGGACTCCAGAGCTGGACACAGGACTCCAGGTGGGGTCTCACAAGCGCAGAGTAGAGGGGGAGAATCAGATTTTGAAAAGCTTCTTGCAAATAAACCCAGATGGAAGATTCAGATGGATTTTAAGCAGTTTACCAGTGGCAATTTTAAGCAATTGCCAGGTCATCAGGTAACACAAGTGATGCTACTCTGAGCTTACTGAGAAGATCCTTTTCTACTCTCTTACAGGGGCAGGAAGCGTTTTGTGAGTGAAGGAGACGGAGGTCGCCTGAAGCTGGAAAGCTACTGAGTGTGAGAACCAGCTCCTGAAGCCTTACAAGTTTAAAGGGAAAGTAGATACCTACATACATACAAACACATGGTGTGTGCTGTGTGTGTATATACGTACACACACAATATACCAAAATTTTAAGAGTTGCTTAGCACTAGCACAGTTCATATTTTTTTAAAAGCACATGTTTTGGGTACAGTTTTTTTTTCTTTTTAAATAGTTTTATAAATTTCAGGAAGAAAACTCTTTGGGCATATAGTAGAACAACTGGCCACTCACTCTGCTGTGGGGGTGCCTTTAAAATAAGCTATCTCTGTAAGTGCCATATGTTTATGACCTAATCATTCCGTGTTTGCATCGGTGTCTGACTGCCACTCTTTCTTTCAAGGACAGTGTTGTCATCCTAAAATCACTGGTTTACACAAAGCTTTATAGAAGGGTCAAGTTAAGCTGCTGTGATCCCATTTCCATTGCTGCTGAAGAAATACTGTGCTTTGGGAGAAAAAAAAAAAGGCAAAAAAGCTGTTTCTTTGTTTTAAAGAGCCCGAGAAAATGGAGTTTGGTCTACAAGATCAATTCATCTGTTCCAGGGGAGAACACTGGTTGGTTTTAGTCCCTGTGCACCAAACCCATGGTTTTATTTTTTTTTCTATGTAACTGGAAAAGTGAAAAGTTCTGGTAAAACATTAAAAGTATTTTTTGTGAAGCTCTCCTTTCTGCCTCTTGTTATTAGCTGTTCTTTTTTTTAAGCAGAACAACTGTGTTCAAGTTTCTGAAGTGAGTGCAATGAAGCTGTAGGTCTAACACCTCCCTTCTGTATTACTGTTGGAGGAAGTCCAGAGGATGAGGATGAAGATGCTGTGAGGGCTGAAGGGGGGACTGAAGCACCTCTGCTATGAGGACTTTGGGCTCGTTCAGCCTGGAGGGAGATGTTAAGAGCCCCTTCCAGTCCCTAACTGGGGCTACAAGAGAGATTGGGAAGGGAGCATAGTGATCAGATGAGGTGTAAAGCTTTTAAAAAGAGAGAGGAGATTTAGGTCAGGTATTACATAGACATTCTTTGCTGTGAGGGTGGTGAGGCACTGGAACAGGTTGCCTGTGAAGAGAAGAGAAGCTGTCGCTGCCCCATCCCTGGAGGGGTTCAAGGCCAGGCTGGATGGGGCTTGGAGCAACCTGGCCTGGTGGGAGGTGTCCCTGCCCAGGGCAGGGGGTTGGAACTCAAGCTTTAAGGTCCCTTCTCGCCTAAACCATCCTATGACGATGCTCTTACAATCTGTAGGAGACCCCTGACTAAGCCCAGAGTAAGTATTTACTAAATATGCTTTTGAAAACAAGTGCCTGGCATAGAATGAGATGGATCCAGGGCAGACTCCCGGCTGTCCCATTCCTGTCAGGATTGGCCTTAAAAGCGGCAAGTGGGATTTCGGCGGAAAAACGCCGGCGAAGGAGCCTCCCCCCGCCCCATCCGTACCTCGGCGGGGCCGCGCTAGGCCTGGCCCGGCGGCGTCCCCTCGGGCGGCCGCGCCGCCTCCAGCGCCGCCCGCTGCAGCTTCTCCAGCTTCTCCAGCGACACCGACTTGAGGGGCAGCACCTTGGGCTTGCACAGCACCATGGCGGCGGTGTCCTCCACCGACAGCTGCCCTGTCAGGGGAGAGAAGAACCGTGCGTGAGCCCCGGGGCCGGGCAGGTGGCCGGGCCGCTCCGCCCGCAGCCGGTACCTTGCTTGGGCAGCACTTCCCGGAACGCGGCCTTCCCCTCCGGCATCGCCGCTCCCTCAGCCGGTGCGCAGGCGCTGAGGGGGAAGGCTGGCTCGGAGAACTACNTAATTTTTTTTTTTGTTTTATTGTTGTTGTTTAACTTATTTTTGGGTTCCGTCCAACAGACGGGCTCGGCCAGGGCGTACGCGTCCCCGTTTCCATTTTGGGGCAGGGCCTGGGGATTGGCGATGTGAATCACGGCGCTGTTTAACGTGTCAACAGCAGTAAAACCCGCTGGCTTCCCTCCTCAGCGCCGAGGGCTTCCATGTCGCCAAACCTGATGGGCCGGTGCTCAGGAGATCCACCGCCGGGATGATTGGAGGATCCTTGGGATCCGCCGGGAGAGCCGAGGCGGTTGAGGGGGAATAGCCCTGGCCACCCCCCGTGTCCCTGCCGTGCCCCGGTTCCCGAAGGTGGTGTAATTTTAGATTTTGCTAATGAGCTTGCCGGCGTGCCCTGCGAACGTGTCTGCTTTGGCCTCTGCTGGGGGATTGACAGTTAAAGCTCATAATCCCGCTGGCCCAGCCCCGGCGGGTGGTGACGATTCCTTTAGTTGTTCTGGGATTGAGAGGCTGGTTTGTGCTGCCGCGCGGGGACTGGCCCTGGATGGAGAAAAAGAGGGAGAAAATTATTTTTGCTCATCGTTCTTCTCCATTCTGCTTCCATGCTGCGCCCTGGGTTTGTCAGCTGTGGGATCCGAGGCATTCCTGGGTTTGCTGGGAGACCCGTGCTAAAACTCTCAATTTCCAGTAAGCAGCACCTCTCGGATAGTTATTTAAAGCCTCTGTCTGCATTGTTCCAGAACGATTTCCTTTTTCCTCTAAGGCAACCTAGAGTAGGAAGCTGACGGTCCCTCAGGTAGCCTGCTTCCACCTCAGTTGGGGTCTCGGCTGCACGTTGGGTTGGAGGCCAGCAGAGAACCTGGAAGCGGGTCTCCTACGTCCTGCCTTTTGTGGAGCCGGCCAAAGATAACACTTCTGGTTTGGTCCAGGGCAGCGCAGAAGTTTGGCCCGTTTCTGTTGTGATTCACGTGTTCCCCTTTCAGGTCAGCAGATTGGCGTTGCTGAGGCTGTAAAATGGACAGGTTTCTTGCTTGGGACATCCTCCTCTGCCCTTTGAAGTGCACAGAAGTGTTCCTGCTGATTTCTCTAGGAAAAGCTCTTTTGTCTGGCGTGCTGGTCTGTGTGCCAACTCATATTTTGTACTGACTGGAAGGGAAAGGACTAGGGACTGATTTATGAAGACTCTGGGTGTTTGTAGACCACGGCATTTTAAACCATACATGCAACTCGTGGATCAGAAACTTGGTAGTTGTTTGTTTTTAAAAACTGATGTGGCATCTTAGCTATGGCCAAACATAAGCGACAGGCAGTTACGACTGAAAATCTCACACTGTGAAACTAACAGTTATTCCTGTGGTAACAAATAGGGCCTGCAGAGCAACAGAAGATGAACTGAAAGTGAGAGATTGAAGTAAAATTGCAGGTGACAGCACCCCTCGCAGCGCTGATGACCACCTGGAGTCCAGCATTCTGTGAGGACCGGCGTTTAGAGCAGCCAGAGCCCATCTCAGCTGTAGAAGGAACCACTTTCCAAACACAGTTTTCCTGCCAACAGGGTTTGTTTGCTTGGTGATAAGAAACAATGGTCAACTCAGTTTGTTACTGGAGCGTTTTAGTGACTGAGAGGTGGAATCTGGCATCCTGTGCTAAATCCATTTTCTTAGCTAGTCAAATGCCAACTTGGCAGCCTGTCTAGAAAGCTGATAACGCTGGGACAGATGTGATTGTGGAGATTGCTTTATTACAGTCTGCTTTTAAGATACCTCTTTCCATTGGGGAACAAAACAGCTACCGCCTTCAAGACTGGAAGGACTGGATGAGAGAGAGGAGAGAGGCATGGGCATTGTCTGCTGCTTAATATTGTACTTTTCCAAGTGCCTTAAGAACTCTAGCTTTGAGTAAGGCTGGTGTTTATTCACTAGGGTGGCGTTAGCCATAGTTGAGAGGAAAGCACGACATAGAGGACCTAATTCCTCTTGTTTTGTTGGAACAACAGAAGAAGTTGTGACTTTTCCAATTACAGGTGAGGGACCTGATCTTTTCTTCTGCTAAAGAAAGCCTGGTTATACCCCATTTTTTGCCATTTTCTGTCTCTGGGGTTGGCATGTGCTCAAACATACATGTATTTCTTTCATGGGCCTTCCCAGTTGCCAGGAATATCTAGAAAGCTGAAATACTTTGCCCAAACCCTTCAGTCTGGGAAAAGCACTGTGCTGAGTCAGTTCGTTTTCTTGGTGCCACCCAATGTGGCTGGAGAAGTCAGACCAAGACCGTCCTTGGCGCACAGCACAATGAAGCCCAGCTTTCAAGTTATGTCCCCGTGGCAAGCGGCTTCCTGAAGTCATGGGATTCGACCTTGGGATAAAACCCAAGGTTATTTGACAAAGCGGGAGAGTGGTATCCTTGGAGAGGACAGGGTGCTCTGGGTTGCATATCCTTATTTTCCTGATGTCACAAACAAGTTATTCTCGTACGCTGCAGAAAGCCTCCCAACCACAAAACCAGCAATAATTCTATAAATGATAAGCTTGTTTTCCTCCTCCTCTTCCCAGATACTCTGGGTGCAGCAGGCAGCAGAGAAGCGCGTTGCTGGAATCTAGAGAGTTTCGTAACATGGCAGCCGCTTGCTGAAAGCCCTGCAGATACAAAACAACACTTATTTTAAGTCTTGAGAAACATCTCCTACTAAGTAGAAGAAAAAAAGCATTTAGGTGAAGCAATGTTGCCAGTCCCATTTGTTTATGAGGCTTGGGTTTTTTTGCCTTTGTACATTTCAAATGCTTTTTATTCTCATTGTGCTTTTTGAGCCTTTCAAGTTCATGTTTTCCATTTGTCCCATACGACCAGAAAGTCTGGAATCAAGTCCTTACTTTACAAACAAAACCCCAGTTCAGAGTCCTGTATAATCATGTAGTTCCAGACATGAGGTGCTTAAAAATAAAGCCACTTTCATGAGAATTACCCCTCTTGGAGGTGATTTTCTGTTCTGAGTTTAAGTAAACACTTTGTTGGCAGTTTAAGAAGCTTTTAACAACACCTGATCTGTGTTTGCTTTCCAGGTGGATCTCTTTCTCTCTCTTTTCTTCTTCTTTTCTAAAAACCTAGAGCTTGTTTCACCTCTCTATGTGCTGATGAAGTCAGAAATGTAGTGTACCAGCACGACTGTGACGTGTTGAATGATGCATACCAATGCTCTCAGAAATACACGGGCAGATTTCATGCCATTGTCCCCTGAAGCTGCTGAGTGGTACCATGGAATATGGAGCCTGTCTTCTTCAGAGGCCAGAGGAGGATGGTAGTACGGGTTTACTGGGTGGGATAAAGCCTCCTGTGACACCCTGGGGGAATCCCAAATGCTTCCAGAGCCTGAAGCTGGATAACTTGATGTTTAACTCAGGCCTTGTTTTTGGAGGAGGGTTTGACAGATGAGTGATTTCTTTTAGTTGAGCTTTCTGAATATACATATTGTAAATCTGGGGTGGTTTGATGTGGTGGTATCCTCAAGCTGTATGCACAAGGCAAGCAGGAGGCNCAGCCTGTCCTCATAGGAGAGGTGCTCCATCCCTCTAATCATCTTGGTGGCCCTGCGCTGGACCTGTTCCAACAGTTCCATGTCCTTTCTATGTTGAGCATGAAGATCTGTCTTTCACTGCTACGTACTTAAAAGTGCCTGGAAATGTATTATCTGAGAGAGACAGAATCAGCTTTTTCACAGGCTGGCTCTTCCTGCTCTGTCTGCAGCCGTAATGTCTGGTGAATGCAGCGACCTGACTGCCTCTTTGCTGCAGGTAAGTCAGTCCCGTGGTGGCCTCCCGAGCCAGATGCTCTGAACTGGCATTTCTAGGAGGTTACTGCTCTACTTGTGTGGTTTGAATCGCTGAAGTCTTTGGCCTTGTGCCTTAAAGTGCCAGCAGAGGCATGCTGTAATTGCCCGTAAACGCACCGTCTGTCATATTATTGTTTAATTATTTCAGCTTCTCACCAGCACGCACTGCTCAGTGTGCCTCTTGCTATCTTTATTTAATTGAGTGGAAAAAAATCTTGAGACTTGTGCTTCACTGACGTCACTTTGTATTTACCCAGCGTCGCTGGATCCTACTGTGAAGTCCCAGCTTTTGTCTGCAGAAGTCAGTCTTCTGTACAGAAAAAATAATGTCAATATCTAAAGCATATGTTAGAAAGAGAATCAATATTTTAACACAGGGTAAAGTCAGGCCGTAAATCTTTTCACACAGTCAAATGATTGTATTATTCTCCCTTCAAACACCGCTCCTCCCCCTGAGAAACAAGAGGGGGAAAGAAAACTCTTGAATAACCAAGCCCTTGTCCTCACAATGCCAGGACTGTTCTTAGCCCATCGCTCTGTGTTGCTTCTTTCTTTTCCATCCACTAACTCTCTCTTTTCTTGTGGGACAAGCTCCTGCCTCTTTGAGGCCCGTCTTTCCCTGGCCCATCCCTGTTCATCTGTTTCAGAGCATTACCGGGATGTCAGCTCTTTCCTGAGATCAGCTTGTGTCGACCAGTTCCACTGCCTACTTGTTACCATTTCAAACATCCCTACGCTTCCTCCCAGCCCTGCGACCAACCCATTATTAATGTGTGTTGAAAAAATCATCTTTCAGAGCTCTCCCCAACGCTCTCCTTGTCCGTATGGCCTATAAAAAACCTTTGGCAGCACACTGACTGCTTTTCTTTCCTCATCCTCCGTGTGTCTGTGACAAATGTGTGCCATTTTTCTGGTCTTTCCTTTAGCTTTCAATCTCTGAAAGCACCTGCACACAGGATGAAGATCAAGGCTCCTGTCCACTACCACAAGAATAATAAAGGTGAGGGTTGCTGGCGCTCCCTCTGCTCTGGTTTTCATGGCTCTTGGCAGAAGGAGTTTCATGATGTACTTTTGGAAGATCATATTGCACCTGAATAATCTAGTTTTCAGGGATTTTTTTTGGAAATCCTCAACTGAAATTTTCCTTTACAGGTGAACTCCCTACTTCCTGACAGAGCCAGCATCATTGTTGGGATTGTTCTTTTTGCTTCCCGTAACCCAACTGTAAGATTACTCGTTTCATACTATTTTCTTATTTGTTTTATTTTTTCATCCATCTCCTTCTTGCAGGGAAGAGCAATTTATATAATGATTTCACCCTCAAATTGACTTCAGGCTTTACTGCTATTTGTCACCATTCAGGAAATCCATCCCTGGCTCCAGGAGAACACTCAATCCCTGCTGACAGTCTGGAAGAGGGAGAGAAAACAGATAGCAGAGCTGCAGCTATTAAGGCCAACAGGCAAATATTTTATTCCAACTCAATTTTCCTTTCCCAAATTACTTTGGAAGAATTTTATTTGCATTCTCACAAAGAAAAAGAGAGTCATTTGTTTGTTTGTTCATTTTCCTAGGGATGCTTCTATTCAGCTGATGGTTGTCATCTTCCATCTTTCAGGCAGCAGAGCTTGCAGCAGTGACAAGGTGTAATCCCGAGTAAAACTGCTTCTGCTGTGGCCTTGGTTAACCTGCTGGCAGCGATGCTTGCCTGGGCATGGGGCAGCTGGCTGTTTTACACAGCTCAGCGTGGATGTGCTGCCACTCCCAGCCACTTTTAGGACACAGGTGAGTTGTTTATTACAAGGTTTTTTTAAGATTACTGTAAATTTGTTCAGCCCTCCTGGGGCCACCACTCCCAGAGACCTTTCCCCTTTCTTGGCTACTGTGGGAGCCTCTTTCCTTCAGCTTCACACCTTTACTGGCTAAAAGTCATACCAGTACAGAACTGGTTGTCTTCAGGCTTTCTCTTTGAAGGGCAAGCTACACTGCTGTTCTGTTAAGGACGGGAAGATCAGAGAGGACAATGTGGAAGTGGAAGCCTGCTCCTTGTTTTATGCAGAACAGAGGTGAGGTATGCCCTTTTGTGAAGTTCAGCAGAGTAAAACTTGGGCTGCTTTCACACTGGCATTCCTGCATACCATGCCATACCAGTCAGCCTTGTACTAATCTTCACGGACCTTTGAAGGCATGAAAGGACATGCAGTGTAAATGAAATCTAAGCCACCCCATACCAGATTGTTGGTGCCAGCCAGTTTTAGAAGGCTGACACAAGCGCCAAGTGAAACAGGTACAATGGTAGGAGATGTGTTGTACCACCTGCAGGCATGCAGAACCGCACAGCATCCGAGTCCAACAGCAACACGAGGCATGTAAGAAGCTGGGGAACCCATGGCCACTTGGGCTTGAATGCACTTTCCAGGGGAGGAAGTGGCTTTTCCCTTGGAAACCTCAGCTCCCCAGGGTCTGCGTGAGGTCAGTGGAAAAAGTGATTTCTTCAGAATATGATTCAGGCTGCCGAAGTACAGGCTTATCTTATTGACTACAGAGGAAGCTTAACCTCTGTAGGTTTAAACCAGGTTTTTAAATACCCAGCCTCTCTTGCTCCTTAGTTTTGGGAGCTGTGTTAGTCTTGGATATGGCTAGTCCTTGGGAGGCAAACTGCCTACCAAAACTCAGGTGCTGCAGACCCAAGTTAGGAGAAGCTTGTCCACCAGAGCACAGAATGTCCTGTTGGATCCTGCTTTGTCCTTTCAAGTGACTCTGGGATGTCAGAAAGGGATTTGCAAGTACCAGAAGAATAAAATGAAGTCAAGAAAGGTTAGTTTCTTTAGGGATGGCCTGACTGGAGCTGGAATAATCAGCATCTGTTTCAGTTTAACTGAGTTTTTCATTCCAGCCTTTCTCTCCTTTCAAAGTACAGACAACTGAAGCCTTTAATTTGCCCTGTCTTTCACTGTGGAGAAAAGCAGGAGCTTCTAACAGCTGATACTATTGTGTCTAGAATATCTACACTAAAAAAATACAGTTTATTGTCTGTTGTGAATGAAAAAGCTCTTGCTTGTTTTCTGTTGTTTGTGGTGTTGACTTTGAAAGATAAATGGTTTGAACTGGTTGACTCTGGGTTTGTATAACTGAAGATTAGCTTGCTCGATAGCCTGCTGGATTTGCAGTTTTCCCTTGCACTAAATAAACTGAGGAACTGCTGGCCCTGGGGCGGCTGGGATACAGTGGTTACTTGAAAAAGTTTGTGTGCATACAAGTAAATAAGAGAAAATAATGTCATGCTTGGCGTTCTGGATGTGCTGTTTCAGCGTTGATATGTTCTGTCTTTCCACCTGGAAGAGCTCCTGTAAGACGTAGGAAGCCTGCTCAAAAAACTGCTAACAGCCTGACAGACATAGATGGGCGGCTAATGAGTTGAAAGCTGAAGCTGGCAGGACTAGAATTGCTTTTTACGTGGTAGTTTCACAACCCTGAATCATGCTACTTGGTTTTGAGAACACAGGTATCTTAATCAAACTCTGCCCTTTTATCATACATTTTGCTTTGCAGAACCAACTGGAGGAGAAAGCAAAAATAATTTCTTGTCACTCAAGCAAGCAGACCTGGCTCTGAGCACATAAAAGGAACACACAGTTAAAACATCTTAGAGTACTGGAGTCCTTCAGAGAGCCACATTTTGAGGTTCCCCTTCTTTGCATCCTTCTTTATATTGCAGCAGCATCTCACACCAAGAAGCAGCTTTGGCTCTGGAGGGGCAGTCTTTGTTTTCCATGTGATGGATTTTCTCAGCCACTCTGTTGCAGCGTTAGCTTCTAGACATTGACAAGGGTTGTGAACGGCTACGTGCATCCTTGGGGTACAGTTTCTGTGCCTTGCACCTTTCCTCTCTCCCTGAGCTATGCCAGCTCTTCCAGCCTTCCCAGTTTTTGTAGATAAAGGCAGCAGAGCCGAGCTTACGTTTGAGGGGAAGATAGAAAAGCAGTGATGAAAGCACGCACTGCTTTCATGATTGGTATGATGCTCACAAAATTAAATGAGCTCTGTCGTGCCATCAGCCTTCAGAACATGCTCCTCTCCCCGAAGCAACTGAACACCTTGCAACCCTTGCCTAAGAGGCTGCAGCTGAACTTCTGGTAAACTGATGATTCAACAGAAAGGAAAGGAATAGCACAGGAAGATCTGGGTAGGCTGAGGTGTAGATGGGAGGAAGATAAAAATTAGGACTGGGAATTTGGAGATTTAAGATGTGATAGAGGGGAGACTGAGATTCATGAAGAAAGTGAAGTGGGAATTAGGTTTTTATGCTGAGGCTGGCAAGGAACTAGCAGCAGGGGATGGATAAAAGACGCAGCAGAATTCAGTTTGCCAGTCCAAGGAGATGAGAAGAAAGATGGAAAGTCGGGGGGATAGGCAGTCAGGTGAAGAACCAAGCATTGAACTAGGACCTAGCATGAAGAGCTGAAGTTGGGGGGCCTTTTGGAGGCTAAGAAAGGAGAGGTCAGGCCCAGGCAGAAGGTAAGGGAATGGAGTACCGAGAAGAGCTGCAGAGGCAGCCCCACATGGGGCAGAGCAGAGGGGTATGCGGGTGGAAAGGGATGCATTGGGCTTCACGCTGGGACATCCTGTCTTCCAGAGCTGAAAGTGGAACAGAGCTTCCCTGGGGCTGGCCTTCACTTTGGCTCAGCCAGCAAAGAATTTGGCTCTTGCACTGTTTGCCCCAGCCTGAGTACAGAAACGACTAGAATGGAGTGTCCTTGGACACGGCAGCAGCTGCCTGCCTGGGGGAGGAGTGCAGGCTTTCTTGTAGTTGGATGACAAAAATTTTACAGTTGGGAGGAGGAAGGGAAAAGGCCACATGACCAAGAGAGAAAGGGTCAATTCATTAGCCTGGCTACCACTAAATTAAGAGAAGGCAAGTGGGGCTGTTATATCAGAGGTATCTGAATTCAGTCAGAGATGATTCTGGAGTTGCTAGATCGATCTTGTGGTTAGCTTAAGCAAGCTTAACTAATTAATTGCTTTATATTATTCATTGTGTAAGAGCTGGCTCCTAATAAATCACAGTGCTTTGTAGAAACATGCTTGAAACAACTGTACAAATACTAAATAGCCTTAGGAATGGTCTTATGAATCCACTGAATAATCCGAATTCCAACAGTCATCCCCCTGCCCTGCTGGTCTAGCTGGAGGACAGCAGTCCACTGTTGCCATCTGTTTCTCCATGAGTAAGAGGGGCAGAGCTCTGTGTTGGGCATACAAAGGTACCAGCAAAGCTGATGACCCGTGGAGGTGCTGTGACCCTTAACTAATACTTCTAGGGATTGTGACTCTCATACTCACGTTCTTCTCTAGGCCAGGTCTGCATCAATAAAGATTTGGGGACAAACAGTGCTGGTGGAGGCTGAGAGTAGGTTGGAGCTGAACTCTCCAGCATCCAGTAGGAGGGTATAAAATTAACTAACTACTCCGTTTGTCCTGATTAAAAACAAATCTTGCATGTGTGAATTCTGCCTTTGCAGAAATGCCTGCTAGTTCTGACTGTTGGCACAAGTATTACTGTAGTATCAGTCTAATCTCATAAGACATATTTAAGAAATTGCAGCAGAAGGGTGGACTTATCAGTGTAAATTTTTGGCTGATTCCTTGTCTAGCGACAATTGTCCTGCTCTGCTTTATATCAGCTTTCCAGCTTTATGTTTCATCATGTAAAGGGCAATCCAGAGTTTTTTGAGTATGAAATATCATTTTTTTTAGATTGCATTCAAAAATACGATTTGCAAAGTGAGTAGAGACAGAAACAAAATCATAGAATGGTTAGAGTTGGAAGGGACCTTAAAGATCATCGAGTTCCAACCCCCCTGCCCTGGGCAGGGACACCTCTCACCACACCAGGTTGCTCAAAGCCCCAAATCTCCAACAGAACCAGAGTACACATAGCATGTATGCCTTGTACACACTTTCTCAACGCCAAAGCAACTGGGCAGTGGAACTCTGCACACAAAAAGCCTGAGAAATGCAAAGGTACAGCAAACAATCAACAAAATATCGAGATCCCCCCCTATGCATGGTGAATACACACTATGGTCTTTAATACAGAAGATGTAGTTCTGTGTAGACATTTCTGTGTATTCAAATAAGCTACACAAGATAAAAAATCTTTCAGATTCCAAGCTTTCCAGGGCAAAGCACGTATTTCCATGTGTTGTAGGGGATCAGTGCACTGTCCACGCTGAAGATTTTACTGAGTAATAACAACAAATAAACATACAGTCATTGTAAGAAATGTTGTCACTAGGAAATGTGACCCATTTTGTCAAAAAGCCAGTTCTGCTTTTAACACTGTCTGGCATTTATTAGTATAAAAGTGTGTAACCACATCAAACTGTCTGGTTTGCCAAGGCAGCACCCAGGTAATCGAATGTGGATAGCCTTGTTTCACTGTTTCACTAGCTGCCATGGTTGCCAAAAGTTGTAAAAAACTGATGGAAATAGCAGATACTTAGATCTGACTGTTATCTGATGGAGGAAAAGGCTCCCAAATTTACTCAGGGGTTTGATTCTGCTGAGGTGGCTGCTCTTCTTTTCAAACGTGAGCCAGTGGGACCAGTCCAGACCAGCAAGCACTGAGAGCAAATGGTAGACTCCCACTAGCTTTAATGTGTTTTGGGAATTAGAGAGTTCTAAAAGCTGCTACTGCAGCGCTTGAAAGGGGAACTGATTGCAGCTGCCTGAGAATTTAGCATTAAAAAGCTAAACCTTTCTCAGCGAAGTACCGAAAGATCTGTTATAACAAGTTGTGGAAAAAATTGCTTTTAAATCCCATCCGAAATCGAATGATGACTGATGGCAGGTGCTCTGTCACCTTGAGTGTTGTTTGTCTATGCAGAGGCACAGTTGCCACCTTCTGAGTGGCGATTGCCCTTCAGCTCCCACGGGTTCCTTGCAAGGGCAACTTGGTCGCCCCTGTGATGTTATCTCCTGAGGAACAGTCGGTGCCACGGCGTGAGGTTACAGTGGGTGCCGAGTGCGAACGGTCCATGTTCTGTGGAATAAGGGAACATGGGAATATCACAGTCTCCTGTCTGTCTCCTTCCTAATGGCTAAAGGTGACCTGCAGCCAGAGCACTGGGAGGAGCTGTGGAAGCCATTATATTGGAATTTCTTATCCTGTCTGTCCTGGGGGGCAAACTCTCCAGTTAACCCGTGGGATTTGCGGCACAATAGTTCTTAGTAGTAGTACTGTACGATAATTATTCCTCTTGCAGTACTGTAATGAGCGGCAGGCAAAAATGGACGGAGCTGTGGCCTGTCCTGGCTGAAGCGTCTCCCCGGGGTGGCAGCGGCGACAACGACGGACGGGTCCCCGGGGATGTGAGGCCGGGCAGGGCTGCTGACCCCTCCGGGCTGCCCCACAGCGGCGGTGCTTACGGGACACCGGGAGAAGAGGCAAGAAGCAGCGGGAAGCCCAGCCTGAGCCCCGGGGAGGCCGCTGCGTATCCCCCTCAGGCCCTTCCCTCGGCCCGCCCCGCCGCCTGCCCCCGTCGCCAAGGGCAACGGCGCCACTTCCGCCCGCCGCCAAGATGGCGCCGGCGGCCTAACCTGGAAGCGGTCGGCGGCGGCGCGGCCTGCTGGCTGGCTGGCTGTACGGGCCCGCCCCCGCNCGGGGCCCGGGGCAGGTGGGGCGAACCGAACCGGGGTGGGCCGGGCTGGGCTGGGCCGGGGGCGGCGGCCGATCGCTCCACCGGGTTTAGGCGGCCCGGGCTGCCCCCCTGCTCCGCCCGGCGATGGCATCGAGCGGCCGCCGCCACAACAACAGCAGCCGCGGAGAAAGGAGGAAGCTCCACTTTACAGCCTCACCTCTTCTCCTCCCCGGGGTACCGGGGTACCCAGAGCTGGCGGGGAGAAACCCAAGAGATTTGGCGTGTGTGTAGTGGCACTGACGCTCGGGGTAATTAATGATTACCGGCTTTCAGGGTAATGATTACATCTGCTCCTGTGTTGTGCCAGTGCTGTCCCCCACCCTCCCGCAGGGGCGTGAGGCTCTTTTCCTGTTTCACCCCACGTATTTATTGTGGCTGTTCGGATGGAACCGGAGAGGCAGAATCTCCTCTCAAAAGTCGTCGCCTTCCTGCGTAGCCAGGTGATTTTCCCAGCCTTTAAAACGGAGAGGTGTCACAGGGAAAGCACTGTGACAGCTTCCCACCTGTGTTTGTGGCTGTAGAGGGTGTTCTCACTGCGTGGTACCTGTCTTTCTCTAGGAAATGGTTAAAAAGCTGTAGCAACCTTAAGTAAGGGGAACGGCCCTGTGTGTTGCCTAAAATTGCGACTGGGCGTGAGCTGTACAGAAATTCAGCACAGCTGAAGTTTAGTGAAACTGTTGCTGCTTCGACTTTCCTGGTGTATTTAGGAGCAGGTACTGAGATGGAATAAAAAGTCTCAACGTATGACAAAGTGAAGGACTGAAATAGTATTAATAATTTTTAATTTGTCTATTTGAGATGGGAGCATACGTTTCATTCAGTTCTGCACACATGCAGACACTTTTGAGGCAGAATATTCATGATCGAGGAGTTGTAATTGTGTGTATGGTCTCTGCTGCAGTACTTGTCAGGATTTTTTTGGAGTATCGAAATAGAAATTGAGATGGTTTTAATAACTGCCTTCAGGGTCTTTTTTTTTTTTTCTACTGTTTCTTGTTTGCATGTTTGGCTTTCTAGTTATTGTGTCTTTTACCTTCTAAACTGTTGGATTTTTTTCATCACTAGTCATTATTGGATGCTTCTATTTATAAAATCAAGGGCTTAAAGTAGGTGGCGGTCAAATTAAGTCACACTTATTTACAGCCATATTTCAGGCATATGTTGTATAGTGATCTTGATATAATCCTAGCCTGGTTTTGGGAAAGATTTACTGTATCCTATGAATTTGTTATTACACTGTTGTGCATACGTTTTAATTTTAGTAACGCCCTTATCCTCTTAATTCCCGTTGAATGATTTGGGTTTGGCTATTTTGGTTTTCTGTGTAATTATTCTTTGCTCTGGATGAGTGAAATGGGAGATTATTTTAGTAATGTGAAGCTGGTTTCCTTTTAATTTAGGCTAATGTTTGTCAGCCATCAGGATTTCTGTACATGTGGCAAGGCAAAACATGTACATCAGGCAAAACTAATTTTATATATAATCTTGTAATACAGAAAAATCATTCCAGACAAAGCTCTCCTCGAGTCTGCAGCCTTCCTTTGAGGAAAACCAAGAAATCCTCAGAGGGGATGCTGTCTTCTGCCATGTCCCTGTATTCTTGCTGTTTCTAGAAATGTTAAACAATCCCCAACAGTTTTTCCTAGGGGTGATGGTAAGGATAGGGTCGCTAAACAGCGCTGATTGCGAGTAGCTGCTGTTCCCAGTCTAGTTTTTCCTTTCCAGCGTGACATATCTGTGAAGCAGGAGGTGCTGGGAGGGGCGTTTCTTTGTTATGTTGACACTTAAATCCCACGGCCGGGTGTATTCTCCTCCAGGAATTTGGTGTGATTGAAGGGATTCCTTCAGACTAGGAGTATTTTCTCCAGCTGTCTTCCTGCACTCTTAGCCTCTGTACAGAAATTAATTGCTCTGAAGATGGCTCTGCCTGTGCCTTTAGGAAGCCCTTGGCTTGATTGTGACTTGGCTGTGGCGTTCTAGAAAGGAATGTTTCTGCTGAAGCAGTGTCTCTGTGTGTGGGGGTCCCTGCTTGTCACCGTATGAGCCAGCTGCTCCTGACCTGTGCACAACACCCCTCAAATAGGTGGATTGTATGTGCGTGGTGCTCATGCATGTTAATTCAATTAAAGCTGTAAAAGTGTCTTCTGCTGCATGTTACCACTGAGATGATGGCTTCTTGACAAGGCTGAGGAAGCCCTGCAAAAAAACCAAGCTGCCTTTCAGGAAGGTTTGGTGTAATGATAAGGAAATAAAACTGCATTAAGAGATCTCAGATCTTCCAAAACGATGGTTATATTGTGGAGAATTAGGGTAGGTGCTGAAAAGGAGCTGTTTCTCTCTAGCAGCAGGTTCTCCTTCGCTTCTGAAGAAAGATGAAAATTTGGCTGTCTGGAAGGAGGGGAGGGCAGTACTCACCCCTTCCCCTTGCTGCTCGCAGCCCCCTGGGACAGCTCAGCCCCGATGCCCACCTCGCCCTGCCCGCCTCAGCAAGTGGGTTTTGGGTGCAGGGCAGCCCTCAGTAACATCTACCCATGTACAGCTCACTGTACCCTCACACCCAGCTTGGGTAGTGGCATTTCCCACCCAAAACGCTTCGAGGATCATTGCTTTTTATTTTATTTATCTTCTCTGCATGACAGCTCGGTGGATGCTCTTTTAGTTGAAGCAGGGCTTGCTTTCCTCTCTGTTGTAATACCTTGGATTTATTTTTACTGCGTGTAACTGCATCTCAGAGGAGATATATCTGTCTTTTTTTTTTTTTTTTTTCCTGGTGGGTTTGTGTGTGCATGAAAGGGCTGGGAAGGACACAATAGTAAAGATTAAGTAGCCAGTTGTAACTAGATTGTTGTCGTGAAAAGAATCCTTGTTCACATTAAAATTGTACCGGCTGACATAGTCCAGTGTGTTTGATGCACTAGTCCTGCTGTGTTACAGAATGTAGTGGGGTAAAATGCAACAGGTTGTATAATAAACAGGTAATGTTTGTGGTATTAGCAGTTGACCCTAATTTGCTTGTTTTTTGCTGCATTGCTTGGGCTTGACTGTGTTGTGAAATGCACATAACATACTACTAAAGCTGAGCTTTCTCTGACACCAGATTTGGTTTAATAAAGGCACTTTCAGTGTAGTAAAACAACGGTCTCCGGATAAAAAGGGATTTTTAATTTCTAAGATTTTTCCCCCCCATCATTAACCTCTAGGTAATGGCAATATTTTGTACAGGAGTTCTGCAGTGTTTATAATTTCTTTAAAAAAAAGTCATTTTCTACCACGTAGTAAATTTCTGCCTGGTTTAAGATCGTTGCAGTTTAAGAAGTACTTTATCTGTACTGTTCTACAGGAGAAATACAAGAGAGAAAGGAGCCTACGATATAATTGTAGACATGCTGATTAGCCTGAGAATATGTTAAGAGGCTGTGAATTGGTGTAGATAAATATTAGGATGCATGGGCAAAGGACTTCTTAAAACAATCTGGCGTGCCTGTATACTTGCTTCTTTTGAGGTGTACAGGTCAAAAAAATAACATAGGAAAGACTTGAAAGGATTTGTTTGCTTTTTGGCTTTTCTACAGAAGAGTGGTGTATGTTCTCAGCGTGGATGTACATTAGATCCTGATTTGCACACCTGTCCCCCTTTTTGCTGCAAAAGGAGCTGGAGAGTTTTGGGTTTTTCTTTTTGCCACAGGAGAGTATGTAGCTGCTTGTTTATTTTTGATTTTTTATTTTTTTAGGATAGTTGAAAGTTTGCTCCTTGCCTGTTGGTGGTGTTGGGGTTCTGCAGGGAGGAGCAGCCCTGGGGAGGAGGTGAGCTGAGCTTGTGCTCCGACCCAGTTCATCTGGGGAAACACGCCACTGGTGCTCCCAGTGAATCGGTTGTAGCTTGCTCTTACCTTTTGCCATGCTAATCTGCTACGTGCTTTTTTTTTTTGGGTCTTAAAATGCTTCGTGTTCTACGTGTGAGAGAGCTGCGTGGAGTGATTCCAGCAGACAGTGTTTTCCACGGGTGATCCCCTGGCTGCTGTCTCCAGTGCCGTGGACCTGCCCACCCTGCGGTGGGAGGCTTTTTGTTATGCGGGCATCCTAATTGTTCTTTCTGTTGGCATTGTGTGGAGGCTGAAGGGGCTGCGCACCCATGCAAACAGCCTTTCTAATACCTTATGCATTTGCATTATAATGGCTGCATAAATGTTACAGCACGTCTCACTTCACTCTCTCACTGCTTTGACTGCTGGCGTTTAAAATAGGTCCTTTCTACAGCATGGATCTCGTTCCCGGTTGGTATTGCATTCGAGAGGGGCTCTGCAGTGCATCTTTATTAAATACTGAAGCCTGTTTGCGATGAGGTGCGATTTTAACTTCTCCATGTTCTAGTCTCCCACTCCTTCCAGCCCACAGGTCGATCCAGGCGCCTGAAAGGGGGAAAAAAAAAAGCAAGCTTGGGTGTTTTTTCACCAACTGTTTCTAAACTCACTATATTTGGGGTTGCAAAACATGTTTGCTTGAGACTTGGTTTTGGATTTATTTCCAGAAATCCTATAGATATCTGTGGGAATATTTTATGCATAAGGAATGCGAAATATTCTGCCACCATTGTTTCAGTGCCGAAACATTCGGTGACTTCTGACTAACTTTACCAGAAGCACCCCAAATTTCTTTTGAAAGTGTCGATGCAGTGATGTGATTGAAAGCAGACGTTCTTTTTGGGCACTGGTGGCAGATTGCCATCACCTATCTGTCAGAAGTTTGCTTTACAAAGTCGTTAAACAGAACAGCAATTAGCATCACTTACTTGACTCTTTGTGCATAGAGACTTTTAAAAATCACCACAGAATACCGTCTTTTAAAGGTTTCTTGTAGCTACACCCTTGTTGTTAATGCATTGTGTCAAATTTTGGGAAGGGTAGTGTACGAAACTAGTACTTACATTTTTTTGGCTAATCAGTTGTAATCCTAGGATTTGTTCTGTCTTACACTGTTTAGGTTGTGGAAACTGAAGCGTGGAAGGTACCTTTAAATCAAATGCTCATTTTTGTTCTATGTATCTGATGTTAGTAGCTTGTCCTTCTTTTGCTTGTTTGCACATATTGCAGTGGTAGTATTTGTTTGGGTTAAGGATATGATGAATGACCCTGTTGTTGGAACTGAAGGTATGAAAACAGTTTTCTTCTGAAACAGTAAGTGATAGTACTGTAAGAAACCATAAATTCACTTAAAACTTCTATATGATGATTGATGATTCACTTATACATTAAGTATTCTGTATAGTGCTGCAAACAACCTGTATATTACTATAATACAGTACTTTTAACACTTACCCTGTCAAAAACTTGGGTTGTATCTACTGGAAGTTTAGGTTAAGTGTTTAGAGTGATGGGCATGAAAATACGTGGTTAAATAATGTTAACTGAAAGAATAAAAATAATCTTAAAACCCTGACACCTGAGAACCTTAAGTTGTAGAATATTTCTGCTTCATGTGTACTTTGATTTTAATGATCCATTAGGTTTTACACATAATGTTGGTTTAGTACGTCAAAGAATATGGCAAAACCGCTTTAGGAGCTGCTGTTGCATTTAGATCTATGTTTCAGTGTTTCCATTCTAACAGGAATTCATATTAAATCAGAAATCGAAGATGTGTTTTACAGCAGTTTGAATGGTCAGAACGATACATTGGTCTGGCATGTTGTGTTGACTGGGAAGAAAAATAAACATATTTATTACTTTTATGAAGAAATACCTGACTGGCAGCCTGAAAGACCAGGGCCTGATATTTATTTGTAGTTGAGGTACAGTAAGATTGTGGGGAGTCAGACTTCTCTCTTTTCCTTTTCCTTTCTCTGTCCTGTGTCACAGCCACCTAAATCTTGGCAAACAGGGGATTTTGCACTCTTTTTGGTATGAGGTTACTCTCCTGTGACTGGCAGTAGTGGTAACCTGCGTAATTGTAGCACGTGAACTGTCCAGTCTTCTGTATAATAGGATTTCTCACTCTTGTATTTTGTTTTGATGCTGAAAGTTAGGTTATAATCTGTTTTGTAATACTCAGCATTAACCGTATTTATTGATGGTTGTCCTGGGAGCAAATGCTCACATTGTGTCGAAATACTTAAAGCAAAAAACCCACCTCTTTTTTACTGTTTTAACTGTTGCAGAGATTTTAATTTTTTTTTTTTAAACAAAAGAAAGCACTTCAGCATGTCACTAACTTAAAGCTTGTATAGCACGACAATGAAGGTCTTAGTAAATTTGTAGATAATTGAGTAAAGCTATGCATGCAGTGCAGCTGCAGGCATTGGGTAAAGTGCCTTGTGCTGTGGAAGAGTTTAGGTTCTTGGCTTCAGCCTTATTTTTCCTTCATGTTACACCTACTCCAGCAAAATACTGGAGTTTATTCCATTCTTGTTAAAAAAACCCAACAAAACAATTAAAAAAAAATCCCGTGATCTCTCTCAGTGACACCTCGCCCAAGTCAACAAAAAACCCCCCAAACCAACCCTCAGCTACCCAATGCAAGGAAATAATTGAGTAATCCTTATTCTCTGTATTCGATGAACTGTTGTATTTCTGAAATTGAGATGGTAGAACTTTGTGCTCTTTTATATTCCCCTTCCCCCTCCTCCTTGAGTCAGCCTCTGCAGAAAAGCAGAACTGTGTGTTTCTTTTAATTCTAAGGGATAACCGTGCAGACAGGAGTCGTCTTCAGATTTCTGTAAATGCCAAGTCCTGTTTAGAAGCATTTAGTTACACGGAGTCACTGTGTGTAGCAGAGAGAAAATGACTTCACTAGCAAACTATATGGCTCCTGGAGGCATCAGGTGGCTTAATGTGTAAACAAAAGTCCACAGCAGTCAAAAATAGATCTTTATAAAAAGAAGTAGTGCAGAAAAATGACCTCCTAAACAAGGAAGTGAAGGGCTACCAGAGAGCCCATCTATTTAGTCCTGCAAAATGCTGATCGTAGCGGGATACGAAGGACTTAGCATGAAAACCCTTTTTGCTGTTGCTTCTGACATAGCACTTGAGGTACATGACTTTTAAAATGTTTCTTGTAGAGAAATGATTGTACAATCAAAGGGTTGAAAGCCAAGAAAAATCCTATAAAATATGCATACTTTGGAATGATTTGCACAATTTTCTTACTGAAGGGGTGGATGGGTTAAATGATGAAGTCTCAGTTCAAATGTTCTTGTTCACATACTAAATCTGCACCAATTACTTTTCTAATAAATTTAAAAATCTAATGGTTATCGCACAGTGCTTGTACAACCTAAAATATTCCTTATTAAAGAGAATTTTATAATACTGACAGTTGCACGAACTATCTTAGGTTTCAGATTCTATATGGTTTTTTTTCATTAAAAAGGAAATTTCTGTTAGTAAATAAAGGGAACTTGTTTTTATGCAGCAAATCTTGTTCTGGTAAGTCCCTCTTTTGGACAGATAACAGCAGATTTCAGGTTATGGTATTTGTTTCTCATGGTGGGCTATGTATTTGCTTTTTGGAATATTCAAACAATTGCTTGGCAGCTTTCTTGATAGCATATTGTGTGTGACAGGCTTAGTAAGGAAGGAAACAAAAGTTTAAATGTTACAGCCATGAGCTGTAATTCACATAATAAATACAACAACCTGGACTTTTTTTTTTTTTTCCCATGACTTCAGTCATAAATTTATTTTCTGTGTTTTAGGTCATCATTAGGCGTGGTATTCCAGTAGTAATTTCTCTTTTCCATATAAAATGTCTCCAGATAAATGTTGGTAGTTATTTCTTGCATTTAAACTGGATATACTGCCTTGTCTTTTAAAACTGGCTCTTTGCAGTCCAGCTCTTCTGAGAAGTCCTAAGTCATACCCAAACAGATACCGAGGTTTCAGTTACACGCTGTCATTGTAGTATCATGTTTTCTTCTTCTAAACTGAGATGCTGTTTATTGAACCAATTAGCCGTTGGGCGCAAGCCAGAACTTTCTCCTGAAATCAGAATTAATGAATAAACAAATTAGACTGGAAGGATTTCTGTTCTCCACGGGCAGTGGCAGTTAACGTGTGACAGGGACACGGTTCATCTCCAGTCTCAGGGTCCACGTGTGTCTGTGTCTCTTCTCGACCCTGCAGAAATCGGTGGGGTAAACTGTTGAGTACGGATCACACGTTCACACTGTATCTTTGATGGTGTGTCTGTCTTGGAATGTTTTTGAAACCATTCCAGCTCTTCTGTAGCCAGCAGATGGGATGCATACGCCTTCATTAACAAGCAGTTAACTCCGCTGGTACGACTGAATTTTCATCACGCCCCGGGTCTCTGACTTGGCTCTTTCTGCGTTCCAGCTCCCACTGTTTGTTCTGCTCTCTCTAAGAAGAAATCAGCACTAGCATTACATGCTCCTGCCCTCCTGTGGTAACAAAAACTTCAATGTTTTTCTCAAAATCAGATTGTGTAAAAATAAAAGAGAAAGAGAGGAGAATAAGGAACTAATTTTTCTCTTCTGGAGTAGCTGCTTGCATATCTCAAAATGTACTTTTGCTTTTTGGTGAAGTGTTCTGCTTCAAAAGCCCAGAGAAAATCAAAGTCACTTCTAAACGTGCTGTTATGGTATCAAAAAGATCTTGTAGCCTTTTATAGCTTTGTATTAACCTTCTGGCCTTTTTGTGTCATATGCACGAACCTTTTTGCCTTAGAGTAGGGAAACTAAGGCACAGAAATTACAGGGAAGAACTTTAACAGCAGCAATGGCGTTGGGATTGTTCTGCCTTCCCTGCTGGGACCTGAAACCCGGTTCCCGCATGTGCCTTGGAGAGCCCACCCAGCTGTTGGGTGCAATGGAAACAGTGGAGGTGGATGACAACCCCAAAGTTGTCACTGATTCCAGACAAGCAAAAGATCAAGCAAGGCAAATGGGTGCTAAATGGTCACTGCTGTGAAATGTTTAATGATCCTCTGTATTAGTAATACTACAAGAAGGTTGCTCTCATCTTGGTGTCAAAGTTAATGGTGTACATGAACTGTGGAAAAAGTGCTTCGGTCTCTTTAGGCAAATGTTTATGTGTTGTTCTCAACATGTAAAGTCTTGGAATGAGAAATCTGTGTTTGTCACAGCTTTCACTCCCGTGACTTGCAGTGTCTACTCAAACTTTTTTTTTAGTTTTGCTTAAGCCTGCTTCGTGTTAGCAGGGAGACTTTCACAGTTTGCACACCATTGGTTCTTTGGGCCAGTTTGTTGGCTGTCCTTAAAAAATATTTAGTATAAACTGATCAATTTTATACCATGGCAGTGTAAAAATATGCTTTGAAGCTACAACTACAGAGTTCTTCCCCCTCCCTCCCATCTTTTTGTACTTTTACAATGTCATTTTTGGTCTTTCTTCATCTCTGAAGCCCCTTAATAGTGAAAATATGCTTCACAGAGTTCCAAAAAAAAAAAAGAAATGCTCCCAAATAAGTTTCTGTAATCTTTGCTGTAAATTTCTTATTTTGTCATACAGAAACAAGTTAATGTAAGGTGAAATGGCATGTAGAGTGTGAAATGTTCTCATTGCAACTGCTTGTCTGTGTTCCCTTATCCCAGGGTAGTGGGAGTTATTGCCAAGAAACTGGTGTGCTGGAGCATTTTACTGTTGAGTTGTTCTGTTTGTGAATGTGTCTACAGATAGAAAGTTTTCAAAGAAAAGCAGAGGTAGGGAGTGAGCATGGAAGCCTCGTATGTGAGTGCTGCTTTCAAATTCTGCTGATTGCTATCTGATTCTTTTTCTAAATAGGCATCTAATAATGGTTTGAACTTCTCTCTTGCACTTTTTCAATGACAAAGCTGTGACTTGTTTGTCGTGTTTGGAGATGATGAGCAAAGGATGAGGAACTGCAGAGGGTTCTGCATGGGTTGTGTGTGGCTGTAAAAGCTCATGGACTGAATTTCAAGTTGTTTGTTTAGGCGCAGAGTGTAAAGTGATGGCTCAGCCCCTTGTCTCCCCATGAAGAGTAAGTTTCTTCCTTAAGCGTGCCCAAAGAAGGGCAGTGATGCTGATGAGGTGTCTGGAGAACAAGTCTTACGAGGGACTTGTTCAGCTGAGGGAACTGGGGTTGTTTAGCCTGGAGAAAAGGAGGCTGAGAGCTGAGAGGAGGTCATAATGCTGTCTTCAACTACCTGAAGGGAGGTTGTAGCGAGGTGGGGGGGAGGGTTAGTCTCTTCTCCCAAGTACCAAGTGATAGGACAAGAGGAGATGACCTCAAGCTGTGCCGGGGGAGGCTGAGATCGGTTATTAGGAAAAAATTCTTCACTGAAAGGGTTATCAAGCATTGGAATGGGCTGCCCGGAGAAGTGGTTGAGTCTCCATCCCTGGAGGTATTTAAAAGGCATTTAGACATGATGCTGAGGGACATGGTTAAGTGGTGGTTTTGGCAGTGCTAGGATAATCATTGGACTTGATGATCTTAAATGTCTTTTCCAACCAAAATGATTCTATGATTATAACTTTTTCTAGCAGTACAGGGTAAGATGGGCAACAATCTTGGATATCTATTTAAATTATAGAACACTGAATTTATATAGAAATCATCATCTCGTTTATGAACTAAATGAGAAACTAAGGAACTAGTTAACAAATTTACTTCTGTGGGATTGCACTTTGACTGTTCCATATGTCCTGCAGATGCACATATATATTAATCCAGTACAAACCAGTGCTGCTGTTTGGTTACCAAAAGTAAATGGGCAGAACTTGATGAATAGAATAGAATTAATGCTGATAATGTTATCTTTTGCCCTGCTTTTGATCACTTTTCAGGTGGGTGCTCTAATATGAGGTTCACATTGATCCATTACACAGATGATAATTCTAAAACCCCAACACTTAGCATTCATTTGGATTCTGATTTTCCTTGCTGCCAAAACTAATTACCAGCTAGTGAGCACCGTAACTCGTGTAACAGTCAGATGGGGAGGGACTGGTGGTGTGGTCCTTTTTATTCCTCTAATATGACCATGGGCACTTTACATCTCAACGTACTGTTTGGTTTTTATTATTATTAATGTGCAGCTTTTAGCACTACCTTGTGCTTGCAGCCTAATGTAAATAAAATATCCCAGCTTGAAAAGCTGTGACAAAGTGAAATGAGCTTTTCTGATATGAAAGCTTGAACATGTGGTCCCAGAGCAGAGTCATTGGTCAGTGCAAGGAATTGGGTTCTCTTTAAATCAAGCTTCTCATTTGCCTGTAAAGCTCGCTTTTCAGCATGAGGTGTTCTGATGTTCTGACACTGTTGTAATTGTGCCATTATAAGTGAGCTATATATATATATATTAAAAAAAAAAAAAGGCAGAGGGGGAAAGATTACTTCACACTGTTTGTGAAGTTCATCAAATTCACTTGTTGGATCACTCCTGGCTTTATTTTCATACTTCTGATGGCGTATAGTGGTTCTTGAAGAAGCAGTGTGGCTTTTATGTGTGCCTTTTAATATTAAAAACATTATCTAGAAATAATAAATAACAAATTGAAAGCTCCTAATGATAATAAAAGTGACAAAGAAAATTTAGCTAGAACAGATGGCATTTTTTTCAACTCAGTTTAGTTTTGCTGTTTTATCTGTCTTTTACTTTTTATTTAAAGAAAGCTTTCAAGACTTAAGCGTGCTCATCGTAATGGTCTTGCCCTTTAGAAGTATCTGTTTTGTTATTTTTTTTCCTGCGTTTAGGGAAATTATTTTCTTTGGGCTTGGTGTATCCCTTAAGTGAAGCAGTATTCTGGTCATTCAGTGTTTGAAAAATTATTTAAAAGGGAAATTGAGAGGATGCTGAGTTGATGTTGGGATGTGGCTGTAGCTTCTACTTCTTATTAAAGTGTTTGTGTTAGTTTTCTTAAGAAGGCATTTCAGTTGTTGGATTCTTAATAGTTAAATTTTAGTGAAAGCACAGATTTAACAGCTCAAAAAAAAAAAAGCTTAACCAATGATGTTTATATTTTCTTGCACTAGTCTCAAGCTTTAATGTCTTTCTTGAGATGCTTGTGATGAATAGTTGGTTGTCCTACTGCAGTTTTTTTGTGGAAGCATTCAGGTGTCCTCTGTTGGCTTCCGTCTTGCTTTTTGAGTGTAAAGAACGTGAAATTTTTTAATCTTCTCATAAAAAAACCCCACAATCCCCAGAAATCAACAGAAGAGAAGCACTGTGTCACTTAACCTGAAATAGTAAAATTTTATATTCTTGTTTTACTTCTGCACTACACTAAGTAATGATTTTGTTGAAAAGTGAACTAATTTCACTGCTGATTGAGTTGCTGGTTTATTGTGGAGGGTTTTTTGTTTGTTTTCAGCGAGAGTTGCTCCCTCGTTTGGTGCCTGTGTTTGGGAACTGTTTATCGGTATGTGAATACAGATCCCAAAAATAGGTTTCAAACACAATTATTATTTGCAATTACTTATGATCCCAGAGGGGAAACCCAAATAGGGATCTGTAGCAGTTCCAGTTTTGCAGTATACTGGATTTGTTGTAGTATTTAAATTGGTTGCTGATAGTTTATAGCTGAATTCCAGATTCAGGGAAAGATCAAACACTAACTGATGCTTTTGTTTTTCATAGATGCTGTGTTTTCTTTTTGCTGATCTGATGTAGTGTGCAGAGTGAAACAGCCTTTTCCTTCTTACTTTTTCGGGTCTCTCTCAGAGACTGAGAATACTGAATTTATGGTGCCATGTGCAGATATAGGAAGTCTGATTTATGGTCACATGAACTCTGTAAGACTTGTTCTTAAACAAAACCCCAAGCCTTTTAAGCTTAGTTTTAAAACTGATAGCTTTTCAGTTTCATGGCTTCCAAGGATACTTTTATGGATATCTTGCCTTTCTTTGCTTTGCTCCCATTCACGTGGAAAAATGTCATCTACGGGGTGGTGAATGTTAGTAAGTTCTGTTGCATTCTGGAGACTTTTGTTTCTATTTTACATTCAAGCAGTTGTGTCTTTATTAGCAGCTTGATAGATTGTATATGCCAGCACCAGTGTTACATTGCAGCGTGCAGGGCAGCAGAGCTTGATAGCAATCCACTGGGCAGAGCTGCCTTGCAGGGCAATGATTTGCTTCATTTTTCTGTAGGAGGAGGTGGAAGGGCTGTTTGGGCAACAAATATTTCAAGCACTGAACGTTATCTCAGATCCCACTTTGTAGCCTCATCCTGCTTGCTGGTGCCATGCCCGAAGGATGGAGAGGATAAGCAGTTTTCTAGCAAATTCATAGAAGCATAGAATCATAGAATGGTTAGAGTTGAAAGGGACCTTAAAGATCATCAAGTTCCAACCCTGCTGCCACGGGCAGGGACACCTCTCCCTAGAGCAGGTTGCTCCAAGCCCCATCCAGCCTGGACTTAAACACTTCCAGGGATGGGGCAACAACAACTTCCCTGGGCAACCTGTTCCAGTGCCTCACCACCCTCACAGTAAAGAACTTCTTCCTAATATCTAATCTAAATCTCCCCTCTTCCAATTTAAAACCATTACCCCTCGTCCTGTCACTAGACTTCCTGACGAAGAGTCCCTCCCCAGCTCTGCTGGAGCTCCCCTCAGATCCTGGAAGGCTGCTCTCAGGTCTCCCTGGAGCCTTCTCTCCTCCAGGCTGAATAGCCCCAGCTCCCTCAGCCCGTCCCCATAGCAGAGGTGCTCCATCCCTCTAATCATCTTGGTGGCCCTGCGCTGGACCTGTTCCAACAGTTCGATGTCCTTTCTATGTTGAGGACTCCAGAGCTGGACACAGGACTCCAGGTGGGGTCTCACAAGCGCAGAGTAGAGGGGGAGAATCACCTCCCGTGACCTGCTGCTCACACTTCTTTTGATGCAACCCTATGCTATAGTTGTAAATAGAGGAAGTGGATCCACAAAAGCATCCCTTGAAGATGTCGTATTCTTCTGGGGAGAGATGAAGAGCTCTTGAATTAAAATGATAGTTTGTTAATAAATGATAGTGGTAGAAAAGAGGTGGTACTGCCTAAGATCAAGTGTGCCGAATACAGCCTGCAGTAATGAGCCTGACAACGGCAGGGATCATCTGGCCTGGATTTAATGATAATGTTGTGGTGTTTGCTCTGTAAAATAAGCTAGGGGTTGGTTGTGAGAGAACTGAGCAGTGAAATAGTATCATCTGCACAGATCTGACATGAGGAATTTAGGAGTTAGAAGGCAAAATACAGTGTGCCAAACAACAGGGGCTACGATTAAAACCTCTTTCAGTCATACTTCCAACTGGTAGTCCTCACAACCACGTCAAATTTAGCCTTAGCTAGCAAGAATCATTCTAAAATTAAAATTCCCTTGTTTGTATCAGATCTGGATTTGATGCCCATAGGATGCTGGTTTAATATAAAGTGATTTTATGTGTACCTTCATTTTTAAAAAAATAAATTTACAATCCATGCTTATAGCATTAAATTTTACTTTAATACTAAACCAATAATGTCAATCATCAGACCAGTTACGTTGCTGGCTATCCCTGTAAGAACTATGGAAGCTTTTGGTTTGATAGGAATTCATGAACTATGGACAAGTGATATTCAGCTCTTCAGATTTTCAGCAGCTTCTCCACCTTCTGTTTGAAGAATTGTTGGAGGATGGAAGAAGGGGAAGAAGGAGGAATCGTGGGGGAGAGAAGCTGCCCCCGTTTGCACAACCTTATGTCCAAGAATCACAGGAACTGGAGGCTGGTAGGGAGGGGAAGGTTTCATCAGACACATGCTAATCCTTCAGCCCTGTGTCTGTTTTTTGCCTTGCAGCAAAGGGAGGGATGGAGAAAGGCTTGGGATGGGATGGTGGAATACAGCACTGACGTGTTGTGCCTTGCTGAGAAGGTGACATTGGCACACCCCCCTGATGCGGGGGACACACCAGTTCAGGTTGTACTCCCCGTGCTGTTTCTAGTTCTGTTGTCCTGCCTGTCTGCTGCTGCTCTTAGGTTGTTATTCCAACACGTTGTTGTACTGGCAGTTCTTGCAGTCTGTACCCGGCACTCCTCTGTCACCTCAGGTAAATGCTGGTGGTTGTCATCTCTCTTTTACCTGTATCTGTGCCTGTTCTCTCTCGCTGATCCTTTTGTTCTCCTTGAAGGTGTCATGTTGTGGTTTTTTCTTCCCTTCCTGCTATTCTGGGAATGGTTGAGTTAAAACAGAACAAATAGGTAGCAAGCGTTTGTTAAAATTAATCAACTTCCTTGTTAACCTTTTATTTATTTATTTTTAGAGGTCCAGGTACCTCTCCAGTGTTTTGGTTTCTTCTTTTTCCTTCTATTTAGGAGCTCAGTTCTCATTTTGTCAGTTATTCTCCTTATAACCTCACACCATTCACATACAAATATAGTACCCTAATTTTTGAACGTATTGTTCTGGAGCATATTGTTATACTAAGATGTGCAGCCTTTCTAGTTGGTTCCTGAGTCTGTATACCTTTTCTGAGTGTTTTCTGTGTGTCTAGTACTTTTTTTTGATAACGTGTTCTGAAAATGGCTAATTTTCTTAATTTTGAATTGCTTCAACCTGTACTACTCATGCAAGTGTCAGGTGGTTGAAATATCCATCTCCTGCTCTGGGCATCAAAGCAAAAATCCAGACTTCATCACCTTGGTGAGTGGAGATCAGGTGTGGTACATGGATGTGCTGCAAGGAGCCGAGAGCCATCCTCGTGTCTCTGTAAGTCAGAGAGGAGCTGATGTGGGCAACCTGAAAGCAGTGAATCACCTAATCTCAGATTACACTGTCAAGTGAAATCCTCTGGTCCGTTTATTTAACACGCACAGATTTTGCAAGGTACAAGTATCTGGAGACTGGCAGGTCTGGTGAGGAGCTGTGTTGTGCCTGGTGGAGAGGTTGCATTTTTCTTAGTCATTTGTCTTACAGTAACTTTTAAACGTTCACTGCCAGATCAGATGATTCCTTACTGAGTTACTTAGACATTTATAAATATGACATCTGTTTTTTGTCTAAAACGAACAGCAATAAGGTGCGAGAGTGTCATTCATTGCTAGGATGGCGATATGAACTCTCATGTAGCTTTAAACTTGCCTCCTTTGTAATTTTTTTCAGATTGCCATTACTTTATTTCATTTATTAGAAAGGGATGAGGCAAAAGGCTCATTATTGCATTATATTTGTGCAGTATTGTTTAATTCAGGTTGTCTAAACTTTTTTCCGTTTCACATTGTACTTTTACAATAAATAAACCTTTCAAGCGTGCTAAAAAGCATATCATCCAGTTGGTTTTTGGCAAGTAGAAATTACGTTTTTCACTGTTTCTAGTAAGAATGTCATTGAAGACCTTTTGTTTTTTTTAGGGGAGAAAAAAAAAGGATGCCTCATCTGAACAGATTTTGAAGAATCTGCTTGGAAGGGATCGCAATGGTTTTCTTCTTCCTTTTTTTTTTTCTTTTCTTTTCAAGGAAAACATCTTGTTCCTGTGAAGATACCCAATTTATCATGCATTTTCCAGAATTGTTAGTATATGTAATATAATCTTTTAATCAGGCTCTTTCTTGTGAACAAAATACTATTCAGTGCTGTTTGGAGTCTTTTGGGTGTCAGGCTGGAGCTTAAGAAGTTGCGTGGTTAAGGTTCCTTGACGGCAGGAATGTGCACGAGGAGGATTTGTGTCAGGTCTGGACTTCAGGTCTTCTTCATAAGAAGAGCTTGCTTTCTCTTCCATGTTTGTTTCAATTTTATCTTCTATCCTGGGAAAGAAAGCTCTGGGATTGTCACTAGAATCTTTTCCCTGTAAGAATGTGGATGAACGTGCATGACATTAAAATGCTGCCATCTTTAGCTTTTTATTTTTTTGTAATGCTAATGCATTAAATGTTTATTGGGGAAAAAAATGTAAAAACTAAATTATTTAAGAAATTATGAAAATTAAGGTTGCAATATAAAGCAGTCAAAATTAAACAGGTGAATGAGATGGCTTTTAGTGCTTTGGGTGACCATGCTTGTCAGAATGTGTTTAATACATCTCTAATTGCTGCATGCTTTGCCTTGTTTCAGACCCCTTCTCCATGCGATGTGTAGGAGCAGGAGTGGTGTTTGTTGACCGGTTGCTGCCTCGGTGTTTTTATATCTGTGATAGCCTCTTATGTGGAGTTTCTTGTCAGCTGCCTCTTGCCCACCACCCTCCTGTCCCCGTTCTTGTTCCAGCTCCTCCCTGTTTCTCCCTTCCCCAGATTTCTCAGCTGGCCTGTTCTCCAGGCAGGAGCTTTTCTCCTCTGTGTGGTCACTGTCACCCCATGGAAGGTGGGGGGAGGATGGTAGGAGGGTGTCTGAGCCAGATAGGAAAGGCTTGTTCAGCCACTGTGCCTTTGGCATGCTCTGTGGGAATGCCTTATATAAAAGAAGTCGGTGTGTAGGAGTCAAGGAGGTGAAACAGGCTCAGAGTTTGTGAAATACTTGGCTCTTTGTTGCCAGAAGAGTTCCTCGCAGTTGTCTTATTAGAAGTTTCAAAGCAACCAGGAGTGAATATGTGGTGACATTCACTGTGGCACCAGACATCACCTTAATAGATTTGAAGTCTGTAATCTAAAACAAAAATGCCATAGTTCTTATGAAATCAGTGTTTAGATTAACTTTGACATGAACAAAGCTTTTACCAGCTCTGTCTTCTAAACAGCCAAACCCAATAAATTATCGTACCTTTTCCTTCTATTCTCATGTCCCTCGAGGCCCCTCCCCAACCTCAAAACAAACCCCACAGCACCCAAGGGCTGCCAGGGAGCTGCTGGTGAACATTAGCTTTAAGGAGTAAAGTCTTAAAAAGTTCAGCATGAAGAAGTCTTTGCCACAGAGCATTGGCTGTATAGAGCATTATACAGTGCTACCTGAATCACCCATAATATGCATTTATTTGCTTAAATAGTTATTTCCCTGCTTTATGTCACTGTTTTCTTCTGTTTTGCTCATGGGGGAAAACAGTTGAAAGCTTTGAAAAAGGCTTGGGAGCAATCTTCCTCTTCATCACTTTACTAGGGTGTAGAATGAGCCTACATTTCTATGGTGCTGGTATTTTACAGAGTTCCCCGAGGTGTTTCTAAGTTGCTTTGGCTTCTCCAGCTGTGGTCGAGCATGGTTTCAAGCAGCGGTGCAGGATGGAGGTCTGTCCATTGGAACCTAGAAGTGGTTTAACCTCGTGCTGGTAAGGACAGGGAGGGAATAATGCAAAATCCAGTGATTCAAAATCCAGTTGAAACTGCAGAATGGGTAAGCAGAGTGCAGTTAACCTTAGAAATACATGTAGCCGTTGGTAATGAGAATCTACCTGGTGTAGATACATGTACTACAGGAAAAATACCATTTCTCTTTGGCAGTTTGTATTTCTTGCATCTGAAAAAGAATACTGGGAGGGCAGAAGTGGTCCATCACGTCGTATTTAGGCGAATGCTTGCTGGAACAAAGAGACGAGGGTATTTTGACTTAAATCCAGTTAATCTGAAATGTCGCAGTTTCTTTGTGTTCTTGTTCTATGTGTTTGCCAATTTGGCCTGATTCAGTTTCCTTTTGCTGGGTAAAAATGCATTTATCTAAAAGGGTCAGATTACAAAACCAAACAAAAACTCACTGGAAAAGCACTGGTTAAGCAGTAATGGGGGAAAATGTGTAGATCTTTTTGATTTTTACTTTTATTTTCAATTCAGAATATTCTTAATATGTTTTGGTTTCCTGTAATATTTAAATGTTTAATATAAACTTCTGGGAAAATATGCCATCCTGAAGAAAGCAACTCTATCTGAAGCTATCTGATCACTGTGCAGTTTTCAAATAAATTTTCTTTTTATTTAGTGTGGCTGTAATGAAGGGGAAATGTACACTTAAATCAGAGCAAATTTGATTCTGATTATGGTTGTTATCTTTACTCTGTGAAGAACGCTTATCTGTTCAAGAAGATATTTATTTTTTGAGAGCAGGTCAGATGTGACTTATGCTAATGACTTCTAAAAGTGAGGAGACTTATAATTAGAAACTTGTGGATAAATGCATATTCTTTTTTCTTTCTTTCTTTCTTTTTTTTTTTTTTTTACTTTTACCAGACACTTTTATGTCTTAAAAGTTGTGCACGTTAGCTGGAAAGTAAGTGTTATTGCATATCTGCTTTTCTATACATTCCTTACATTTAAACTACGTGTTCAGTAAAACAAATATATCTAAGCTTTTCTCAGCTGAAGATCAAGAACTGCAAATAACCTCAGCTACAAAAAAAATTGAGCAGAGGCCAGATACTGGGCAGTGCTGAGCTGCCGTGTGTAGTTGTTGTGGCTTTGTCTGCTAGAACACAGAAGGCAAAGAGTCATCGCTCCTTCTCATGTTCAGAATTGTCTTGAAAGTGCATTTTAAATTGGTTTTTAGATAGGCTTTTTTCCTAGCATGGTAACCCTCTGCAAAGGGATCTTGTGACTTACACAGTTACTAATTATGGTCAGAAAATTCAAGGGACTGAGAGTCATCCAGCGTTGAACTGCATGAAACAGTCATAATTATTACATGAAAGCACATCGAAGAAGATGAGCAAACATACAAATTCAGAGGCAAAGAAACAAAGAGAAATGCTGCAATAAACAATAATTTTAGCTTTTTTTGCTAGGTAATTCTTTCTGGCTGGTAGGAGCTGTGGTGGGATGCTACCTTAGATAGTAATAGAGCAATGTTTTATTTGGCTGAGATGGGATTTAGCACATTGTTTCTCCCAGTTGCTGTTGGATGAACAAAACTTAAGTTGATAATATAGATAACTAGTATTGCTGCTTTGTGTGTTTACTTTCTCTCCTGCCCATCATCCTTGTTGTGTCTCCTGTTTGGTTAGGGTTTTTTTGATATGTTGTTCTTATTGCTAGGAGGAAATGATGAATCAAACATATGTGATACTGGTTTAAAGTTTTGCATCATCACCTTTGGTGAGACCAATGGCATTTTCTCTCAAATTTGTAACAGCCATGTGTGTTTTTTTCCTTTTTTCCTTTTTTTCAATAGGAGCTGTTGAGGGATCTGAGTAGTAGTGCCTGAGCACTGTGTAGCAGTAATAGTGAAGCTTTTTTATAGTGGAAAGGAAGTTTTTGCTACAGCAGTGTCATCTTTAGTCAAAGAAGGGCATTGAGTAGATTGGAAGCACTTCTTCTCGTGGAAGTTTGTACACTACTATAGATGCAAAATTTATAGTCACAGGAATAACTAGATTTTTCCTAGACTACTGTGTCCTTTTAGAATAGCCTTTTTTAAGGCATATCTAGGTATTAGGAGATGTACCAAGACTGGGAAACTTGTTTCATCTAGCAAGTTACCATTTTCAAATTTCATGTATTATGCAGGATTACACAGGCTGCTGCCACAATGAGTTACCATGGAAACGGAGACATGCAGCCTGAAAGGTACATGCTGGGGACCACACATGCAGAAAGTACCTTTTTACATATTAAAATAAGCTGCCACATGGAGTTAGCAGAATTCTTTGTACTTGCTCTTAGAGTCTATTTCTACAAAAATGTGAAATGGTATTTTATAACTTGGCCAAGAACTAGTGGGGTGTTTTTTCCTGTGAAGGAGAAAAAGAAAATGCTTCATAAAAATAATGTTGGTGCACATAGAATGAATCACAGTATGTATGTTTTTGTACTTGCTAGATGAGTTCAGAAGCAGGGCACAGAAGATTCTTTCTGCCCCGTAGGAACTCAAAGCGTAGGTGACTTTGTCTGCTGTTGTGGAGCCTTTGTGTCATGATAGATCTGGACTTTGGTATGTGACCTGGAATTTAGTGCAATGAAGTACTTCCAGAGAGCAGCATATCTGGTGACCAGTGGGTGAAAAAATGGATTTGAAGGCTTTGAAATCGTCAGTAATACCCCTGTGCCTGTGTGTTTGCTGTGGAAGGGCAGGGTTGTGCTGGAAGCCAGGATGGGGATGCTCTGGGAGATACACCTGGTTCCGCAAACACAAAGCAGTCAACCTTCAAACACCTCTTGAAACTGATTTGTGGTAACTTCAGCTTTAATTTCACCTAGGTTTATAATTAGGTGTCTACAGTTACAGTTGTGTCTGCAGACTTAAGGAACAACAAGTAATGCGTAAGCAAGCCTTCAAAATGGGCTGGTTGTTACCCCCTTGGCCTAGTGTTTGTTGAGTTCACAGAAGTCACAGAACTGTTCCCTCCGGGTTGTGTTTGAATGAGAGACTGGGTTACACTCAGCTTTCTGCAACCGTGGAGGCAGTGAGCAGGCAGGGAAGGCTTTTGGCTTTGGTCCTCTGGCTGATGAAGATACCCTAAAGGGCTTAGCGGGCTCTCAGGGTCCAGGTTTCCTCACTGACCCAGCTGAACTGGCTCGGGCTGTGCCTGCAGGGAGGCACCAAGCTGCTCCCTCAGCCTGAGGAGGGATTAGGGGGGGAAAGTGGGGTCACATCCACATATATGGAAATCAGGCTAGATTGGTAGTCTGTAAACTACCATCTGCCAGCCGTTCATTTACAGGACCAAGATGAATTTAGTGGTCAGCCTTCTCTGCTGAACAAGCCGGCCATCACAGCTGGCACGAGGAACCGTTACAGTGTTATGCTGCTGTCCTGTCCTCTGAAATAAAGGAGTTTTCTTCCCAAAGAAGAAAAAGTTGGTGTATTTTGAGAGTGCTACTTCTGTCGAGGTAGCTTAGGCGACGTTTTTGATCTTGGGGGGCTGTTCCTGTGCTGTCTCTGTAGCTCTGAATGAGGTTTTGTGTTCAGAGGAGCCGTGCAACCGCCTGGTGACTGATTCAGCGCTTTGCTCCCAGCTGAGCTGCGGTGGCTGCAGTGGCAGAAGCTCAAAGGCACTTACGCAGATGAAAACTCTGTAGGTCAGATGTTTGAAGCTAGGAAATTGTAGGAGAGAATGTGCTTTGTTTGCAAGTGACTCGTTGGCTTAAGCTATTGGGGTTTTGAAATGAAAGTAGTGACGGTCTTGGTTTTTTCATATGTGGTATTGAGCAGGGAAAGTTTTTGTAGTTGTTTGGGTTGAACTTGAAATGTCATCCATTGCTTATTGATGTGTTGGTATTTGTGGTGTAGTGGAATACAAAATGTTTTTGATAATATCCCATGCTATTCTAACTAAAAGGTAAATACGTTTAAGGAGGTAGATGTTTGTTTGTTGTTTGTTTGTGAGCAGGTGTTGCTGCAATTACTAGACAGCATTTGGACTCTGCCTTGTTGTTACAAGCCACTTGGGTCTGACTAATCAGAATTTCCCAGATAAGAATTGCAATCTCAAAACATTTTCGTTACTATATAGTGGAATCATTGTCTGCTTGTGTGGAGTGTCGATATGAGCTGATTGTTTATTTCTTCAATGTGTTTAATATTTGGAGTGATCCTTTCCTGTCATTTGGGTTGAAAAGCCCAAACCATGGTGTGTGCCCTTTGGGTTGTTTAGTACAAACACAGAACGAAGGGAAAATCATTCCTGTTCCATGATATAAAATTATAGATGTAGGAAGGAATTCTTCTTCCAACTGCAGACCCATAGGTTTCCTGCTACTTTACAGAGGAGGTAAAATTCTATCTTATTTGAGTGTAATCATAGAATCATAGAATGGTTAGAGTTGGAAGGGACCTTAGAGATCATCACGTTCCAACCCCCCTGCCACGGGCAGGGACACCTCTCCCTAGAGCAGGTTGCTCCAAGCCCCATCCAACCTGGCCTTAAACACTTCCAGGGATGGGGCATCAACAACTTCCCTGGGCAGCCTGTTCCAGTGCCTCACCACCCTCACAGTAAAGAACTTCTTCCTGATATCTAATCTAAATCTCCCCTCTTCCAATTTAAAACCATTCCCCCTCGTCCTGTCACTAGACTTCCTGACAAAGAGTCCCTCCCCAGCTCTCCTGTAGGCTCCCTTCAGATACTGGAGCTCCTTTCAGATACTGGATAATATATATAAAATACAGATAATGTATTAGCTTTAGTGAAAACGATGCCTTGTGTATCACAGGCTCAGAATATTAGGAATGTTTATGATTTGAAGTGCCTGTTTTGTCTACTGAACACAGAACTGGGACCAGTAAGCATTTAAATGGAGCTGTAAAGTGACCATTTTGTAAGATGCTGTGCCATGATGATGTTCCTTGGGCAGAAAAGCCTGCGGTTGGTTAGCCTCGTCACTTGAGGGAAATATTTCAGCAGTGGAGAAGTATTTCAATTAATGATTTCTTCTTCAGGCTTTCTCTGTGAACATACAGGAATCTTTCACGCACTTGCGAGTCACAAGACACGTAACGTGTCCTTTGAGAACCGAGGGACTGCTGAGAGGTACAGCCTTTTCTGGAGAGGTCCCACTGCCCCAGGGCAGGAGCAGGGACTGGCTGTGGGACCTTGGTGCTGTCAGTGAGGTGAGCTTTGGCCGTCCCTGCTGACTGGCCTCCTCCAGCACCAGTGCAACCCTGCTGTGGGTCACCTGTTGTGGCCTTTCATTAGAGAGCTGCATGCTAACTGCTGGAGAATTTATTCATCTGAAATCAAATATAAAAGATGTAACTGGAGGGAAATCTGTACTAAGCTGTGAAGTAATATTAGCAGTGGATTATTGATGATTTTTTTTTTTGGTAGTAGTAAAGTTGCTCTGCAATAGTGGGTAGGAGAAAGTTAAATCTTTTACAGTCTTCTTGAATAGCAGATGGATGAAATCCTTTATCTCCAGCCTCGTATTGTATTAGATAATTGATCAGGAAGCATCAGTATTTATATTACGAAGTTGTGGGTGATTAGTTTAGAAATGCAGACATGACTGTTCCTCTCTTACCACATTTTTTTTAAATAAAATGTTTATTGCATAAATGTTTTGGGTTCTGTTGTTCAGAGTAATTGAAGTCTCTTTTCAATTACTTGTATATATGGAAAAAAGAACCAGTAAAATATACAAGGTTGATGTCTTACTCTTTCAGGGAGCTAAGGGGGATGATACAGTTTAGGCTGAAGTCGTTTGTGTTTCTGAAGTTTCGTCAGTTACAATTGACAGAAGAAAAGAAATACACCTGGATTATGTTCATCAGACATCAGGAGGAGTCAATCACAAGACTCATGCTGGTTATGGATAGCCATTTACAAATCTTTTCCTTAAAGAGAAATAAAATATATATATGGGACAGGGAAGAGATTATTTTTCTGTGACTTCTCTAGAAGTCTTATTTTCCTCCATATGCTGCGCCAAGCAAGAATGTTATTCAGTTTTTTCAAATTCTGCAGCACATAATAGTTAAATGTTTCTATGTCAATTAATATTGACAGGAAGCCAGTTTGAACAGCATTGGAAAATGGAAGTAGTTGGCAGAACTGGCTAATTTCACTGAATTTCCTTTTGCTAAAAATATCTGTAAAAGAAGCTCTCCTTTTGAGATACAATGAATGCTTGTTTGACTGTAGTTTAGAATTGATGATGACTCTTGTCCTTTAACCAAAAGGGCTTGAAAAATATGAATAACCTTTTGAAACATATTTAGCTTCCTCTGTAGTATATGTAATTAAGCTCATGTCTGCTGAAAGTTTACATACATGCTTGGCTGGATGTATGTGAGTAACCCCATCAGCTCGAATGATCTGCAACAGAAACAAAAGTTCTGTAGAGCTGCTGATGTGAAGTTGAGCATTTCATTTGTGTATGTGCTGGTAGGATTGAGGCGTCCTGAACATAGTTGCTCTGTCTCAAAACTTGGTCGTTAAGGTATGAAATGGCAAGATTTTAGTCCTGCTAACTGAAAGCATACAGCATCAAATAAACATTCTTATTTATATTGCTTGCAAATATGTGAAAAGTAATGCTAGATATGTTGTGACAGCAAGCATTAAAAGTTATAAAATGCTAGAACTAGGGTGAGTTTCACATAGTTGTTTAGGTTCTCTGCTGCCTCTGTGTTATGATACAAGAATGTCATGCTGTACTTAGAGCAGTTGTTTCACAGATTTGGCTGTTTTGGAGGATAAGTCTGTGTTATTTAGCTTCTTGCTTGGACATATTTCACTTGTGGAAGTTAGTGATGTGTGATGACAGAGGGGATTTTCACTGTGAGGGCAGTGAGACACTGAAACAGGTTGCCCTGAGAAGTTGTGGATGCCCCATCTCTGGAGGTGTTCAAGGCCAGGCTGGATGGGGCTTGGAGCAACCTGGCCTGGTGGGAGGTGTTGGAACAAGACGATCTTTGAGGTCCTTCCCAATCCAGACCATTCTATGATTCTATTTTCTGAAGAGGAAGTATTGTTTCATGAATTATAGTTCTGCTCTGGTTCTTGTACTTCCTGGGGCTTTTGCCCCCTGAAATAAAACAAAGAGGAGAAGAAATGTTGCAGAGATGTAATGAGTAAGGGGAATCACCAGGATACAAGCATTGCCTTGTGGTGGAGTTTATTGCTTCATGGAGTAACTGGGTGAAACCCAGCTGATACCTGCTGGGCAACACCACTCTGTAGGGTAGTGGGACCTTACGCTGTTGGGAATCCCAACCCTGGTGAGCGGGCAGTGGAAAGGGGATGTCTCAGATTCTGAAGAGGTGAGGCTATTCCAGTGGAGGCACTTTCTTTGATTTGATTCCCCCTACATTGGCTTTTGTGGTGTTTCATTTGGTAAAGGTCTCATTATAAGCTTTTTCTTGTTATAGTTGTAACTATAACAAGGAAAAGCTAGTTGTAGTTATTCTAGGCATTGAAGAATGACTCTATTTGGAAAGAAGAGGGTACATCTTCTCAAACTATTTAAAATACATTTTACAGTCTCAGGCAGTAATTAAAATCCTCAGTAAAGTGATAAAAATGACACAGGTGCAGTGCATGTAACTGTTAGCCTTTTGTCAGCCTGAACAGGGAGTGCATTTTGCCGGCCTGCTGCGCTGCCAGCTCGGCTCCAGCTTCTCTGTGTTAGAAACCCCCGGCTGCCTGTGGCTTCCCTGCCAGTTGACCTGCCCCAAAACGTCTGTAACTGTGAGGAGGTTGAAAGCCTCTGGTTGTGACCCTTTGTATCGCTCTGAATTTTCTTTAGATGTTTCAGAGGCTGTTTGTAATGACTTTTCAATTTTCATCCTTCTGTACAGGCAAAGGATTGTTGTTCTTCGCCAGAAAATGCAATGTTGAAGTGGCACATTGAAACAGGGAGCACCCCCTCCCCACCGTTTCTTTTCTTATTTAGGTACAATTAAAGTAATTGCTAACAAAGACAGTGAAATGTGTGCAGATTATTTGGAGCATTTGCACTACCGAGCTGCTTTCAGCGGTGCTAATCTCCTGCCGTCTTTCGTTTCTGATGCTCTTTCAAAGCTTCCTTCAGCTGCCCTGCACATAAGAAATGAAACAAATCTCTTGGTGGGTCCTAAATTTGATTAAATTGAAAGCTCATGAGAGCAGCAGCCCTTGGAGTATTTTGCACTTCAGGGGCTTGATGTGGAGCAGTGAGTAGCTCTGGTACTGCTACGAGGATGAATTTTCAGTGTATTATCAGAATTTAGAAACTGTTGTGGATTCTTTTTGTTACTTTTCATACCGAAAACAAGTTGTCAGGAATTTCAGGCTCCCACCCTTTAGTCAGCTGCGTTTTTGCCTTTGGAGTCATTACGCTTCCTATCACTGGAGTTTTATGAGCACATAGATTATACAGCGCTGAGAACAAGTTTGAAAATACCACGTAGTGAGGTTTGTAATCCAGAGGATGGGTCAGGTTAATGGATGGTGTAAATGCTGGCTGGGTGGAAATCTTAAGGATGCAGTAAGGAACTGGCTTGTGCTGCTTTAGAGAACCCCGCCTTGCAGAAAATTTCCAAGTTAAAAGCTGCTGTTGTTTGCTGCTGCCAGTAACCGGCCGTGGCCCTTCACAACAGAGTTGTCCAGAACCACAGTAACTGGAGGCACTGGGGGTTTTTAATATTATGGGGTTTGTAGCAGGCACTTTGTGATACTGCAGCAGCAGGGAATCGGAGTGTGGTACTGGGAGCCTGCTGTGGGAGGTTCTCTATTGAGCTTTGTTACTGAACAACTTGATTTGCAGCTGAGGGAAAGCGGCTTGCCCTTCTTACTATCCTTAAATAGATTTTTCTTTACTGTTTTCTTTTTTTTTTATAAATGTGAACTCATATATTAAGCAAAGTGTGCTCCTTTGTGCTCCTCAAGCACATGTTTATACTTGAAGGCAACTGTACAGAGCATAACTGCGCAATTGAAAATAGTTACTCGAGCTTTGCTAAAAACTGTTTGTATTTCTCGTACTTGCTGGTGGCTTAAGTATTCAAAACATTAGTTAGTTGATTTTGATCATGAGCTTTGTGGACTTGTGCAGAAGATGGAATGCTAGGACAGCAGCACAGCTTCTGTGGAGGTTTTAAGGGTGTTTAGGGTAGCTCCGGTTGCTGGGGAAAAAGGTGCTCTTTGGAGATAAAAGCAAACTTTCTTCATCAGGGAATGCTGCATAACAGAGGGAAGTTGATTCTAGGTTAAAAGGTTAACTAACATGGAGACGTGAAATCATTGTTGCTTTTGATTGACCATTTATTTTCTTCCACAGAGATATATTAAAAAATATATCTTCAGAGTATTCAGAATCGTGAAGTTCTCGGGCATGCCATGTGTTTTGAATTGAAACATGAAGCAAAACAACTTTCTCTGGTGCATGATGGTTTTGTAAAAATGTAAATGGGGCTCTATAGGTTTCAGACATCTATTCACTTATTAGACTGCATTATAGTCCTTGAGGGGGGGGAATATTCAAGATACTGAATATATAATGTTATATCCTACTCTCATGAGAAATCCCTTCATAATTTTACTTGTCTTGAAGCATAATATGTTATTTCTTCAGAGCCTTCAGTTAAGGTTTTGATGGGTTTATTTTAAAAAATTCTCATATTTGCATCTTCAAACCGGGTGAAGCTGGTGACAACATTCTGTTTCATGTTAAAAGCAGAGATCTGTGGTTCAGAGCTGGTCAGAAGGGAGATCTTGGGACAAAGTGTTTGTGTTACAGTAGCATATTAGATTTCACTCTAGATCGAATTGAGACTCTTTTGTGCTGAAAGAATAAGTCTGTACAGGTTTGTTTGAAGAGACTGGCACATAAAGTTATAGCAGATTGTTATTGACTGGGCAGGGAGGGGAGAGGGAATATTCATATTGATGACCAGAGTGTTACGTGTAAGGTGGTGACTCAAATGTAGTACTGAAGGCAGTATTATGTTTATAACTGTAGTTTTTTCTTTCCTCAGGTGTGCTAGTTAGTATTGCTCTTCCACCACAGTGGGTCTTCTGAGCAATAGGTGTAGTATTTTTGGTTTAACACTGAGTTTTTCATTGATGCTTGAAGAGAAGGACAAATCATTAACCTCAGTTAGTGAGCACAGGCTTGATGTGGAAATATGCAACATTTAACTGGAAGTTAAGTTTTATCCTTACACTAACTTTGGCTTCTCTTCTCTCTATGTTACAGAAGTACCAATACGGAGCATTTGAGCTTCTCATCTTTAGAGCTGAGTCCCCTGATACCAGGATTAGGAAAGAGTGCCTTCAGAACCAATATGTAGCAAATGGGTATCACAACTCCGAAGCTTCTCCCTTGGTTCAACGGTTGTGTGTTTTAAGGATCCTTGTCGCCTTAGCAGTGAATTCTTCTTGTGAACTTCGGAAACGGATTTCATGTGGTGCTTGCTAATCATTGAGTCACCATGAGTAGTAATCTAGGAAAAGAGAAGGACTGTAAAGAGAAGGATCCAAAAGTCCCATCGTCAAAAGAAAGGGAGAAGGAGGCCAAAGCCTCTGGAGGGTTTGGGAAAGACAGCAAAGAAAAGGAGCCTAAGACCAAAGGGAAAGATGCCAAAGATGGAAAGAAGGACTCCAGTAGCACGCAGCCTGGGGTAGCTTTTTCGGTGGACAATACGATAAAGAGACCTAATCCAGCCACAGGTACCCGCAAAAAATCCAGCAATGCTGAAGTGATCAAAGAGCTCAATAAATGCCGGGAAGAGAATTCAATGCGCTTGGACTTGTCCAAGAGGTCTATACACATGCTTCCATCAGCTATCAAAGAGCTAACGCAGTTAACAGAACTTTATTTATACAGTAACAAACTGCAGTCCCTACCGCCGGAGGTGGGCTGTCTTGTGAACCTGATGACACTGGCCCTGAGTGAAAACTCTCTTACCAGTTTGCCTGACTCTCTAGATAACTTGAAGAAACTGCGCATGCTTGACCTGCGGCATAACAAACTGAGAGAGATCCCTTCGGTGGTGTACAGGCTGAGCTCTCTGGCCACTCTTTACCTACGCTTTAATCGTATAACTACTGTGGAAAAGGATATCAAAAACTTGTCAAAACTCACCATGCTTAGCATACGAGAGAACAAAATCAAGCAACTACCTGCTGAAATTGGTAAGCGATCGCACTGATTGAAAGGTTAATTCTGTGCTTCTGTTCGTTTTGTAATTCTGCTAAGTAAACTGCCACTGCTACAGGTGCCCTTCTTCATTTAAAATGACAAAAAAATTATGCTCTGGATTTTACTGTTAGCTCATATTGAGAGTAATGAATACCTTGGAGATATGTATATATTTAAAAAGCAACAAATGCCCTTTTTCTTCACCTTAAAACTGGATAGATCTTGTTTTCATCTTTGCCTTGTGCTTTCGCATATTGTGTGTTCAGAGCCCAGATGGTTTAGGGAAAAAAAACCACCACCAGATACAGGGGCATATTTCATTTTAAGATTTCTTTATAAATCATTTATGAACTGCTGCAAGTTAGAAACACATTATGGGCATGTTGCAGAGGGGTGTGACCATGGTAGTACAAGGTAGAATAGGTAGCTACATGCTGTTAGTGTGAGCAAGCTGTTGGATGCTGTAACAGTTAATAATGTAGTTAATGATTCATGAAAGCCTCTACCTTTTATAAGTCATGAATATATTAATACATGGACGCTCAATATAAAGTGACCAAATGATAGATGCGTGGCTAATGATTCTTGTGACTTTTTAATGAGTAGTAGTTGTTTTTTCCAAACATTGTTACAAAACTTTGAAAGGTGGTGAAATAGCATGAAAGCAGCTTATTAATTTGAATACTTTATTACCAAAAATGCACTGGAATAGCTGTGCATCAAGAACTCCTAAGTTGTTCCTGGTAGGTTCTGCTTCATGGAAAAGATCGCTTTATCACACTGTTCTCAGGCAATATTTGAACAACGTATGTGCCTCATAAAAGGGAGATTCTATCATCAGTGGGTTGTTTTTTCTTCTCCCCCATGTATCACTGGTTTTTAAAAGGCAAGCACAGCTTGGTCCCTTTAGGGGGAGGGGGAACCTAAACTTCATGCAGCTGAGAAACTGCTTTGACTTTTTTTTCAAGCCTGGAAAAAAACCTTGTAAAAGCCCTTGTAACCCTGTGAGTAATAATTCCTGTGCCCTGTTTTTAAAAGCTAATGTGGGACTTTTTCCTGTTAACCAAAGCCAGCGCATGGGTATGTGAAGTGTTACCGAAGCAAAGCTTGGGAAACGATTGTTTGGATCCCTAATGGATCTTTTTCAAACCAGCAGTGTTTGCCTCTTCCTCCTGCACCTCATAGAATCATAGAATGGTTAGAGTTGGAAGGGACCTTAAAGATCATCAAGTTCCAACCCCCCTGCCATGGGCAGGGACACCTCTCCCTAGAGCAGGTTGCTCCAAGCCCCGTCCAACCTGGCCTTAACCACTTCCAGGGATGGGGCATCAACAACTTCCCTGGGCAACCTGTTCCAGTGCCTCACCACCCTCACAGGAAAGAACTTCTTCCTAATATCTCATCTAAATCTCCCCTCTTCCAATTTAAAACCATTCCCCCTCGTCCTGTCACTAGACTTCCTGACAAAGAGTCCCTCCCCAGCTCTGCTGGAGCTCCCCTCAGATCCTGGAAGGCTGCTCTCAGGTCTCCCTGGAGCCTTCTCTTCTCCAGGCTGAACAGCTCCAGCTCTCTCAGCCTGTCCTCACAGGCGAGGTGCTCCATCCCTCTGATCATCTTGGTGGCCCTGCGCTGGACCTGTTCCAACAGTTCCATGTCCTTTCTCTGTTGAGGACTCCAGAGCTGGACACAGGACTCCAGGTGGGGTCTCACAAGTGCAGAGTAGAGGGGGAGAATCACCTCCCGTGACCTCAGTATGAAAGATACCTAAGATAACGTGTTCTTGACGGCAGGAACTCCTGGGCACGTCTGAAACTGCTAATCACGTTACCAGAGATGTCTTGCATTTGATAACAGGAGAGAAGAAATGCAGTGAGGCTGCCGGCTCTTGCTCTGAGCCTTTGGCTCCTTGCAGCAGCTATTGGAATGAATTCTGCTGTAGGCACAGAAACACGCATTTGTCTGGCAAAAATGAAATGGTTAATGTGGTGTGTGTTTTCTGATCAACGTGATTTTTGAGTTGGCACGAGCATCCCAGCAATCCTGGGAATTTCCCTTGAGAACTAAGGAATTATAATTTTGACCTATTTTGACACTTCTGTTTAAATGCAACAGCCTCTTTGAATCTTTTACTAATCAAGGAATCGTGCTGGAAACCAGGGGGCTGATATTTGCAAAGAAAAAAAAACCCAACATACCATGTGTTTCTACATACATTGAAGAAATTGTGGCTGATTTAGCTGGTCAAGCTGTTATAACACAATTGTCAGTACTTTACTTGAGTCTTTCTGTGGCTCAGTTATTAAATGTAATCTAGCAAAGAGTTGCCTTCAAAGGTTCAACTGGGGATAGTGCTGCATAAATTTAAATTAATACTGGTGTATGTGAAGAAAAAACTTGTGACATGTTGCATTCTGGTGTTTGATGTTGCCCTGTAGAAACTTTTTGTAGCTGTGTTTGATACTGCAGACGTTATTGTTGCTGCTGGAACCTCTTTGTTTCTTCACTGTTTTGTGTGTTGAATGCTTATGGTTAAGTCTACCTTAAAGTATGTAATTTCTGTGTGGTTTTGTTCACACCAGTCTTGAAAGAGATAATATGTAACAGTTTCATGGAGGAATTTAGTTGATATATCTATCATAAGTGACTTGCTTCTTTCTTTTGTATGTTTTTTTTTTTTAACTCTTGTCTTGATACACATACAGGCAGTGTTCTTGTTCTGTGTCAAACCCTGGCTTGAGAACATTAACTACTTTATTTCTGTCTTTGTACCCAGCAGTTAGTCCTGCCTTTATTTGTATTGTGATAATGCCCATGTTCCTTGTTACGGGTCAGCACCCTGTTGTGGAAGGCATTTTAGAAGGACAAATTTAAGACTGTCACCCTTAGGAAAAATTTTGAAGGGAAATCCCCATGTTGAACAGCATCCTTTTTTATTCCAAGTCAATTTCTCTGTCTGGGTTGCCAGCAACCCAATCAGTTGAAAAGTAAATTAATTAAAGGATTTCTAAGTAACACAAATAATTTGAACTGCCAAGACATACAGAACAGGCATTGGAAAATCTTTTTCCAGTAAAAACATCCAAGATAGTTTCACTTTACTTACTTTCATGTATCTTTGTTCTGGTACAAAGATGAAATGTTTGAGTTGGAAAAACAGCTGAAAAATGGAACTGCTGAGAAATGCATTTCTTACTTTCCGATGGAATTTCTCTGTTTCTTTAAACACTTGCTATTTACCTACAGTTTACACATGCACTTTAAAAAAGCCTTGCCTTTTAAGTCCCCATGGTTGTAATCCTTTGTATGCTTCTAATACTGTATACAGGCAAAAGCTCTTATATTATCAGCTTCTAAATAACACTGAAGTTGTTGCTGCAAAGCAGGAAGTAAAATGTTATCTTTTATACAGCAATATTGTGCAGAGCATTTCAAATTCTTTTTAAAAATACCCCATTGTTCCAAGTCCTAAGGCTCACATATCTGATGGTAAGATAGTGTGCTTGGTCATATTTTTAAAAATTCAAAGATTATTTAAGCCACTGATTTCTTCAGTAAGGAAGAGTCCTTGGGATATTGCTCCTGTTCCCTCGAAGAGCCAGCATTTAGTGTGATGGAATTCAATTCTTAACCTGCTGCTAGAGACTTGGCCTGGCTTTCATTGCCACTGAACACGAAATATCAGGTCTATATAATTATAAAAGGCTTTCCAACTTCAGGACCTTACTGCTTTAAAGTAACACATCACCTGATTTGTAACTAATCATCCCATTTAATTACTTTTCTAGGAATCTTTAGTCTTCAGCCTCACAAAAAAAAGTTTATTTTCCTTCTACTGTCATTGAAAGCAATTGAGAGTAGTTCCTGGAGTCTTAAGTTCTCTGGTATCTGCAACCTTTCTTTCAACACCCAATATATCTGTATCTAATGGATTTTTGTGCCACTGATGTTTCACTGTTCCTAGATGCAGCAGTTTCCCTCTCTTGCTTACATTTGCTCTCCCACTCTATGTGCCAAGAGCAGTTATATTGTCTTCTAGCTGTTACTTGGACCACAATTTTTTGTCCTCTGTAAAATCTCCATTCCATCACCACCTGTGACACCTGCACTCTTTGCCTTCTCTGTTCACCCTCTCTGCCAGAGCTCAACCGTGGTATAGAGATCCTGGTAGAAAAATGCACTTTTTTACACTACTAAATTTGAAACAGTTTCCATTATTTTTAGTGGCCTGTTTCTCCCAATGCCTCTAGCTTGCTTGAAGATCTTTGCTTTCTGACCAAGTTATTGCTGAAGACACTGTGCAAGATTGGTTTTGAGGTGGATTCTTCAGCATTCTGGAGACGTAACCTTCATCCAAGCTGGTATTTTACTTTCAGCCCTGTTACATCCATGGCAAGTTGTAGTGGATTCCTCAGATATCCTGACATCTTCTGCTAGTCTCTTGAGTCTCCTAGTTATTTTCTGCTTGCTTCTACATCAGGTGTTTTCGTGGAGTGTTGGTTGGTTAGGCTGCATTTTTGTAGGAAACTGTTAACTCTTTACGCCAAGCTAATATTTTACTGATATTTGTTTCAAATAACTTTTTGTCTCTGTTCTCATGCCTTTTGTTAATGTTTCCTGGCAATTCTGTTGTTCTGCGAAGTGTTTAGATGGCTGTGAGGTTGTCAGAATCTCCACTTGTTATTTCTGTTATCTAACATTTTGAATTGATAGTCTGCAGTCCTGTGGTAGTGTTCCTTGTTTGACAGATGCCGTGTAGAGGCAATACTCACGTGATTTCAGAATAAGTTTCTAGAAAGGCTTATCTAGAACATCTGCTGCTCACTGTGCAAACTTACAGCATCGGTACCTGTTAGAAATAGATTCATTTTAGGGAAATCTGAAACTAACTCTGAAACATTTCTTAAAAACTCAAGTAAAGGCAAAACATTTAACAAAATGTTGTTTGCAAAAGACATAGTTGATCAGATTTTAAGTGGTCCTGGAAACTGCTTTAAAACAACTGACTAGATACAGCGTGTATTGTCTGGAGGAAAATCTAGAAGGGGTGAACCTACCAGCGCTGAGTTACTGGGACCTGATCTAAAGTTTGGTTCTATTTTGGGTGTTAAACTGTCTGAAGTAGTTAAATACCATAAACTTAAATGAGGTGACTGCAGTGGGGGAGAAGTTACTTTGCATTTGATACAAACATTTTAGTGAGAAAGAGGAAGTGATATTATCTATAGTTAGTAAATAGGTATGCATGGTTTTGGTCTTTTTTTTTTTTTTCTTTTTCTTTTTTTCCCCTCCAGAATGCAGTACCTCTCATTCCCTTGCATCCAGTCGCTTTATTATAGGTAGAATGATGACAATAAAGTTCCCTGTCTTTCCCATATTCAGAAAGCTTTTTAATTTTACACAGTAGTTTACTCAACTGAACTCAGTAAACCAAAAACTGAAGAAAACATTATCTTTTAGTAACTCACCGACTTCAGGCTCTAGGCACCTAGCAAGTCATTGCTACTGGTCACTTGTTGGACTTCTCTTAGTGCTTTTCTAGCAGCTTAGGTAGTGCTTCTACACTTTTAATGCAATTGGAATGATGTTAATAGACTGCATAGTAAGCTGAGGTTTTGATATGCATTATTGCATTTTCAAGTATAAATAGATTTGTTTGAACAAGTTTTAAAGATATTTAAAAATCCTTTTAGCTGAAAACTTATTCTGAGGTGGGCTTTTAGTCCACTTCTTGGCTTATTTAGCCAAAAACTCTGTTCAAGAGTAGCTGATTTGGGGGGAGCTTTTGTGAAATGGTGTGCTGGTGTGTAACCTCTTCATGATGCTGAAAGAATCAATATCCAGTTCCTGCCTCACAGCTTCCAGCTCCTCTGTCCTTCTGCTTCCTTCATCTGAGCTGTTCCTTGGTGAGCTGATTTATCTCACTAAAGTAACAGAATAATATTTGTGGGTTTGCTGCTCTTGTTGCCTATCACTTTAATTAGTTGAAATCAGTGAAGTTTCAGATAAGAGTGGAACTGGTGTAGGAGGAGGAGTGGGAGAGCATGAACTGGAACAGGGAGAGCAGGACGGCTGCTTTTGCCCCCACTGAGCCGCTCAATCAGCGTGGCTCACTGCAACCCACTTGGGAAACCTTGCAGGTAGCACTGCTCCTCTTGGGTAAAAGCACTGCAAGTTGTTTGAAGAAGGAGTTACTGTCTGCAGAGAGCTATTGAAAAGGCATCAGACTGGATTTTCAAAATCTCTTTTTCTTCCTTTCCCCTCCTGTTTTCCATGTTTTGTTCCTCAAAACCCTGTGTAGCTTATTGGAGTCTTGGTAGCATCAGCTCATCCTCACCTTCCTGAAGCAGTTTTTTGTTGTGTTTTTGTGTATAGTGAGAATTTGTTGATGCAAGTTTCTTTATGGTAGAGGTGCTTTATGTTGTCTTTTTTCTAAATTACATCCTACCTAAGAGTGGTGGTAAATTTTCAGAGTGCCTCTCTCCCAGTTTCTTGCTGCTGGCTGTAGCCCTGAGCAAACTCTGCGTAAACCCAGGGTAACTGTTTGCATGAGGTTTGACCTGACTCCTTTCCTGGATTCAGCTATTTTCATATCAGGGATTTCCTGAGTCTGGTGCAGCTTGTTGCTTTGCTAATTCTCAGTAGACTCCTCTTCAAAGGGCTTGACCATTTTTTCCCCTTTAAACTCTTACAAATGCTTCACATCCATAGCAAGGTCCTCAAGTTGAATGTTGTTCTTGACCAAAAGGTCACAGTTGTTGGAAATGTATAAACACTGAGCGTAAAAGCAGAATTTACCTGTTCACTTGACTGTTGGATCTCTGATGGCATCCATGAAATAAAACCTTAAGGGAAAGGTTTCCATGTGGAAGCTTTGCCAAAACACAATCTGGAGGGATAATTGTGGAAATGAGTTCACAAGGTGGACTCCAGCTTCATCACCATATCTGGTAAATTGTCCATTCCACTGAGATCAAAACGTTGAAAATTAGAATGGAAGAATGTGAACGCTTTGGTGAGTCAGACAGTCAGCACGAGAAGGATGAAAACCAGAGGAACTATCTTGGGATGAGGCCAAGCAAGTGCTTCAATTTGCAGGCTTTTACTTTAGCAAGCCTTTTGCATTTCTTGTATTGGGAGTTTTATTGCATTCCTCCCTGTTGTGTTCAAGGAATTGTTTTGCACAATCAAGTTGATAATATTTTCTTTGCAAAAACAAGGTTGCATCTTATACCTGTTTTGGACTTTTTTTGTCTTCTCAGCCTATATGGCTCAAATGGAAATAATATTGTCAACGTGACTGAAATGACATTTGCATAGTTTCTGCGAGTTTCTTAAGACTCCAAATATTGTGTTTTCTGTCCGTGAATGCAACTCGTATTCTATGGAGAATCTGGTCAGGGCTGTTCTGCAAGGGAAATATTTTTAGATTGTAATTCAGGGAATCTGCCTACACCAGACTTGGAATGTCTCTGAGACTCTCCTCTGTTCTTCCCTTCCCCCATCTACCCAATATTTAGATCATTTGTGGTTTCTTCACTACTTTGAAACTCTTTTTCATAACACTTGCACCTGTTTGGTTTTCAGTAGCATAGATCACAAACCAGATGTGTGCAGCTGCATCGCTTCACGTCAGCTCGCTCCATGCTGAATATAGTGCCTCCTTATTAAATGGCTTGTTAGTTGCAAAGCTTTTCAGTGATGTTCTGAATTTCATTTCCTCTTTTTTTTTTTTTAATTTCTTTTTTAGCAGACCTAACAATATAGAGAGGTATTTCTGTACGTTATTTGTATCTAAGAACCCCTTCTTCTGTTTCAGCAGTATGAAGGCAACCAAGTTGTGTTCCTGGGCTTAGTTGGCATGATAATGTCTGCAAATACAGAGGTGTGGTTCAGAATATTTTTGTATTTTTGTTTTCTGATGTGATAAAAGCATGAAGTTGTGAACAGAAGTGGAATGAATATCAGCACCTATATGTCTGTGCTGCTCCCTGGAAGTCAGAGAAAAGGACTGCTTATTTGATCCAGCCCTTGGTGTGCTTTCTTGGGCTGCAGGAATGGTGAAGAACTGGATTTTGGCCGGCTTCAGCTTTGGTGTTCAGGTCCTGATTCCTGTGAAGGCTCTTGTGGGGCTGCAGTTTTGTCTTGTCAGCTAGTCAAATTCTTCCTGATTATATTTTCTTCAGGCCAGCCTTAGGATAATGGTTGGGTAGTCCTGCCCTTTTGATCTACTCACAGAGCTCATTGGGACGATGCCCCAAGTCTAATTCCAGTAAATACTGACAGCTTGTTAGAAGTCCAGCTTTTCTTTTCTTTTTTTTTTTTTTTCTTTAAATATCAATGCTGCAACTATTTTAACTGTTTAAATGCTTTCAGAAGTGCTGAGCAGGGGGAAATAATCATTCCTCAGACTACCCTTGCTCATGCAGCCAGGTAGGTGGTTAGCATTTATTAATTGAGAGTGAGCACGCTTGTTCCATACACAAAATGGACAAGATCCAAGATGTGATCCCACGTTCAGCTTCACCAGGATGTCCTGGTCCTTCCCTGCAGAGCAATTTCCTCACGGGCTGGTGTGAGGCTGTATGGCTTTACCGGGCTATTCCACGCCAGGTGTGAGAATTTGCCTTTGTCTTGGCACTTCATGACATTTCTGTTGGTTTATTCTACTGCCCAGCTCAAATCCTGCCTTGAGCCCTTGCTAAGATTGTTTCTCCTACATGTTTCACATGGTTAAAATGCTGTTTGAACACGTTCTTAATTTTATTTATATTTGTTACTTTCAGTTATAAGCAATAAATACAAAGTGTTTTGCTGTTGTTTCTTGTTGAAGCTTGTTTAAGACCAGATTTTGAGTCTTTCTTTTCAGTCGATCTCAGCTTCTGTGTTTTTTGAGTGGTTCCCATAACTAAATCATGTTGCACATTCTGAAAATTCTAAATATTTAAATGTGCTTATTTCTTACTGGTGTGAATATTTTAATTTTGGTACGTAAGTCACTTGTTACCCTAATAAAATTGCATTCTTTCTACTCAGTAACTCTTCTGTGTAAGTTATAGTTGTGCAGTGATAGTTTAAAATAGCTCAAACTTCTTAACTGTTCTTTTGGGCAGTTGGTAAAGCACAACAAAAAGTTCAGGCTGTCTGCTCCAGGGATATTCTCAAATCTCATAAAGAGGGAAAAGTTCCTGAACCTGTAAAAGTGTTTTGAAGGTTTTTTTTTCCTAGAATTAGGACACTTATCCCAAAGAGTTTTATAGACAGACTAAAAATTCTTTTGCCCTTTTCTTTGTTTTCTGTTTTTGCCAGCAGAAAACCTAGTGAGACATGAATAACTACCAAAGTTATGGGAACTATTTGTAACTTGTTCCCAGCACTGCTGATTTTGGATAATTATTCTTTAGAAATTAATTTACAACCAGTGTTCAGACACACAGCCTGAAGTCCCACTAATATTTGCATTCTCCGCTTCCTTGTGCTTTCCATAAGAGTCTTGATCCTCTTGCTGTGTCATCTGGCCCAGGATTTATCATGTTGTGAAGGATTTCGTAATTTTCAATCTGCTTAAACATGGGCAGGCACAGAGTTAATCCAGTGGAAAACAAGCTACATTACAAATTGTGTTTGCCATCCAAGAGCGTTGCCCACTGTGTGAATTCGTGATAGGAGACACAAGCCTCTTTGCTATTGAACTATACTCTCTCCCTATGTGACCATTAATTTGTGCATACTTCTATATTTTTATAAAATAAAGTCATATTTTGTTTTTTAAATAGCCAAGAAGAGTTTTCAGGGTTGTTATGTAAGTCAGGGCATGTAACTTGGGCCTCTTGTCGTAACAGGCTTGCAAGATTGGCCATGAATTGGGACTATAGTTCTGCCTCATTATGCAGAAAACATTAGCCATTTCATAATGCTGGGTTTTTTTTTTCCAGGAGGTATATTTAGCTTTGTCATACTATAACATTTAATCTCCGTGCATATGAGAACAATAGTGAGGTGATTGCTCACCTCAGCTTTTTTAAGAATTGTTAAGCTGTATATTTAGGTGTATTTTTATCAATGTTTTCAGCTGGAGGGTGGTTGGGAGTCTTCACAAACTGTTTTATCTGAAAAATGTGGGTGAATCTTCTTCCAAATTTTTTATCTTTTAAAATTCAACTTTTTTAAAACTATGTAATAGGGTGTAACTAACTGTTTCATGAAGTTTATTTGTAGAGAAACTGCTTTATGTATTTCATGTGGGGCATTACTTGTGCTTTAAAATCTATTACTGTCAAGCCAGTTAGTACGTGCAATGTCTGTCTGCTTTATTGGCAGACCCTGAGCTTCCATTGCTTTTTTTTATTTTCCTTTGCAATTACAGTGCAATATAGTATTAAAAACAAAAAAGGCAACCCACTCCACCAAAACCCCCACCCAACTAACTCCAAACCCCAGCACTGTTCTTGTTTATTTTTCAGTTGTCCTGAGGACACTTGTCCCTTCAATGCAATTGCAAGTAGCCAGTGGAGAATCCTTTATTCACTGCTGTGAGCTTAAGATTTGCCTATTTTGGACACAACTTTTGGCAAGAAGAGTTAATTCATTTTACCTGTGATTAGCATTTCCCTGAAGTAGTAGTTGCTTTGCTCCAGTGTTTTCATGTGTTTGAACAGCCCTTTGGTAAAGGGATACTGAAGCTGTCTATATGGTGAACTGAAATGGTTTTTTCCTTAGGAAACTGCTTTTTGGGTAAGACTGATTTTGAGCTGCAACACATTTCTAGCTGGCATAGTTCTGTTAAATTGATTAAGATACAAGAATGCTTCAGCAAAGTTTGTGTAGTATGCCAGAAAAGAGCAAATGATGATTCTTTTAATGTGAATAAGATCAGGAGCTCCTTGCTCTGCTGGGTTTTTTTCTCTTTGTACTTGAGCAAATCTTTCTTTTGGGAAAACTATATTTTTGATTTTGGCGTATACTTCTTACCTTGGCCCAGCAAAAATGGCAGTCGTTGGTTGTATCTTGCTGAAACTTATTGTCACTTTTTTTTGAGAAGCATTTCCTTCCATACAGTGGCCTCTGTTCAGACAATGAGGAGGCCACTTTTCACCACTGAAACAAGCTGGCTTTCTATCTGCTCCTAAGAACGGCATTGTGCAGATGGCCTTAAGTTTGGCCTCTTTGTTCATGTAGATCATTATTTGTTGTATCAATTGTTTGTGCCATGTGTTTATCCTGGCATAACTGTTGAAGGAGCTGCTGTTGTGCAGCTTTGCAGTGCACAGTGTGTCCATTCATGGGGTAAATCACTGCTGTCACTCGGACGGTACTAAGAGCTGCCCCTGTTCTCACTCTCTGTGCCCAGACTGGTTCTGATCCCAGGTACTGAGATGTTTTCAGTAGCGTTGGTCACGTTGACAGCAGTGTTGCTGGTACACAGATTCTTTATGAACTCAGAAGAACAGAGAGCCCCTTGCCCAGGAAAATAGAGTTTAAGGAGAAAACAGGGCAGATGATGCTGATCAGGCACAGGGTGTGACCAGCTTTGGTTTGTAAAGGGCTGGAACTTTCTATTTACTTACCCCTCTATTTTCCCATACTTGTTCTTCCTAAACCACGTTGATTCCACCCTATCCCCTTCCCGAAGATCAAGTAACAACTCTTACTCTCCCAGGTTGCTCTCCTTGCACCTCACAGCAGGTATTCAAGCCTCAGATGCAGTAACAGCCCCCAGTCTTCAAGGTGTTCTGGAGAGCCTTTCCATTTACACACTGTGATGGGCCTCCCACTGGCCATGGGGCTGATGGCTTTCCCGGGACAGCGTTCTCTCACTCAGTGTTGGTTCTCTCTGTGCCTTTGCATGTGAAGATGAGCCTCTACCGCATCATCTAAACTTTTTTCACCTTGTTAAGCATATTGGATGTAAGAATTTTTTCCATATGTCATGGAGAGCAACAGGAGAAATGGACCTTGACTGCTTTTTGTTGTCTTGAACACTCTCTGGGTTGCATTTCCACAATCCAAGTTAAAGCATTGAAAGAATTTCAGTGCCAACACTTCACCTCCCCTCTCCTTCTGCCTTTAGAAGGGGAAAAAAAGAAAAAACATTTTGGTGAGGTGCTGGTCAAACCATGAGTATTACTGTGTCCAAGAGCAAGACTCATTACTGAGCAACGTGAACTAAAAGCTGAATATTACAATATCTCTTGAAATTGCTTTCCCTAAGTCACTGGGCTTTAATTTTTGCTTGATTTCTGCTTCAAATCTGTTTTAACATTGAAAATTTGTATGAATTGTTTACCAGTGTCACTTTTTAAAAATAATGCCTGCATCTTTATTGTAACAGTATTAAGTATGGTTATACGAATTAAACCAAAGTGTTAGCTTGCCCTTAATTGCCTNACAGTTCAATGTCCTTTCTATGTTGAGGACTCCAGAACTGAATAAATAATAAATAAATAAATATGGGCATCTCTTTTATTTTTCCCCGCTGCAGAATTAGCCGGTGAGATGTTTGTGTCCAGCATGTAGCTTGCTGCAGTCAAAGTTTTCAGCAGGTGCAAAAATGAAATTGCACAAACGCTGCAAAACCCCAACTCTTTCTTTGACTTCAGCAGATGTAGAGTGGGAAGAGTCAAGTAAATGAGAAATTGGTGTGATGAAGTGAGATTTATGTCACATTTCAAATTTGACATCACTTGTTTAGGTCTGAAGTGAAAACAAATGAAAACAACGATCATAAAGTGAAACCTACTGCCCCAAGGTGTGGGAAGGTTCTTGAGTTATCTTAGTAAAGATTTGTGGGGTTCTTTTTTGGTTGGTTTGTTTAGAGAGAGGGATTTTGAAGTCTTCCACAAGCATTTCTTCCTCCTCCTATTGCCTTCAGCGCTTAGCCTACTTCTTTTCATGAATAACAGAAAGACACTCCTACCACAGAACATTAACTCTTGCCCAGTTTTTCTTAATTTTCCTTTCTTTTGCATATTAATGGCATTGAAGTGTGGTTTATGCAGTGCTGGGTACAGCATGTTTGACTATTGACTCTGGTTGCCTGGAGTACTGCTGACTTGAGAGTTGAAGGACACATAGTGACGGATGAGCTGCTTAAGAACCACCTTTACATTTTAATCTGCCTAGTTTCTAGAAAAATGTCCCAATTTGGGTTAATAAATGCAGGAAATATGATCAGTTATATGTGAACTATCTAAGAAAGAAGGAAGAAAGAAGCTTTTTGGGATGGTGTTTGGTTGTGTGGGGTTTTTTTGTTTGGTTGTTTGTTTTTTTTGCTGGCATTTCACAACTGTTTTGTGATATGTAGTAAGTTTTGTGGCTACAAGACACCTGCAACTTAATGCAGAGTCTGAATTCATTCGTAACTATTTTGCAATTTATTAAAATCACCATTATTTGTCATTGTCTTCTGATCTAATGGGTAGACAGTCTACACGTCAGAACTTGCCTGAGCTTGTCCTGCAGGCCTGTGGGAAAATCCTTAAAGGATTGTGTCAAAGATACAACACTGAAACTTAAAAATAGACATTCACTCGTCAAAAGGAATTTGCTACTCTTCCAAATTTGTTACTCACTGAGTCATGCTCTTATACACCAATACAGTGACCTCATCTTTACTGGATAGAGTTGAAGCTGTTCAAATCATTTGCATTAATTTCACCTCCACTGGGTACAAAAAAATGATGTGAATACGTATACCTGTATTGATTTATTTTTTAACCTTAACAAGCTATTGCTCAAAACATTGTTATTAAACCAGGTGAAACTACTGAACGCTTTGCATACCTGTACTTTTAAATTAATGTGTAAATGTCAGAAATGAAGCAGATCAGTGAAAAGTAGCTCTAAAGTCAAAGCAAGTCCGATCTTTTTTAAGGCTTAACAGATAAACCTTTTATTTCAAACTTTTATTTGCTATCGCTCTGCTTGCATATATAAAATATAATAATCTGTGTAAATAGGTTTACAGTTTACTTATTGTATGTTGCCTCTTTTGTGATGACTGAAAATGATTACAAATAGCACTCAGGGCTCCGGGTGGATTATGTAGGTTGTCAACCTTGTAATTTTGATGTCTCTTAACTGTTGATTTTGTGCCTGAAAGCAATTCCTGGTATAAAAAGTTCTCAATTTCTCAAAAATCAATACAGTCCACTTACTCTGTGATGTTTAAACTTCTGGTCAGCCTGAAACAAATGTGAGGTGTATGTTTTGTACTCTTATTCCACAACTTGAGCTGTCAGAATAAAATCAATAAACAAGTAAGATTTCTTCAGAGACTCTGTAAAAGCTTTATCTGAGTTCTTAAAAATTGTTGATCAGGTTTTAGATCTGACCGATGAAATTATGTTTCTGTAATACTTTATCTTATATATATATATAATTTTGTGATAGCTTTTTTTCAGATTACGCCACATAGGTCTGATTCTATCGACCTCTGTTTGGATGTCACTGTCTAGAGCTGTACATTAAAGAACTTGATGTTTTGGTTTTCTTGTGTGCTTTCAGGTGAGTTGTGTAACCTCATAACGCTGGATGTAGCGCACAATCAGCTTGAACATCTTCCAGAAGAGATTGGAAGCTGCACGCAGATTACCAACCTTGACTTGCAGCACAATGAGCTCTTGGACCTGCCAGAAACCATAGGTATGTGAAGAGGCTGGAGAAGAGAAAATAAATTACTATTTCAAAATACTCAGTAAGAGGAACAAATTTAAGAACGAGCATTTGGTTCTTGACTGTAGAGTGGCTGATGTTCAGCTCAAGGCAGCTTTGCACTTGAGATGAAAAGCAAGGTGTGCGAGTTACCTTAAATGTAGTTTCTAGCTTTCTGAATGACATTGTTGAATCTAGGGGTGCTGCAGAGTGCAGCACTGTCTAAGAATGAGAGCTATAAGGGAAAAAAAATACATCACCTCTGACTCTGATTGAAGTTGTTCTGTGGTTATAAATAAATATCTATAGCTTGGCTGTTCATTCTGTAATGAAACTGAGCATATAAAGAAATAGGAATAGAAGGCTAAAAGACTGTTAATTGAAGTGTAATACTTTGGCAGATAGTCTTAACTAAAGTGTTTGGCTAAAGAATAATAGAACTAAAAGGATAAGTGTTTGAAATGAATTCTGTATATGTTACGCTTTTTCATAGAAGAATTGGGAAAAAACCTTTCAAGTCCACGATGTCCATGTTCTAATGCAATAAAATGCAACTTAGATTGGAAATAAGACTGAAATAAGAACTGTTCTGGTTGGTTTCAGAATGTGATGTAGGATGAAACAACAAAACATGACTTTTTCTAGTTAATTAAATCAGTTTTAAACAGATGGCAGAGAACGATGCATGCTGTGATTTAAAAAGACAAAAACCAAGGCCATCATGATTTTAAGCTCTTATTTATCACCAGAATATACTCAGAAGGATGAACATTATACTTAAAGAATATTTATATTGAACATTCCGTTAATGTATTTTAACATACAGTAAAGTGAATGAGCAGAAGAGCGAGGAACCATTTAACAACACTCCAGCTTTTCTTTTAGCAGTAAAATGTTGTGTGTAGAGCTACTGTGGCTTTTTGTTTAGAAAGTTTGACCTGAACAGAGTTTACATTGATGAAGTATCCATGGGAGTTAAACTTCCTTCCTGGATTGATGATATTTTTAAACTCTGGGGATCCCGTTCCGTCTGGAATTTGCATCGAACTTACACAATTCATAAACACAGCCTTTATTTTTGTGGCTGTTATGTAAATCTGATTGAAAGTTATTTTAGTAAAATTTCTGTGTAGTGTACCTGTTATATTTTGGAATTCAGTTATCTGGATTAACTGCTAATTATGGGAAAAAATCCCTAAACAAGTGTGAGATTTCCATTGTCAGGGCTTATAGACAACTATTGTTGATTCTGGTGCAGAAAAGTATTACAATATATTGGGTTGTGTGGTGACTGACAGTCACTGAGCTTCTCAGAGAACCACAGAAATCTTGCTTATAATATACTGCAAGACTGTGTGTGCAGGGAAAGGTCTTTGGGTAGGAGAGGCACAAAGTTACTTAGGCAGTTGAGTAATTTCTGATAGACGGGAAATTGCTGACTCTGCAATCGAGAGAGTTAAGACTCATCTATTTCTTCAGAAAGTTATTGTAAGCTCAGCTGGTTTGTACTGAGTCAGATTCATACCTGGTTGGACTGGATTTCTGCCTATTTTCTTTGGTTTGTTTTTCCCTTGTAGTGTCTTTACAGTTTTTTTTTGAAGTAACTTATTTTGAAATATGTATATATATAGCTGTCTCTTTACAGGCTTATCTGAACTGAATATCAGTGCTGTATAGCTCAACAAACCACCAAAACCAGATTAATAATGGCAAGAGGCAGCAGTGGATCATTGTGTGTTTAACCTTACACTGGTTCAGGTTTTGCTCCACTGGAAAAATACCTGTTGTTTGCATTGACCAACCTCTAGTAGCTGAGCATTTCTGTTTAGACTAAAACCTTAAATTGGACATGAGTACTTGTGCCACGTATAGTTCAGAAACAGCCACAATTGAACACTGAAGGGAAAAAATTTAAACTCCAGCTTAAATGATAATGATCAACCTACATTTATGCATGTTACAGACAAGGCAGCCGTAGCCAGTTCAGCAACATTGGCTTTATTTCTTAGTCATCACAGTTTTGGTTCAACATTAAAGCAAGTTGTGGCTTGATTTTCAGATTACAGCTTGCTTTGTGGTTGGGATTGTTCAGCGAGAGACCGTGAGGGCTGAGAGGAGCCCAGCCAGTCAGTGGTGCGTGGTGGCCTGGCGGGGCTGTGGGACAGCCTTTCCAGCCTCCCCATCCCTTCCCCTGCTTCTGGGTATCTACCTGGTGTTTGGCACAACTGCCTCCTCTTGCAATGTTTACACGCTGCCAGGTTTTGCTACAATTAATATATAAGTATTATTAATATTTCCCCAGTTCAGTCAAACAGGGGTAGGGGTCACAGAGCTGGTACAAGAAAGACCAAGCACATTTGCTCGTTATAAATATTTAACATACTATGAACCTCCTGTTATGGAACAGACTTTCCATTACTGCCAGGTCTGTCCTCTCTCCTCCCCCACCGGCACCCTTTTAATGGAGGCCTGTGGTTTTTTTTTCTTGAGAAGGATGTTTTTGTCAAGCTGTTTCAAAAAACAAACAGCCCCCTTCCTTTTCTGTTTCTTCCTCCCCTCAAAAAGGACTCCTGTCCTCCTTTCCCTACCCAAAATCTATGCAAAATGCTTACTAAATTGACTGCTGGACTGTCTAACCAAGTTTTGGATTTACCACAGAAAGATTTCTGGACCAACCAATAGAAAGGAAAAAAAAAGGAGGGGAAAAAAGGCTTGTTTTGTAGCTCAGAGTGCTGTAGGGAAGTGTGAGGAAGGGATGTTGGAGGGTGACACGCTGGGAAGTGGCAGGGAAGGGATTATGCATCAGCAGTGATTACAGAGGTAGCAGAGCCAATATACCCACTCTGTAAAAATACAAAGTTCTTGTTTTAACTACGGCTTTATAAGCACGCTTTCGTGCAGTAACACATGTCGATTTTAGATATTAGTTGTCAGGAAGTGACCTAATGTCTTGCTTTATAGATATTGCCTTAATACATTCATATCTGTATTTCTGTTGATTGAAAATTGTAAAGTACTTCGTATATTAGATCACTTCCTGAAAGAAAAATGAGCTTTGTGGAACAGCTTAGCACATTCCAAGAGTCTCAAGTCTAGAATCAAAATCGTAGTGGGTTCTTAGCTGCTTAGTGTTTTAATTACAGATTTCCACCCCCCTACTCCCATGTTTTTTAGGATTTTTTTTGGGGGGTGGGGGGTGGGGAATTATGATCTACTTTTATTTACACAGTGTCTTATCTCTGTGTACTTAGCTTGCTCACTAATATATCCAAAAGATATATAAAAGAAGATGAAGAACGTACCATTTATGTTAAAAAGAGTAATTGGACTTTTGAAAGGGAGAGAAGGCAAATTTTGGGTGGAGTAGAGAGTTTCTTTGGATTACAAGTTAGCTTGAAAAATTTTGTGCTGCAAATACCACATTGTGAGTATTCATTCTTTGAACTTTTAATTTTATCATTCTGAACAAACGTGTTCAGGATTTCTTATTTAAAAGCACAGAAACACTTATTTGAGAGAGAATTCAACAGAAACAGAATTACACCTTTTAAAAAAATCAGATTCTTCAAGCGTTTTGTAATTTTCTCATTTTGTGTCTGTACGTGTGCAGTTTGATTATAGTCAAATGTGCCATGTTCATGGACATTTAAGGCAACAGACATTTTAGTAAGAAAAAGAATAGACAGTTGTAAATGTTCCAAAATGATGCTTTAAAAGCACAAAAAATTCCGGCACTGGACACACTTCCCAGTGTCTGCCATGGCACTGATCCTGAGGGATGGTAAGGAAAACGAGAAGCAGATTCAAAGCCCCACGCTGCACTCCTGCCCTTGGCTGCAACGCACGAGCTCCAAACCTGAAATCACAGCTCTCATGGAAGCAAATAGTATGTGGAGCAGTTTTTGCCATTTTTGCTGGTTGAAATTGTGCTACGAACCTGATTTCTAACCCATTTAGCCCCAGGGTAGCTCTGAGTGCACTGCTGAGCTTTTAAAACATGTAGTTGATAAAATGTGAAGCCTCGTGAGCCTACCAGGGCATATGTGATTGGTACAGCTCAGGTTATACACGTTGTGGTTGAGAGCTTTTAAGTCCCTAGAAGTCCTGGTAAAGATATTTTTGTTTAAAAAAGTTTAAAAAAGCATTTTAAGTTTAGCAGGCTTATAAACGTCTGGAGAAGTTTTGTTCTGAAACACTTGACCAATGCGCTGGTCCTGAGGAGACCCAGCAGAGGGAGGACCTGCAGCTCCTCTGGTGCTCAGGGGTGATGTTCATATGTGTCTGACGGGTTTGATGACCCACCACTCTGATGGAGCAGAGCAGGCTCTTGCTCCAGCTTTGATGGCAATATTCATATTCTCAAAATGTAAACACATGACTGTGAGCACCAAGTACCTTGCAGGATCAAGCCCGTTTTCATAGGCTCGTGTTGTGAGATCCCATCAGTGTTCAGTGCTTTGTCTAAGGTTTTTATTTCTTGGCCTGTGCTGTTAAGGAAACCTTTTTTAGTTAGATTCTGCCGATTTTGGGCAATTGCAGTAAGCTTGGTCTTTATCTGGTGGAAAGCAGGGGATCCCACTCTTTCGTTCTCATTTTCGGATTAATAAACCTTTTCCAGTTCTCATGATGGTCTTATACAGGGAATGAAGCTTCTGGTTCTTACTGGCTTCACTTGTAGACTTGGTAAATGTACAGCAGCGAAATTGGCCAGAAAACAGTGAGTAGCAGGAGAGGGTCAGTGACTGCATGGCTCAGGTCTTGGTGTTCACACAGGTTGCTGTTGATGCCCAAAGCTCACGGGGCAACATGACAATTATGCGTAAGAAAAATGTATCAGCTCCTGCGATAAATTCAGGAAGTTGCTGAGCCACAAACTGGTANCTCTGATCATCTTGGTGGCCCTATTGGCTTATTAATTCTGAGTTTATTGATTTGATGTGTGTTTATGGAAATACTTTTTGTATTTTGCTTGGGTATTCTTCCTGGTAAGACTAGGATAGGGACAGTTCGTTTTAGGGAATGTACGTGTTGTCACACAGTAATTAGATGCAGACACCAATATGTACAGATACATTAGAACTGCAGCTCAGCATTTCCAGAATGATTTATGTACTGCAGAAAGAAAAAGCCCATAATCTTATTTTCTTTCTGTAAGGAGCAGGCAGAAGGGAAGAGTGAGTCAAAGGAGCACATCAGAATTGAGACAAGCAGGTCTATTAGTTGCATGCATTTTGATGAAGGCACGTTAAATGAAGTTGAATTTTCGTAGCTTAGACAGTTTCAGTCAGTTTAGTCAGTAGGAGTCTCTGCTCCCTGCCCTTAACACAGGTGGTGTGTGAGGTGTGTGTCAGATTCTTGGGCCTCTGTCACTTGAGTTTTGCCAGCATCTTGGCAGCATCTTTCACACATTTGCAGTCATCAATGATTACAGTCTTGAATCAGAGCTGAAAAACAAATAACTGCTGACATGGTCACGCTTTAACCTTAGTTTTGAAATACTGAGGGGAAGCCTGTCTTTGGTTGGTACTGCTAGGCCGAAAATAGAGAAGAGTCTCTTTGCTTGTTCCAGATGGCATTTATAGCAGTCAGGGTGGTAGAGATTAATTTTAAATTTATGTTAACTAGCTTTCTAATAGATAACTATCTTTTAGAATTCCTAGACTTTGTGTAAGGAGGATGATGTGCTTTGGTTTGAGCAGGACAAAAAAAGTGATGGGCCCTGCTGAACTTGTAATTTGTGAATCTGAATCCACCTCCTACGCTAGCCTGATATATCAGGAGGTATTGGTGGCTGGAAAGAAAAATTAAAATATGCTAAAAATCACTTTACTGTTAAACCAGTAAAATCCAGAGTTCGTAAGTTCAAGTTTTTTGTTGGGTTCAACTATATCTTTGTATTTGGAAGAGTATAATTGCATTTATTACATTTACTGCTTTGCCCTTGGTAGTTTGTAGCAATGATCAGGAGGGATTCATTTCTCTGTGGTTTTCCTGAGTGGTTGCCTTCCCCCCCCATCACTTTTCTGTCCTCATTCCCAATTTTCCTTAAACATCAGCCTTTAGCCAGAGCATATTAAAAAGTGACATTGAGTTAGATTATGTTTTTTTTTAACTTTCACTAATTTTGGATATGCCTCTTGCTTTCTGTCTGTTAAAAAAAGATGCCTGGTACCTTTTGTATGCAAAACAGCAATTTCTCTTTCGTAGAAGAAGATTCCTTAGTGAATTCAGTGCACTGTGCTCTGAGATAATCTGTGCTCATGTAAAACACGTTCTTTAATAGGTGACCACTCATTGTGTGCAGAGTTTAGTCAAATCAGAATCTAAGAATATTTACAGAAGTTAAACCATCAGAAAAGTTTACTAGTGCAGTGTTGTTTGTCACAAGTACATGCAATTATCTATTCCGTGCTGAAGTTCACGTATACTTTTGATTACAATCTTACAGCTTTTTGATGTGCAGAGCTCTTGTACGTGCAATTTGTGCTTTTAGTGTTATCTGCAGAAGTTTGCTGCAGTGAACAGATTGTAAATTGATCTGATGCTATTAGTTTATTTAGGAGAAACCAACTGATCTTTATAGCAAACTAGCTTGATGAACTACGACATCAAACAGACTAATTATTCCATCTTTTAGTAACAATGCAGTAATATTTTGTGCTAAGTAATTGACCCTTCATCTAATCTTTTAACGAAGGCAGGAAGAGGGACAGGTATGGTAAATCTCAGAAGACGAGAGCATTTGCCACTCCCTTTAGAGAACACTGGTAGGACTTTGAATTAGGAATTTTGATTTCTTTATGTTATTCAACATACTGGATCTTCTTTCTCTTGGTTTTGAAGTATGCAAGGAAGCAATGTATTGCTCCTACTTGGAGAACTGCTTCAAGGTGGTCTTTCTCAAAAGTGTGGTTTTGTAAGCATAGTTTTCTGCTTTATTTTCAGTCTTCCTAATACTCTGAGATTCATAAACACCTGTTTTTTCTTTGACTAATATTTTTGAGATAACTTCAGTAACTAATTTAATTAAACCATCTATTTCGAGGCCCTCTTTATAGTAACCAAGTTTAATGTTTCTGGATTTGCATGCTTCTGAAAAATTTTAATTAATTTCTGTGTAAATTAAACAGCTAACCCTGGGAGAGACGTGCAGTCAAGTGATTATGGATTCTGCTCTTACGTTGCTTCAAACCTGAGAGCTGGGCAAAATGGAACCCACTGATGTGCATTTGTATGCTTTGCTGGTGAGAAAATGGATCTGAAACAAGGTGGCTGTGTGAAACTGATTCCCAAGAGTGACTGTTCACACCAGAAGTTGAACTTAAACAATTTTTCTGTGACTTTCTTAGGCCTGGCATAAGTTTAGGGCTTAGTCAGGCTTTAGTATCATACTTTTAGAAGTACCAATGGCAGTTGAGTTCAGACCTTTTTTTATTTTGTAATGGGCTTTGTAAGAAAACTAATTAGAAAGGTTTTAATTTGTTGCTTTTCCTGCTGGTATAGCTGTGTTTCAGTTGTGGTTACCAAACTGTTCACATTTGAGAACATCTTGTGCTGCATTTTCTGAGTCACTGTACCTGTAAGGGGCTGTTTTATAGAAACTGCTGAAGTATGGTTTCAGTGACAAAAGTACAACTACAAATGATCCTGATGACTGTCTGACTGAGTCGATAGTGATCAGTTGTTACCTTCCTCACCTTATTGCTTGGACTTAACCATGTCACAGAATCACAGAATAGTAGGGTTTGGAAGGGACCTCTAGGGATCATCTAGTCCAACCCCTCTGCCGAAGCAGGTTCATCTAGAGCAGGTTGTACAACATCATGTCCAGGCAGATTTGGAATGTCTTCAGGAAAGGAGACTCCAGAGTCTCTCTGGGCAGCCTGTTCCAGTGCTCTGTCACCCTGAAAGTACAGCAGGTTTTGCTCCTGTTTGGATGGAGCTTCCTGTGTTCTAGTTTGTGTCTGTTGCCTCTTATCCTGTCACTGGGCACTGCTGGAAAGAGTCTGTCCCCATCCTTTTGGCACCTGCCCTTTAGATATTTATAAGCATTGATGATACCCCCTTTCAGTCTTCTCTTTTCCAGGCTAAAGAGACCCAGGTCTCTCAGGCTTTCCTCATAAGAGAGGTGCTCCAGTCCCCTGATGATCTTTGTAACCTCTGCTGGATTCTCTCCAGTAATTCTTTGTCTGTCTCAAACTGGGGTGCCCAGAAATGACCAGGGCAGAGTCAAGTGGAAGGATGACTTCCCTCAACCTGCCATCCACAGTCTTTTTAACACACCCCAGGAGACCGTTGGCCACAAGGGGACATTACTGGCACATGGTCAACTTCATGTCGACCGGGATTCTCGGGTCCCTCTCTATAGCACAACTTTCCAGCAGGTCAGCCCCTAACCTGCACCAGTCTATGGGGTTATTTCTCCTCAGGTGCAGGACGTGACACTTGCCTTTGTTGTACTTCATTAGGTTCTTCTCGGCCCAGCTCTCCAGCCTGTCCATGTCTTGCTGAATGGCAACACAGCCTTCTGGTGTGTCAGCCACCCCTCCCAGTTCTGTGTTATCAGCAAACTTGCTGAGGGTACATTCTGTCCCTTCATCCAGGTCATTGATGAATATGTTGAACAAGATCCAATCCAGTCCTGCCCCCTGGGGAACACCACTAGTTACAGGTCTCCAGCTGGACTCTGCGCCGCTGATCACAACCCTCTGAGATCTACCACTCAGCCAGTTCTCAGTCCACTCACCTAACCCTCTGCCCATCTGGCTTTCCTTCAGTCCTCCAGCACCTCTCCTGTTCTCCATGACCTTTCAAAGATGATGGAGGGTGGCTTTGCAGTAACATCTGCCAGCTCCCTCAGCGCTCATGGGTGCATCTCACTGGGGCCTGTCAGTAGGATAATTTTTGTTTGTTCAATGGGCAAGGGCTGCTCTTCAGGAACTTGTAACAATTTCTGGTTTAAAATGGACTTTGTCATGTGGTGGTTGGAGAGCAGACGAGACCTGAGTGTGTTTCCCAGTGGCTGGATATTAAATATGACCCTCCTCAAGTTTAAAACTCTGAGTGTTCCTTTAGAAAACAAACCAAAAAAAAAAAATAGGAGGAGGGGTAACTTTTATCATGGTGAACAGAGGGAAGAGCTCTGTTTTGCGTGTGAAGAGGACACTAAGTCTTTTTGACACAAGACTAAATGGCAGTAAATTGGCTGTAAATAAGTTCTGGCTTGAAATGAGAAGGTGGCCCATACTGCCTGCATCAACTGGGTGCTGGACAGCCTTTCCAGGAGCAATGGGAGAGGTGCTAATGGTGAAACTGCAGGTGAAATCTTGCTGCTTTTATTACGGTTCTCAGGAATAACTGTATTTAGTGCTGTGGTGTGTAAAACGCTCACAAGGAGCGTGGTACACGTGGGACGTGTCTTCTGTTGTATCTGTGGCATGTCTTTCCCACGGAGGAGAAAGATAACTAGTAGAGAAACAGTGATAAAGTTCTATTGAGAAATGCTACTTATGATAAGAGAAGAATACTGAGAGCTGTTATTTGTGCCTCCTTTCTGATAATGCCATGAGGATAGCCAACACGTGTCATTCTTTCCTGGAAAATTATGGTACAGTTTGACTCTCTCTAATAGCTGCCTTGTGTCATTTTTCTGAAATGCCACGTTGCTGGTAGGAAGCGAGCCGTACACATACAACCTGTGCTCGCAATCTGGGAATTGGCATAGCGACATCGTTATTGCTAAGCAACACTTGGCATCATGCTGTCTGCCAGAGCCGGTCCCCCTGCATCCTCCTTGAGAGTGCCTGGAAAACCAAGATCAGCATCTAGCTCAAGGTTTAAGTAATGAAAAAGGATAGTGGATTGGAAACTTACTTTGTGTAAAGTTTCTCTTTTTGTTTTCCCCCCCTGAGTGTTAAATTCCAATACAGAGAAAAGCAGTCAGGATATGCTTGATCCGTTCCTAGAATGATGAATCCTTAGTGATTGGGATAGGGTGTGTATTGTGTGAAGTGAGACCGGTTTCCTGTACAGCCAGTGGTACCAGATCTCACCAAATACAGCATGAAATAGCTACACTACCAACAAATGTGCTCCTTCATACTAGTGGATTGTAGGATCAAAACAGGTCTTAATTTGTGTATATGCACTATAGGATTTAGTCTCAAAAAAACAGTTGATAGGTCTGAATTTTAAATGCCTTTTTTGGTTCAGGGAAAACAAAAACTCACTTTGCTGCTTCTGCAAAAGCTAATTGTATACTTGCTCAGAGAGAAAATACTTCAGAACATAAATAAAAACCCCAATGGGGAGATACTACTAGTTAAGCAGCTCTGGGTAACTACTTCTTGGTTTAACTTTTGTTTTGCTACTGACAATACCAAGTGAAATTTGCTAAGCTTGTTAGCTAAATATCTGATATTTGTTAGATCAATATCTTGATTTTATAAGACCTGGATAATTTTTGTTACGTATAGGGGTTTGGGTTGGTTGTGTTTGCGGTTCTTTCATGTGTGTGTGTGTGTTTTGTTTGTTTTTACTTCCAGTGCTCTTGAGAACCTCCATTTTAGCAAGCACAATGAATCATGCAACATTCCCAGTTTCCAGTTTTTATTAGCTACGCTCCCAGCCACTCAGTTGTTCTTACAGTGTGTTTTTACCAGGCTGGAGAAGTTAAAGAAAGGAGTAGGTTGCTGCTTTCTGTGTTTAAAACTTCTCCTCCATCTAGCAGATCTCATTGTGATATTTCTATTAATTTTAATTTTCCATTTCTTTTTATTTTGTTTCATCCTTTGCTTCCAAGCATATTTCATACACTGCATTTGTTTCTTCTTTTGCTGTGTTCCAATAACCTTTGTATAATACATATGTATAGACACTAATATATCCTTCATTTAATGAGTAGTCATACTGTACATATTAAGCTCCCTTCATCTTTTTAGATTATTTATGGTTATTCTTGCTGCTGTTTGTTAAAAGTGACGTTCCTTTTCTAATGTGTCTTTCTGCTGCTTCAGTTTGCAAAACAAATGTGCTACAAGTTGGTGTAAAAATGAATGTAAAACGGTGAATGCTTTTTAAGGGGCTGATAGAGTCATTGCGTGAATCTGTTCTATGAAGCTTCTGGTTTTTTCTAATCAGGTGAATAAGCCAGAAACTAAGCACTCTTCTTCAAATTACTTGCCAGTTGACTTTACAGTGAGGTTCAAGGTCTTACTTCAGGAGGGTTTTAAATGCCACAGTACTGTGTAGTTCAAAGACATCCTTAAGCAGTTCATTTTGGTCTTAAGGACTTGGTAGAGGTTGGAGCTTAAAAGGAACTTCAGATAGAAAATTTTCAAGTTTCTCAAGATTTTTTTTCCCTGACATAAATACATATCAACTGGGACTGTTGATCTGTCAATATTCAGTAAGATTTTTACGTGTGTTATTGTCCAGATTTTTGTGGACTTCCCCTGAATCATTCAGAAAACTGTGGGGGTTATTTATCACTTCCTAAAGACTTCGTTGTTTTTAGAAGATATTATAGGTTTTTTACCCTGTAGAGAAAATTGTTTTGCAAGTACCAGAACTGTGTGATGTATGCCCAAGTTCTGGTAACATGAGTCATGGCACTGATTGATGCTATCTGTAATTTTAAAAAAGTTATTTTGGGGACATCTGGATAGAGCTGTTTGATACAAAGATCAGGATAGAAGGATATCTGCAATGGGACATAGACCTTGCTTGCTTACTGTATCAGGTACAACTTCCAAATATGTAATATGCACAATGTACTTGTACTTATGGTCGACTTGAGTGTTGGAAAGCACTGTAATTTGTCAATTGCCTGTTTTGGGTTGGTAACTCTATTTCACCATCTGAAAAGTTTGAAGGATGGACTGTGAGACAACAGAAGAATCAGAAGTCAAAGCTTGTTCCGTGCCTTTGTGTTCATGTAATGATGGATTAATAACTGTTTCCTACCTGTAGGAAATCTGTCCAGTCTAAGTCGTCTTGGCCTGAGGTACAATAGGCTGTCAGCAATTCCGAAGTCTTTAGCAAAATGCAGTGAACTTGATGAACTGAACCTGGAGAACAACAACATTTCTACTTTACCAGAGGTGAGAATTAGAGGGGGTGGATTTGGGAGGGGATGTTGTTGTAAGGCATCGGTGTTTTGTAGAGGGATCAGAACATGTGAAATGACTTCATCTTGTATCACAACTCAGCACAATATCACAAATTACCCTTTGTTTTATTCCGCATTTATGTAATATGAAATATTGCAATTCTGTACATATTTAGTGTGTCTAACTACAGAAGAACTGATGTCATACAACTGCAGTGAAAAGTGGGAGCAGTACATGTGATCGTATTCACTCTCCTGTCTCTTTAAAAAACCTTAAATAAGGAGTCCAGGTTCAAGCTAGATAAAAGTTTCTCAGGGTTTCTGTTTCGTGGAGAGAGGGAAGAAGTAGAAAAAAGGAAAATGGGATACCTCATTCCCCATCAAATAGGGTAAGAATGACCTTTGAGAGAGTGGGTAAAGCCGGTCACAGCTACATATTCTCATTTTAATGTGGAAAAGTGTGATGTTGGCACTAATGTGTTATCATCTGGCAACTCATTGACACACTTCCCATCAGTTATGAAAAATTTTACATCATTTTTCAGTTTCCAGTGGCTCTGTGAGGATCACGGGAGAAAGGTTCTGTTCTGTTCATAACTGCTGTACTTGATTGGCTTTATCTTGGTCTCTCTTGCTTCAAGCTTAGCGTGGGACCAAGGAAAATGTCCATAATTGGAAGTTCTGGAGCCACCTTGTCAGTCTCTTCATGAAACACGTTCCCTGAACAAAGTGCTTTGTTAGCTGTGGGGTGCAGGGGCAGAGTCCAACTCCCCAGAGCATCTCTGTGTTTTTCTATGCTCATTCCCTGGGATTCTATGAAAGGTGCCCCCGTGGACTCCACTGTCACAGTCCTGGATAGCAGTTGGTTACAGACCATTTTTTAAATGACAGCTTTGATGTTTGTAAACTTTGAAACTATTTTAGCTGTTGGTTATACCTTTCATCCTGATTTTCCTTTCCTTAGTTTCTTGAGGCAGCAGAGCGTGAGGTGCTCAGCTGCATACTTTTGGTGCTAGTAAACATTTAGAGAAAACTCTTGACTTTTAAGCATTACTGTCTGGGCAGAAATTGCTCCAGTGACAGGAAAAAATCTGCTGTGATTGATTCTTATTTTGGATTTCTTCTGTTGCTTTAGAACTATTTGGAGATGAAGGACACAGCATAGAGTGTGCACTCTGTTCTTTTTTAATGATGGTCCAAATTGCTTTTCTAAGCTGTTAGTTTGGTTTGGTTTGTTTGTTTTTTTTTAAAGGTGTAAATTATTAGTATCAAATAATTTAAAATGTATCTAAAGACTTATACAGGAAACTATACACAGAAGAAAAAAAGAAAACAAAATGCATTTGGATTTAGGGAAAGTGTTCATAGTAACAGTGCAGTAAGTAACTATTTTCCTTCAGATAAATTTCTGAACTCAGCAATAGTGAACTGGAACCAGAGAATTTAATAATGTTTGGGTAACGCTGTCATTAAAGAAAATGCTACTGCCTGAAAGCCACCAGGCTGCTTTTGAGATGAGAGCTGAGCTAGCCCACCCCACCCAGACATATTATAAAAGCAACTACAGTATAATTACAAAAAGCTAATGCGAGGGATGTTTACTTGCTTGAAAAATATGTTCAGTCATAATACAAAAAACTCTCTGTGACTGCGCTGCCTCCTTTGTGTACGTTTGCCAACACTGTGATAACACTTAAGCTGCTACCTTGCAGAAGTGTATAGTTTATACTGTAATCTGTTTAAAGTAAAACATTCTGTGCTATAATACAAAGAGCTGTATTTGTGGAATAAACTTCTGAATTTCAAAACATAGTTGAAGCTGCTGACACAATGCCTAATAAATATTTTATCTTAAAAGGATGGGCTGGGAGAAGGCAGCGCTGCCACAGCTCTCAGATACGAGAGCATTGTTCTCTTTGTGCTGCCAAAGCTCTCTTGCTCCCCTTTCAAATGTGCTTAATTACTCTAGGCTATTAGAGTGTATTAGCTAACATATTTTTTAATATTTTTTTTTGTGTGTGGAAGCAGACTTCAAAAATGGCTTTTTGAAATGTCAAGATCCATTTGAAGCAATAAAGTGTGTTTGTAACAGAGCTCAGGGACTGCCTTAACCCTAGGACGAGGAATATCTGTTAATTAAAGTATAGCTAGAAGCAGTATTTCCTAATCAAAGATTATACTAGTTAATGATTAGGTTAGATTAACAGTGATTTGAAGATCCGTTATTTTATCTTTAGGGAGAATATTGCTTCACTGGTATTTGCTGAGATGCCCCCAGAACTGTATTTCAGTGCTTTGAGTGTTAGCCACGACATGTAGGCAAGTCCCTATTTAATCCTGCTTTATTCACAATAATGTTAATAAACTATTTAGAAAAGTGGACAGAGCTTCCCTGGTGAAACAGCAAAGCCATATTCTTAAGGCTTTTACGGTGACTGTAACACTGAGTTTGCAATCCAGAAATACTGACATTAGGAATATGGTTGGAATCATTATCTTGTTACTGCTCATTCCTGATTGCAGATGTTGCATTATTTATGGTATGTAATGCCACGCATAAATCTCCAATTTCTGCAATACTTAAGCAAATAGGGCTGAATTCAAGTCGGCACAGTAATAAGCAAAGGTGACACTTCAGCAGTAATTTAGATTTCATTATTCATCCCCAGAGTTCCAGCAACACGCTTGGCACGCAGCTAACAGATCAACTCCGAGATCTGCGCTGCTGAGATTGTAGAATCTAATTAGATGGCAAAGTGAAATGAGACTCTGGCAACCATTGCTACACAGTTTACTCCAGGCTTCTTGCTTTTTATTTCTTAGGGTGGGAGAATAAAAAGAAGTGGAGTAATAACTATTTAGGAATATTTTGAAAACAGGAAAAAAAAATGGAACTTCCCAAACTATGCCTTTCTATTCCTTTTGTCTGTCCTGCCTGGTTATCTGAAAAGGAAACTTCTACCAGATGGGTTCCCATTATGGATTGTTATGATATTAACAAGGATTTGTAGTGGAAGTATCAAACACCAGTTTGAAAAATGGTTCATGCTGTTGATGCTTCTTTGGGCCCTGCTCTTGACTGTGAGCAGACGTCAGAACTGGGTGAGCTGCGGGTGGGTGGCCTTGGCCGAAGCCAGGACTGCTCCTCAGAATGGACACGCTGCTGAGTGCCCCAGCCAGCCCCTGCCCCTGCCCGAGGTGTACCAGTGTGTTATTAAAGAAATTCCTTTTGGAGAAGTAGAGAGTTACAGAACCTCCTAAACTTGTGCTTTTAAATGTGAGATGCTTGCCTTTTCTTTTGTGTGTATCTGGCTCACAAGGAGAAAGGGGGAAATAAGGTGAAGGCTGACGCCTGTGAGCAGATATTGTTGCTGATGGAAGTTTTATCAAATTTAACACTGGTTTCTGTGTTGCAATACTTATTTAGGGGATGGAGACTTGGGTGGGAAAACGTTGCTAATTAGACCCATGAGGGGAAAAAAGTGGTATTCAAATAAATCTGTCCTAAGTTCCTGGGTGGTTTTCTTCTCTCTACAGGGTCTTTTATCCAGCCTTGTCAAACTGACTAGTTTAACACTGGCCAGGAACTGCTTCCAGTCCTATCCTGTGGGTGGCCCCTCCCAGTTCTCCACAATCTACTCTCTCAACATGGAGCACAACCGCATCAATAAAATCCCCTTTGGAATTTTTTCTAGAGCTAAAGTATTAAGTAAGCTGAACATGAAGGTGAGGCACAGAAACATGCTGCTGTGTGTGAAATCAATGAGGAGCACTGTTTGCTGCTCCATGAATTCTGGCAAACTTAATGATACAAGGAATGAATTGATTGTGCTGAAGTGGATACTGCTGCTGTCATGTATAGAAACCGTTCTGTATTAGTTTAAAAATGTACTGTTGAGGTGTTACTGATTTGCCTTTCTTGTTGTTAGTTAAGCTTTTGTCACATTTTCTTGAGTTTCAACAAGGAATATAAGCAAGTTGGTTGCAAAGTTCTTGAATATTCACACGGAACATGAGCATGTAGAGTGACTTATTTCTTCCCCCCTCTACTGTTACAGTTCAGATTATAAACAAAATTATGTAAAACATGTTTTTTGAATATATTTTTCCAAAACCTAAGTTTGGAGACTTTTAGCAGTAGCTGTACAGCACAGGAAAAAAACCTTGAAGTCTTTTAAAGAGATTATGTTTTTCTGTGAAATGGGTTTCTTTCAAGTTCTTTAACTAAATATATATATATATACACACCAAAAAAGTGTTTGAGCAGTAGCTATGCTCAGATGCTGTTTTAGAATATCTTTTGGCACAAATGGATTCTCAGTTTGCATGATAACCATGTTTTATCACATGTTTGTAACTTTGCATGTTTACCAGGACTTTGCATGACCTGGTTATTTAGGTTGGTGTTTTTGGGTTTTTTTTTTTTTTTTAGTGTTTAGTCTAGCTCAAATTTTGTAGCGACATTTTGAGCAGTAAGATGTTCATATTAATTTCAGATGCTTTTACTCTGAACCATTAAGCCGTGTTTCTTCTGTGGTGTGTTTGGTGGTTATTTTTCTTTTTTTGTTTGTTTTTTTCCTGTTGCTTATTTTGGGGTTTTTTTGGGGTGTGTGTGGTTTGGTTGGTTATTTGTTTGTTTGGCCTTTGGGGTTGTTTTGTTTTTGTTTTTTTTTACTCCATATATTTTTAGGATTCCAGTGTTGCTGATAGCACCTTTGTAAGTTCTGGTGAATTTTCTGTTCTTTTTTTTTCCCCCAGCCTTCATTGTATTCAGCAAATAAAAGGAGAAAAAAATATTTTAACTACTGGGACGTGTGAAATCTTCATAATTATCTACTTCTAAGTTTTCCACTTCAGTTCATATTAGTACGACAGAGCCAATTCTGTAACTCTAGGCTTGGACTGCTTATTAAGTTTGGAGGAATTTAAGAAATATTTGGGCAATTATCAACACTTTATTCTTTTGATGCAATTTTCGATTGTTTTGTTATGAAGTATTTTGTAAGCAGTTTGTTTAATTTCTCAGATGCCATGCTGACCCTAAATGTTTGCTATGTTAAATCACAGGACAATCAGCTGACCTCTCTCCCTCTGGACTTCGGGACTTGGACTAGTATGGTAGAACTGAATTTAGCAACTAACCAGCTCACAAAAATCCCTGAGGATGTATCTGGGCTTGTTTCTCTTGAGGTGAGAAGAGCATAAATGAACAGCCAAGTGAATCCTTGCAAACAGGCGTTCTCTGATTCAGGTTTAAAGTAATAATATATTTGGGACAAATAAATACATGTATGTTGTTGTTTAAATAGATGTGTTGCATCCGTTTATGGTTGTTGTCAACAGCTTTTTGAATGTGGTTCTTCAGACTCCAGCTGAGTGTCTGTGCACAAAGGGCTAAATACATAAATATTTTCTCAACAGAAAGTTGCCATTGTAGATGAAATGGCATGGGACTCTGTTTGATTCCTGGAGAGACCAGCACGGAAGCAGGAGGGATCAGAAAAATGTGATGAAGTGGTCTACAGCCAGAGGTGGCTTGGATGTGTAGTGCTGTGAACTACAGCAGCTGGGTGGGAATTCTCAGCCTTTGAGGGGGAAAAACTCATAGATGGAAACTGTGAACTAAACCTGTTGTGTCCCCTAGTCCTGTTTCCTAAAGTACCATCAGCACAGACAAGCTTAGTTGCCTTGGGGGGATGGAAAGGTAGAGGTGCCTGCTTCTGCAGTTGAGGGCACTTCGTAGCCTCTGTGAATTGCTGAGAAAAATCTGTTAAAAAAAGTCATTTGCAATAGCAAATTTGAAATTGCAAATTTCCAGTGTGGCTGCTGCTCTGAATAATTAGTATTTGGTACAAAAACGTTGTGTCTGAGTGACAGCTATTTAGTAGTCCAGTTCCCTTTAAGTTAAGGCTGTGATTGATGTGATTGGGAAGTTGGTAACCTCTAACGACTCAATTTGCCGGTGGTCTGCCAGCTGCCAAAGCTGCAGAGCTGCACGGTCCACAGACCTGTTGCTGCTATTTTTCTCTGTAATTAGAGAGTCAAATACAAAGAACTATTTGGGCAGTGTTTACACAAAAGTGAAGGTTCCCACAGCAGTGCTAAGTCAGCTGCATTGCGTGTAGGTAATATTTTCTGTTCCTGCTTTTGTTTCTTGATACGCAATTCAAATGTTACTATTATTATCATTCTGTGTGTATCGTAGCGCCTAAAGGACAGCCACCAAAGTACTGTTCGTGCTAGTGCTAAGATTTTGGCTCTTAATTGTTTTGATTTTCACTTTGATTTTTAGCCTTATTCTCTGTTCTGTCCTGCCTTCGGTGTTTCCATGTTACACGAAGCTTGTGAGAGCTGGAGGTGGCAGAAGTCAGGCGTTTGCAACTTTGGCTGGTTTAGCAGTGACCTGTGTGTGGCTGGCAGGAGGGTCCACTTCACATCCTTGTGTTTCAATGTGCCTTGTTAAATAGCTACATAATAGCATTGTTTAATCGGTAATTAATTACCTAACTGCCTGCTTGATTACTTGGAAGGGCTGTTAGACTTCTCTGGAGGAGAAGTGTAACCCCTGTTAACTTGCTTGTGGTATAATGAGTAACTCTGTTAAATGACGTTGTAAATAAGGATACTTTTCTTGAACCTAGAACACTTAGAATTCAACTTAGAAAGGAGGAGAAAACCCAGAGGATAACACTGTAATAGGGGTGGGAGTTTGGTAGGAAACTGTTTTGAAAAGCTTGTGGGTATCTGTGCAATGTTCTGCTCGGGTGCTCTGATCTGTGTTTACCTGCTGCTGCTCCTGTCCAAAGGGACAGAGGGAGAAGAGGAAGTATCAAGGTTTTTAAGGAGGACTTGGCACGCACAACAAATAATGTAAGACGTGGTTATGAGATAGCTATGAGGAAGGGAAGTTCAGGAAGAAATTTGTTCTCTTTGGTCATTTGAAGAAATAGGGTGTTCTTTGCTTTTGCTCTGCATTTATTAATAAGTGAAATAATATTTGAAAGAATTCTGTCATAAATCTGCATATTTGTTATCATTAAAGACTTTCAAAAAATGATGTTAATCACTGATTTTATTTTTTTCAGTCTTTGCAGTTTGTTTCCATGATTTGATTGTAGGCTATTCTTGGACTTTGCTGCTTGAAAATATACCAAGATCCTGTCTTAATTATTATTTACTGATTGTGTTGCTAAAATTCTGTGTGTATGTTTGGTTTTTTTGAGGTTCTTATCTTGTCAAACAATCTACTAAAGAAACTTCCCCATGGAATTGGAAATCTGCGGAAACTCCGAGAGCTAGATCTAGAGGAAAACAAACTGGAATCCTTGCCAAATGAAATAGCTTACCTCAAGGATCTGCAGGTGAAACAATAATGGGCTGAGATAAACATCTTATGTCCTTTACTTACACCATGCTGATTTAATTACAGCTACTTTGATAAGGGAAACTATTTGGAACTGGACATAGATGAAAAGTTAAGAATCTTGCACACCTTCACCCACAATCTGTCCCCACTAATTCTTTCCTGGATTTATCAGTTAATATTGAAGAAATAATTTGTGAAGAGTTGAACTGTTACACCATGAGTACAATACTGCTACAGGAACAGCCTCTGATTTCAGTCATGTTCATGAAAGCTTTTACATTTAGGTGTTTATTTTACTGTGCAGTACTTTATTTTTGTTTAGTGGTGCTTAATAGAGGTCTGAAATATCATTGAAGGGTAGAAATTTGCATCAATTTATCAGCTATATGTCTTGTTTTACTTGCTGCCATTTGTCATTAAGTTAATTTTTTAAAATGTGGTTTTTTTCTCCTTAGAAATTGGTTCTGACTAATAATCAGTTGACCACCCTTCCCAGAGGTATCGGTCACCTCACCAATCTGACGCACCTTGGGCTTGGAGAGAATCTTCTCACACACCTTCCTGAGGAAATTGGTAAGATCCCTTTTTCTGGTTTTATGCAGCAAGCCTGAGCCAGAGCAGTTACTGACACAGAAGATGGGCTCTCCTTGAGAGTGCAGTAGATGCCTACAAAATTCATGTGAAACTTCTAGATACACACAACCTGATGTGAAGCGTGTGCCACAGGAACAGCACTACAGTCTGTGGTCTTTATCTTGCTGAATTGTAGCAAAGGAAATGGTCTGGCTTTTTTTCAGTTCTCCTGCAGAAAGCTGCTGAACACACACTAACTTGGAATAGCGTGATTCTTTTTGTCTCCAAATTCTCCTAAATTATCAGTCACTCAACTTCATAAACCTATTCTTGGAGAGATCCCTGTGTCAGAAAGGAAATGCGCTGCTCCGGTTGTAGTTCCGTGGTGTAGACAAAACCCTGTGTAAGGTGTAGACAGCCAAAGCAAACGTTTCTGCTGATGGTCCCTCTGCATACACTCCTGTTTGTGGGCCACCGTGTTATTTTTCACCTTGATGAGCTAAGAGGACAAAGTGAAGGAAATCTACAGAAAGAAAGGGAGGAACAGGATTCTTTTTGTCTGCTTGAGACATCCGGAGTAAACGAGATTCGGAGCATCTGAAACTTAGAGCCCCCATTTCTTTTAGAGTCGGTCACAAGTACCTCCAGAGCATGATTCTGAGCACTTAAGTTAAAATCTTAAAGTTAGAGCTCACTGTGGAGGAAAAAAAAATAATGGGAGAAGCTACACAAAGCAAAATGTGGTCAGAAACAGTGATGTGCAGATGGAGAAGGCTGGGACACGGTCTGTCTCTCCCAGGATCTTTAGTGAAGAGCTGTTAGAGCTTCTGCTCATCTTGTGTGTGCCTCAGTGTGAGAAGGGCCTAAATAATTTTAAATCTGGAGCTTTGTAATTTAATTATTAAGTTAATTGGGAGAGTTTGGATACTGTGGAGGCAAGATACGGACTTAAAGTGTAAAAGTAAACTTGAAATACTATTGTAGGAGCACAGTTTGGTTATTAAAGCTGGTTGTCTTGACAGATTAGAGAATAGTTAACTATTTTCAGATGCAAGTGCTTCATCTGAAGCTATCAGCTATTTCCTATTCTCTCTTAGCCTTTTCTTTTTGATGATTTCCATGCCTAGATCTCTGGCCACTGTATTCTCTTGTGAAAGATGAAATACTATTTTATGTTTTGGGAGGTATTTGTGGTCTATCAGATTGGAAAATGAGGAATGTTTTTTGAGGAGGACTTGTTTGTTTAGAGTGTATGTCAAAGATAGGGATTAATTTTGATATTTGGTTGGTGTGGAGGAATGCAAGTCTTAAGAAGGAAGAAATTAGTCCATTTTCCATCTTCTGGTTGATCTATATTGCAGTGTCTGTAGTAGAGGCAGGTTGTACAATTTGTATTCAGGAGGAATATTTCACACAGGTTAATTTCATTTAATAAATTCTCTGCTGTGCAGAGATCTCTCCTGCTTTCTTCCTGCGGTGCCTTACAGTTACAGCTTCAGGTCTTTATAATGGATGTATTCTAATTAAATAAAAGGTATGGCATAGATATTTTTATAGAGATAATACACAGTGCACCATATAAATATTTACCAGGCCCTTCTAACTAGAGAGCTGTTCAATCTTGCCTGCGATGGCAGAGCACTTGACTGAAAAGTTATGGTGAAGTCTCTCAGTTCTCTTATCCTGTGTATTCTCCATTCAGTTGTTATCTAAAGGAGATGTAGTAATGGATATTTTTACAGGAAAAATAAAGCAAATTGGTCCTTGCTTAGATTCTGGTGCTTGGAGAGGGGAGTTCAAATGAGTCACTGACTCTACATGCTACATAGTAAGGAATCTTCAAGTGCATTTAGAGCTTCTGTCTAAAAGTTATAAACTGCACGAATCAAAAAAACCCACAAACAACCCAACTTTTTTGTATTATTATTTTATTTTGACCAGGTACACTGGAGAATCTGGAAGAACTGTATTTGAATGACAACCCCAATCTACACAGCCTTCCCTTTGAGCTGGCTCTTTGCAGCAAACTGTCCATAATGAGTATTGAGAACTGCCCGCTCAGCCACCTTCCAGCTCAGATTGTTGCAGGAGGACCCTCCTTCATCATCCAGTTCCTAAAAATGCAGGGACCATATCGTGCCATGGTCTGATGCTAATGGGATTGTCCAATACACTGTACAAATACAAACTGCATTAATGTTGTAATTGTCTGTATATGTATATATAATATAATATATGCGGTTTATATTATATTATATATATATATAAATATATAAATAATATAAAAAGGCAAATTTAAGACTGCATTATGTGTTTCTGCTAATAGAGGAATCATAGCCATTTAGATTTTTTTTTTTATGTAAAAATGCTTGTCTAAGTTTTCTTTGCTGAATTTGATGGAAGTTGTTGGAATAATCTGGAAATGCCAGTTCATTTAAAGCAATTGCCAATGAACTCAAAGTTTAAATTTAAGGGACAAAAATAGTTTTGCTTAGATTTACTTTCAGTTAAGAGAAATGTATAACCTTTATATAATGAACTTTTCTGTTTTCCTCCCTCTTTTTGGTTGTTTTTTTTTTTTCTTTTTTGGTCAAAACCTGAAAAGGTCATGTGTCCTGAGGTTGGGATTTTCTTTTAACTTATTTTGAGATTTGAAGCAAATGGTGTTTTTTATATTGTTTACAGTCAGAGTAAATCACTGGATTTTGTTTTATTCTGATTTGCTCTGTTTTAATCAATCATATCTAGAATTTATATGCCTCTGCTGATGAATTTTTATCAACTGGTTTGTATACTAAAAGCATATACTCATCACAACAACTGGCAGGTGAAAAGGTTGCAGTCAAAACNAAAAAAACCCACAAACAACCCAACTTTTTTGTATTATTATTTTATTTTGACCAGGTACACTGGAGAATCTGGAAGAACTGTATTTGAATGACAACCCCAATCTACACAGCCTTCCCTTTGAGCTGGCTCTTTGCAGCAAACTGTCCATAATGAGTATTGAGAACTGCCCGCTCAGCCACCTTCCAGCTCAGATTGTTGCAGGAGGACCCTCCTTCATCATCCAGTTCCTAAAAATGCAGGGACCATATCGTGCCATGGTCTGATGCTAATGGGATTGTCCAATACACTGTACAAATACAAACTGCATTAATGTTGTAATTGTCTGNAAAAGAAGAAGAGGAAAAAAAAAAGCTTGAATTCCTTTAAGTCTTGCTTCCCTGAGTTATCAGTTGCAGGCATAACATATCTGAACTGAGCCTTTTGCAGTTGGTCTTTTCTAGCACACGTAAGTCTTTTAAGATTGGTAAAAAGGTCGAGTAAACTCAGTGAAGAGCGGTTTTCATTTCGTGAAGTACCGATTCCATGAGGTCTAACAGTGCAGTTAAGTGGCGAGGAAAAATAATATATATGTACATTTTTATTACAATGTTGAGTCATAAACTACAACAGGCAATTTTAAGGATTCCTGATAGTCCTTGTACAATAAATGAATGTGTCTTACTTTTAAACACTGCAATATATGTAAGTTTTAAGGTTGGTTAACAATGTACTATGGTTTTATATCTTGACTTGCCTTGTACCTCCTTCCATTATGGAACTTCTGTGTCCAAGCACAATATCTTCACACTGTGCTGTTTTGCTGCTGAACTAAATGCACTTTTCCCCACAGCCGGGGCACTTGCTTCAAAATATTCAGTTCAGTATCTTGATTATTCTTTTTTAACTTCATCCTATCTGTTTCAGTATTAAACCGATCTATTCAAAAAGAGGCACCTTTTTCATTTGTGCAGAGATGTTGGTAGCTCAAGAGAAACACTGTAAGTAGTGCACATTCTGTTTTATCACAAATTCCTTGGTTGTTTAAAAGGCAGAAGATGCTTCAGGGAGATTGACACTATTGCTGCATCTGTAGGGCCAGTTGTCCCTTCTCAGAGGGCAGGAGCTCGAGGCGGTTGCATTCCATGGTTACTCAAGACCTGTCCAGTTTATACTCATTGGAATTGCTGCTGGGGTAGTGTGGCTTGGAGGACTGTACCTTTTGAACAAAATCTAATCAACCCATGCCATGGGGAATCTATTTCACATGCAGAAGTTTGGGTAATATTCTTTCTGGCTTTCAGGCATGCTTACTTAGGCGTATTGCCTCGATCTATTTGCATTCTGTTTTGGCGTATGTCTTTTCATTAACAAGGAGTAAGTTGAAATGGAAGGCAGGTGGAGATATAAAACCTTAGAGGGCTTAAACGTGCTGTAAAACTATTGTAGATGTCACTGGATTTTACTAAGTAATGTTCTTTCCTTTCTCTCACACTCTGTCGTCTCCCTCCCTCCCCCTTTTTATTTTATTTTTTTTTTTTTACATCTACTGTAGCTTTTCAGTTTAGACTTTTAGTTTATAAAAGGCTAGTTCCTTACAGTTCTGCCTGAAGTTAAATTTTTTTCTCAGCATTAAGGTGTTAAAATATGAAGATGCTGAAGTGCTTAGTATCAAGACTGTAATCTGACTTCTGAAGTTACTGCTAAATCCATTCTTGTGCCCTCAGGTCACTAGGGGAAACCGGTTTGAAAAAGATGGTTCCTTACACCAAAAGTGGCGACCCCTTGTGTTTCCAAGCATCTTGGTCTCATTCCCTGTCTGCTCCTCAATCCCATTTTTGTAAGAGTTGATGGGATTGGATTTGTTTAGTTTGTAAGTATGTTAATTATTCACCTTGTTAAGGTACATGGTTAATGACTGTATGATTGGAGCTGACTCTCTCTCGCATCAGTTCCCGGGGAGAGGTTGGTTACCAAAATAGTGCTCGTTACACTCGCTTCAAAACAAACTACTCTTTTCATTACACTTTATAGGAATAAATACAGCTATGTTTTAATTCATTACTGTATTAAAAGCAGGATATTTTTTCAAACTATCTTTGTACTAGTATGGTTGTTGCAATGCCAGATAATCCCAAGCCCTGATTTAGGAGTTTAATTTTATACATTCTGAGGTGCACGCTTATTTTTTCAGTGTCTCAAGAAAGATTTGAATAAAAGCAGTGTGAGAGAAGTTCTGGTACAGGAGAAATCGACTCAGAAGAATTTGAAGAGTTCTTTAAAATTATTCAAAATTTTAAGTATTGAACGTGTGGCATGAATTGGGAATAGATGAATGTAAGTCCATGTAAGTCCATACATGGATTTATATCCAAATCTATGCACAGATCTATATAAATCCAGCTGTTTTGATCATTCCAAATAGTCTTATGTCCTGACATAGTAGACTTCTGCGTTTCCCAGGATGCTGGATTGTTAACTGGTGCAGTTTTAAAATTGTATTTAATGCCTGATGACATTTGGTTGGGCACGTGTGCTGCCTTACACGTGTTTAAGAATTTTCTTTGGCTAATCAAGTAAAGTATGAATGGAAAGAACTTCATCCTGACGAGTACATGTATACGTAGATATATGTATGTATGTGTGAAAGCATAGACAGGGTGGTGAAATTAATTCTTTATGCCATCTTTGAAAACAAGATGGAGAAACAGGTGATTCCCAGATACTTGTATTAAGTCTTGATCCCCCTTGGTGTGCTGGGGGAAAGAATTCAGAAGAATTATTGAAAATGTGACAATCTTGGGTGAAAATCATAACCTCGGTTGCTTGCCCCGAGACAAAATATTGATTTTGGATGTGTCTGTGCCTATGTACATAAGAATATGTACATACACACATGCCCCATAAGGGCAGTATCCTGATCATGCCTTTATTTAACAAACTAAATGACTGTTCTAAAGACTATATAGTATTGTGGAAGTCTGGTAAGGTGTGAAGAAGGTTAGGGATTTGTTAAATAATGAAAAGGACTAATTGCTGTTGTGACTCCTTTTGGTCACACAGCTCATTTAAATTTACTAAATAGCAAGTTGTTTGGGAATTCCTCTCAAAAACGTTTTCTTTCAGTGTAAACCCATTGAAGTTGTGTCTCTGACTGTCTCATGTAGGTTCATCCCCAAAGCTGTCTATGGAAATGCTGCACGTAAAGGTGGGTCACGCAGTTGTGTAAAATTTGGCACTTTTCCATTTCCCAGATGCTATTGGAAACTTTGAAATCCGTACACCCTTTTGAAAAAGTGACTTGAGTTGTAGAATATTTGCTTCAGTACCTCGCTTGGATTTAAGGTTTTCTCTACGGTTTTTGTCCATCTCTTGCTAATGTGTGAGAAAGTGCATGTTCAGACTTCTTGAAGGTCGTGTTTGCTCATGTACATGATTTAGTAAGTTAGTGCTCAAACTGTCCAGCTGGTTAGTGCTTAAACCCATTGTGTCACCTGGAATTCAAGTTTCATTTTTAATCCTGGGAGTTTAAAAAATACCTTTCAATACCTTTTATTTAGCAATTAGAAAACTTCAGAATGTTATTTTTGATTTCCTTTTTTTTTCTTTTTTTTCTTTTTCTTTTTCTTTTTTAACCCCCCAGATTGATTAAATTTCTGAATCTGTGGAAACCCATACCAGGGAATTCTTCATATCTGGATGCAACTAACAATTTTCATGTAGTCAGTATCACACCTGGGTTGTATCAAACCTGTGTGCCAGAATAGCTTCTAATTAGAAATGTGCAGTTGGCAGTAATTTGCACAACACAAACTTCAAGGCACAGTAAGGACAATGACAAAGAAATGATGGTATCTACAAATGGTTTTTGTTTTTACCTTAGCAAAGCTCAGAAAATTATGTTTATTATTCTGATGTTTAGGTCTTAACCAGGACTGCACAGAACTTTTGCTGTGGAAAAATACCAGACCACGCTAATTTTGTGGTTAAAAGCTAAACAAGAGTGTAAACAGTCTACAAAAATGTACTTTTAATCTGAATTATTGTAATGTTGATTGTTATGTCTATATAAAAGATTGCCTTGCTTTTTTATAAGAGTCATTCTGTATCGATGCATTCATTATAAATAGTATATTTGTAAATAAGCTGCCACTGAGTCTTTTGAAAGTTTTCTAGTATTTCTAGTCTGACATTGACTTGGATGTAAGGTGGAACTTTTGCAGTGCCCCAAACTACTGAGAGCTGCTTTCTCATTATGTACTCATCACTCTTCAAAAGATCTCGAGTGAAATAGAGATTTTTCATGTAGAGCAATTACAGGAAACTTCAAAAGTTGGGTGACAGTACCTGCTGTTGTGTGGAGTCATGGAGATGGGACGTCTTTTCTAATGGGAATATTGGTAAAACCTTTCACTTTGTTCCAATACAGTAGTACATAGAGTAAAAAAACCCTCACCTTTCTCTCTGAAAGGGAAAATAAGTCTTGAATTTTAGTGCAAAATGCATTTCAACAACAATAATTTAAAGTATGTATAGAATTCTGGTGCCTAAAAGACAGACATTTAAAATTCTGGTTAAATAAGACAGTATTGCCAAGCTCTAAAGAGAAAGTATTGACACAGCTCTAAACCGATGTCTTTTACCGCTGTAGAATTCACTCTGATGGACTGTTTCAAGGAGGTCACGCTTCATGTCCTACAAAAAAACAAAAAAATAACATTGCTAGTAACCTTTAAAGTCAGAGCAGAAAGGCCTCAGCAGATGATGGATATGATGATGAGGAGGGTGGCACGGGTGCACTTGCTGTAACTCACCAGCCAGAGCCTCAAAGGGCTTGTGAAGAGGAGACAGCACCGTTGCATTTAGTAGCCATTGAGAGTTTAGGAAAAAAACCCCCAAGACAGAAAAAAAAGTGCAGAACAAAGTGCTTTCTTTTATTTTTCTTTCTCTTATTTTTTTAAATTCTAAATCTATTTGTATTTCTGGCCTCTGTAACTTCCTGCATCTGATAATTCTACAATGTAATTATGTGCTGGGTGAAAAAGTACTTCCTTTTGTTTGTTTCAAACCACAGCACCTTATTTCATTTGGTGACTGCTAGATCTCGTATTCTGGGAAATTTATGAACAGTCTTTTTTCCTGTTCATCTGCTTTTTACTACTCTTGAGGTTTCTTATTTTTTTAAACGGCAGTGGTTTTTTCTCTGTCAGGGTTCTTGTTTTTTACCTTCTCTTCAAACCAACCCTCTTCCATTCTGTGATCATTCTGGCTGCCTTTCTCCAGACTTTTCTAGTCCCGGCTCGGATTCTTTTTCCTAATTCATGGCCTTTAGCAAGCTTTTTAGTTCTCTCTCTACTTCTAGTTTGTGAAATAAAAAGTGCAGCCATGTTGTGAAAATTAAAGCAGAGTGGGTGATGAAATTCAGTGCTAAATTCCAGTGGGGAATAATCCCACTGGGCAATGATGGTATCGGGATTCAGACTTCAGGTGCCAGCCCCCCCTCCTGCGGTAATGAATGATTTCTTTTGATTAGCTTTAACTGACTCATCATCTCCTGCAACTTCGTATGAGGAACAACATCAGTGTGAAATTCTACATACGTGTGCTGATTCAAATACTGCCAGGATTTAAAATCCTCTGGTCATGCTAGTAGGAGTGCATCATTTTGGAAGATGTGGCTTTTTCAACATTTCGGCTGGCCTTTTTAAAGTGTCAAAGCTCAAAATTTTCTGAAAAAATTGGGAAATTTCTAGTGGTGTGGTTTCTTTGCAAGAGAAGTTGAAGACCAACAGTGCACTGGTTGAGCTTTGTTTTTCTCCTTGAAGCCTTTGCAGAAAGCTGTGTAAGAAATTATCTTAGTTTGGGGTTTGTTTTTTTTTTTCAATTTTATTTTTGTTTTGTTGGGGCTTTTTGGGTTGTTTTTTTTTTTTTGTTTGTTTGTTTTAAAAAAGAAGAAGCAAAAGCCCCAGTAGCATCCTGCACTCAGCAGCCCACAAGACTGAAGGGATCTTGCTGGCCGTGACCACTTTCTGTTCAAGGAATTGAAGTGAGCATCCACAAATGAACCCAGCCTTCAGAAGAACAACACCTTTTGGCTCTAATTGAGTAAAAAAGTGAAGAAAATGTCTTGTTTCTGCCACTCTGTGTCCTAAAGGCTGTATTAAAGGCCTCAGAAATGTGCAGGCAGTGTCTTGGGTGACCTTGGCGAGACAAACAGATTGCATGTTTGTGTAATTAATCCACCTAAAGCTCTCCAGGATACGGAGTCTCCCAACGCTGCTCTCCAGTGACAGGTCCTTTTTATTCCACTGGTGGGAAGTTGTGGATTTTAGGGACCCACTGTATGCTGAAGCGGTTTGATGTGCAAATACTGTGTGAGCTCTGGACGCTGGTTATAGCTGGTGGTTCCTGTGTGGTGGCAACAGCAGAAAAAAGGTGTTAAAGGGCTGGAGATGGTGAGCTTTGGTACAGTTAGAAGAGGCTGAATGCCTTGGAAGCTAATTTGGTTTGTTTTCACAAGACACCTCAGTCAAATAAAAAGCATCATCTCTTCCTACAAGCCTTGCCTCACTTAGGATTGCAAGAGTGGGAGATAATTTGATTACCAAGATCAAATGATGATGTTTTAGAGGAGGAGCCATCTGGAGTATCTGAGTGAGCAGCTGGCAGCCTGTGCTGCACAGTTAATGACCTGACTCTCTGCCTTGCAACTGTTTTTTTTTTCCACTGCAAAACCTTTTAAGAGCCTTTAGAGATCAATCTGCCCCGCTGCCTCAGAGTAAGATGCTATCTGCAAAATTGCTCACAAGTGCTACCTTTTAAAAGCTCTTTCCACAACACACTCTTTTCCCTTTCTGTTGGTAAAGTATTTCTTTGTTAAGACTCATCATGAATCCTTAATTTGCTCTAGTTTGGTAGTTGCTTCGCTTGACCTCATGGTAGCTGGTTTGCTTTTTATCCTGCGTCATTACAGCTGTGCTGCCTGAAGGGATTTCCAAGCTTCATGTGGGCAATTTCAAGGGAAATAGATATTTTTCTTTTTTTTCCATGAAAACCTTCAAGTGTTGTTTGAAAACAGCCCTGGTAAGAATAACAAACTAAAATTATTCTCTCTCTATGGCCCCAAATTTTTTTTGGACGCCCTTCTGCTTTCTTTTTTTCTTGGTCCTTGTCAAGTACGTGACCTGAGTGAGAAGTTGAAACAGGGAAGCCTGAAATCATCTCCCTTTGCCAGCGTAGCAGAGGGTGAGAAATACAGCTGGGCCAAGGAGCTGCTGCCCAGCGAGGCAGCTCTGATTTCAGGTTTTACTTCTCCAAGTAAAGTACTTCTTTTTAGGCATTTCCAGCCTCCCAAAGATCCATATCAGACATCGCCTGATGCGTGACAAGTTCTGTTGTGGGGGACCAGCAGAGATTCCCAGCAGCAGCAGAGGCAGAGGTTTGGGGTGAAAGGCACTGGAGGAGATTCCCCAGAAGGCAGCAGAGCGGGCACCCTGCGACCAGGGTCTCCTGGTTGGTGCCGCTCTCCAGCAGGAGAGCGGAGTCAAGATTCTTGGATCTGTGGCTCCACCAGATGGATGGTCCTGGAGCCAGGCCACTGCTTCTTGAGAAGAAGCTTTTGAAATTTGGGGGCGGGGGTTGATGTCACATTAAAACCAAGCCCTATTTAGAAGTAGAGGAATCCTCTGTGAGAAGGAGGGGCTTTTCCAGCAGTGCCTGGTTTTTACGTGAGCTCTTGCGGTGTCACACCTGATCTCATCCCCTCCACTTGCTGCTCTCACCTCCCAGCTCTCCTCCTTCAGATTTCCTTCTTTTTTTGCAAACAGCCTGTTGTCTCATCCCGGTGTTTCCCACACTGCACTGAGCTGAAGGGAGTTGAGAAAGGGCAGGGAGAGCAAAAAGATGATGTGGGACCAGTGGCTTCTGATCCATGTACCTGTTGGTGCATCCAGTGCCTCTTCTGAACGTGCTTCGTTTTGGTTATGAGGACCTTTTCTCTAGTTCTGTAGACACCAGGAGAAAAACAGGATTTGGGAACAGATGGCTGGGAGAGGGATATATAAAAGAGGGATCTGCTGCACATGGCGCAGCTGTGTGTTGTTCTACAGCCTCTCCGCTGGCTGCCTGGACACTTGATTCACAGAACCCAGCCAGGTTTTTACGTGGTGTCTCAGAGTCCCTGTGAAGGGTTTTGATGTCTGACTACTTACCGGATAAATGATTTGGCTTGGAATACGTGTCAGGACTCGGATAGGAATGAATTTCGATTAAATGACAATTCTGTGGCCAATCTTTGCTCCAAACCATTTAGGAATATGGATGAATCGCTTGGTTGTTGAAGAGATGTGGAGCACTTAGCAGTCTGTAAAGAGTTCTGAAATATGTGTAATGCTTAACAATACTCACCGCTTTCGCTTTAGGAGAATGCACATGCACCCACAATTAAATTCTTAGTGAAATATTAATGAGAAAATTACATTCTCCTTTCATACAGACATTTCATCCCCCAGAAATGTTAAAAAATTTAGGTTTTCTTAGTATATTTGTTGAAGTTGCCACGATTGCTTTTTGCCGCTCTTGGAAAAGAAAATTTGCTGCTCTTGGAACAGGAAAATTGAGATAGGATTATAGTGAGGAATCAATGACGATCTTCAGTAATTTCAACTCCAGAGGACTTGGCTGGCATGGTGAGGTGTCCTGGTGCTTGGATACACCAGGAACCCTTGATAGCACCTGAGCCTGGTTCCTGGCTGCTGGGCAGGTGGTTGATCCCATACCCATCTCCTTAACGAATCAGTTTGGAGAGGCTGCTAATTAAAGCCAGTGGAATTCTGCAATGAGCTGCCTTTCTGAGGATCCAGGGGGATATTTTTAGCCTCGCTGACCTGAAAGGGTGCTGTTGAGTCTTGAGATTCTGGTCGTGCTGTTTTCCTCTCAATGGGCCTTGATTGTGTTGGTGATGCCTCCGGTGATGCTCGGGTGTTGTACAGCAATTTCCACATTGCGGTGGTGATGCAGCAAACAGCTTGGCTTCGAGGAGTGGAAAGATGAGTCCGGGGTGGATTCAGTGCTCCCCGTCTGCAGGGGAGATCCAGCCTTTCCCTTTCGCTCCTCCTGCCCTTGTGCTTAACTGGTGCTGCCAGGCTGAATAGCAGAATTGTACCTGAAGAAGTTGTGATTCCTCCTTTCCCTGCCCACAGCCGTTGCTCTGGCAGTGGGTGTTAAAGACTTGTGAGGACAGGGATGGTGTCCTGTGCCGAGAGCTCTGCTCGGCAGTATCCTTCATCCCGGGGCAAAGGCAAAACTGTGGCAGAAGAATTTGCTGGTGTTGCTCTGTGCAGGCTGGGAAATGGCTTCTTGGGGGTAAAAAAAAAAGGAGGAAAGTTTGTTTGTGGCACTAGAGATAAATGCTTGTCAGTGTGCGCTTCTTTTCTGGGAAATTTCAGGGCAAGGCATGGATTATTATTGTGAATTTTGTATGGCAGGAATTTCCCTTCCTACCTAGGATGTCTCCAGGGAAAAAGGAAAATCTGAGTTGAAAAAGCACAAGCGGAGATCTATGATACCTCTCCTCTGAGTGTCTACTACATCAGCCTGCCTGCTCTAAGTGCTCTGTCCTGATTACACATTACCACCCTCGGGATAGTTTTCCCAGATAGGATAAATGTTTCCTGAGGAGAGAGCTATTTTGTATTGCTGAAAAGCAGCTGATGGTGCTGAATAAGCGAATACATCAGAAGCTGGTGATTAAAATTAGTTTGAGCCTGCCAGGGAAAAAAAAAAAAAAAAGAAAAAAAAAAAAAAGAAGTGATACCTTGCAATCTGCATGGGGATAATTGTACTGTGGGCAGCGAGGGAATAGGTGCAGTAATGATGATGGATTTCTCTCTGCGGAACGTTGTGGGCAGGATCTGCAAACCACAGTGAGGATGGAGAAACCCTGGCTCTGGAGAGAGGAACCTTCCCTCCTCTGCCCACGGGATGACGAAGGTTTCTGTGGGCTTTCCGCTGGCCTGGCTACCATCACGCAGACCAGGAAGGTGTTGGACCATCTTCCAGCTGGACGTGGAACCCGGGGCAGCCCCTGGCTGTGTGTGCTGCTGAGCTCTCCTCTCCAGCACGTCCCCCCGCAGAGGCAGGTCCCCACTCCTTCCCTCCCATTCACAGAGCAGATCCACGTGCAAACCTCTCTGCCATGTCCCAAGTGGGCAGATGGTGGCCGGGGGTGTGAAGGGAGGCTGGTCTTGGGGGAAATATCCCCTTCTGCCTGGCCTGATGGCAAAGGAGCAGCGCAGGGAGACAGCTTCTGCAGGGAGCTGATGAAGGGAAGCTCTCCCCAGCACCGCAGGCACCTGCGATGCCCAGCAGAATCCACGGCAAAATGTTTTCCCTCATGGTATTTGTGACCCTTCCCACCAACCTTCTTCCCCCAGCCACCTTCTTTCCAGGAGAAGCCTGGACTGCTCACCCTGACGTCTTTTCCTGAGGGCTTAGCTCAGCCCCTGCCTTTAGCTAAACTTGGTTTAATCACTGGGAGACCTGGATTTGCCCTACCTCTGCTGCTCTTCAGCAGCTATCCCTGCTTGCTGTCCCACCCCCTTGGGTAGGGCTGAGCCAGGCGGTTCTGGGGAGAACCTGGAGGGCGAGATTTGGCTACTGGTGCTTGGAGAGAGAAGCTATAACAGCCTGTGGGTTACAGCTGGGGTGGTGGGACAGCAGGGACACAGCATCTGGTGGTGGGACAGCAGGGGCATAGTAGCCAGGGGGAGGCAGAGGGTCCTGGGATGGGAGTCAGCCTGTACATGGGACCATGATTTAGGACCTGGGGGACTTGCAGGGCACTGGATGCTCCTGTGTGTCCCCAGCCCAGGTAGCTGTGGGGGTAACTGGGAGAAGGTGGTGCAAAGAGAGGTCTCCCTCCATAGCTGGCTGCAGCTCCTGGATGGTTTCTCAGCGTTATTTGCTTTTGCCACTAGATGGTGAAATAAGTAATTAGGGAAGACTCGGGAAGTCTTGCTGCATTCCCCAGCAGCCTCCCTCCCCGTGGAAACCACACTGATGTGCTCTGCTTTCTGGGAACCTGGCAATTTCAGGCAATTATCCCCTGGATCTGTTCTACGGCTCAGCTTTCAAGAGCTGCTGCTGCCACCTTGACTCTGATCTTTTTTAAACCCAGTGCTGCCACCCTGGATTCATGGGGACACGACAGGCTGGGTTAAACGCAGACAGCAGCCCTGCCTGATGCAAGTGTGCATGGAAAGCCGTCTCCTGCTGGAGCACCTTGCTGTGCTCTGGTTTTTGGAGGGGATGAATGATGCAATCACCCTTTCCCATGATGATCTGAACCTGCTGAGAGAACCTTGCCGAGGGGGAATTGCAAGCTTCAATCCCTGCTTGGCTGCTCGCTCTCAGTTGTACCCTCTCCTTTCAGAGCTGTTTTTCTTTGCTGGAAGCTTTGCTCTGGTTGTGCCAAGGGAGCTTGCTGGGGACGTGCAGCGAACTGGAGAGCTACAGCTCACCTGGGGCACTTCTGCCTTCACAAGAGGAACGGAATGAATATTGCTGTGTGCAGCCCCTGGCCCTGAGGTAGCGTCACCGTGTCAGCCTCTGATGGAGATGGTGAAAAATGGGGAGGGAAAGGGCGGAGACACATGCTCAGGCTGTGGGGAGTGAAACTTGGATGAACGAGTTACTTCCCAGCTGAGTAATTGAATGTTAACCTCTCCCAGTTGGGAAATCAAATGCTTTAAAGTGAGGCAGCCTCAATTTTGCCTTGAATGTGGGCTGGCGCTGCTGATGAGAGGTAACTTGTTTGAGTGGCAGAAACTTGATTAGTTTCATTTAGGGATGGCTACAATGAAAGTTAGCGGTGCCCAACCTTTCTTCTCTCTGAATGCTGGCCTGGGCACCTCTCCCCGCACCCGGGACTACCTGTTCTTCCTCTGAAAAGCTGGTTAGAAACCCCCTTCTGGCCATTTCTGTCCTGTTCCCTTTGTGGCTGGCTGGAGCAGCTGGTGGTGGTGCCCTACCAGCCCCAGCACTGGGTACACAGTGATGCTCCTGGCTCTGTTATCACTTGCTGGGGATCCAGCTGCCTTTGCTGAATCAGCACTGGAGCAGGGCTGTGTGGGGACAACCTCCAGGAGGTTGGTGTCAGAAGTTGGTATCACCTTCCCATTCTGTGACCAGAGCTGGAAGGTCTTGGCTGGTTTTTTTTTTGCTGTGTTTTGGCTAGATGGTCCCATAAGTATGGAAAAGCCCATCGTTGTCCTGTAAAGGGTTTTATGGGAGATTCCCTGAGTGAAGGACTGATGGTGAGTGATACAGAAGGTGCCTGTAATGTGTTAGGGGTGGTCCATCCTCTGTCAGGTTTGGTTTTTATTATATTTCTGCCCATACTGGCTAATTTCATCTTGTGAGCTGGCAGGATGGGAACCCTGGGGAAGGGGCATGGAGCTGCTCCCCAGCGCTGAAGGATGGCTCTGTAGGTGTTTAACTCTGGCCGCACTGCTGGATGAAGTGAGGAAGGATGATTCCCAGCCAGGGAACTGGATAAAGAAAGCTGGATAGATAAAACCCTCACTTGTCTGTGCTCAGCACAGAGGCACACGTGTGTGTGTGCTCCTGGGTGCTACAGAGAGAAAATGCACACTTCTTCTCTCCCCTTCTCCCCTTAGCATGAGAGGCAAAAGGCCAGTGACATACAGAAACCCAGGGAGGTTTCTCGTTGTGCGTCATTCCTCCTACAGAGCTGAAACGAGCTTTTAATGTCACAGAGGACACCAGGCAGAAGGGGAAGAGGGAAAATAATGAAAAAACCTAAAATAAACCAGCGTCTCAGCCTCACCCCTGACTCTGCCACGCTGTAATCTGTAGCGTGGAAGTGTTTCTCTTGGCTGGTGGTTTAGGGCTGTGCAATCAAAGCCGGCAGTTAAAATCCTGCCGAACAGGGTGGGCAACCTGAACACCAGCGAATGAGGAAAGGCAAGCAGAGCCTTCAAGCTGTTTGCAAAAAAAAACCATCCTACCAAACCACTGGAGAAGCAGCTGGTCACACAGGATCCACCTTGTGCCGGTGTGAGCCAGCTCTCTGTGGATGGGGGAAGGTGAGGAACTGCCACCCCGGGTAATATTCATCATGCCTCCTTCCCTTCCCCTCTGAATATCTGATACTGCAGCAGCATCCCAGCTCGTGGGGGGATTAGGTGCTAGCACAGGCCGCTGTCACAGCCATCCGTTTCCCACTGGTTTATTCAAATAACTCGGAAAAGTACATCCAGCAGCTGAGGCCAGACAAACTCTGTCGAAAAACACGGCTCTGCAGAGGCTGCTGCTGTGAGATCTTTGGGAAGAGCAAAGCCCAAACCTGCATGTGCCGGGGAGGGGAAGGGCTGTGGGTTTGCTGGTGTGCAGAGGAGGAAAAGTGCCTGGGGTCCTAAAGCAGCTGGAGGGGTGGTTGGACCAGCCACACTTCTAGTGAATTTTATTTTTTTTTAAGTCAATTTTTTAAATGAAAGAAGGAAAACGTGAATCACAGTATTCAAAATGCATCCCTGGAAATGACTGGTGGTGTGCTTGCTGTATCACTTTTTATTGCTCTGCACTGGCACCGTGATGCACTCAGCAATGCCAGGTTTGCCTGCAGAAGGTCTGATAGCTCCTATGCTGTTATTCCTCCTGGAGTTAACAGGGAAAAAGGGAAAAGCAGGTTTTTGTGTAACTTGGGTGCATTTCTGCCAGCCTGCCTCAGACCTGGAGGAAAACTGGCCAACTCAAAGCTGCCTGGAAGGTCTATTCAGTTGTTAGTTCGTGGGGTGTCACAAGCCACGGGATTTCAGTGCGTTACCCCCAGTGGAGCCCAGTTACTGAGGTAAAATCTTCCCCAAAGACTCCCTGCTTTGATTTATTCAAGCACGCTCAAAATCCACAGCGACAAGAAGGGCTTCCTGCCATGGATATGCAAATATTGAGATCAGTACAAATGAGCAAAGCCCAGCTCTCCCAGCACAAAGCAAACTGCACACCAGTGTTTACCTCTGGTTGCAGAGCACCCACAGCCCCAGCCCAGGCACCTCCTCCCCCCTTTGGTGGCTTGTGTCAAGCCAGTGCAGAGCTGCTCTTGAAAGCTTCTGCTGAGAAATAATTCCAGCACCGTGTTCTAGGAGTTGCCTTTTGGTGTGGTCGCCCCAGCAGCCTGTGCTGATGTGATTTGAGCAAGCCTTAGGTCTGACCAGCTGCTGTAACCCCCAACCAGTTTGTCCAAAACGCAAGTCTCAGCCCTTCGGTGACTCTTGCTGCTTCTTTCCCCTGCCGGAATCTCACTGCTCCTCTGGAAATAAACAGTTCCCGGGGCTGCTTGTTCAAAACACACATTTTTACAGCCTTATTACCAGAGCGATTCTTTCCAGAGATTATCTCCTTGTACATGATTTGCTCCTCGCTGTGAGCAGCTCCGAGACCCCACGAGGGTTTCTCAGCTCCTCGAGAGGCAGCAGGGAAGGTGGTCCCCGTTCCCCCCTCCCCGTGCTGATGGAAGCGATGCTGGAGCCCCAACGGGCGGAAGAGATGTATAAACCATGGAAGCTGTGTGCCTAATTAATGACCTGAAACCAGCTGGAAAGGTCAGTGTGTTGCTGGGGGACGCACTCGAGGTGCACACACGAACACAACCTCGGCTGCCGTGCCTCGCAAAGGGCGTCGCTGGAGGAGCCAGCTGTCAGAGGAGGATCGATAGCCTTCAGCCTCGCTCCGTAGCACGCACCCGGGCTGTCCCACCTCTCCTGGAGAGCCCCAGCTCTTCGTGGGGCTCTGCTGAGAAGCCAGGCTGCTTCCCCAGGGAAAGGGCAGGCTCCTGAGGCTCCGCGGAGCGCGATGCTGCCGGAGAGCAGGCTGTTTCCTGGGCTGTCTCGTCAGGCACTTGTTGACTGGATTCGAACTGCAGAGTCCTTGCAGCAGCACGCATTCAAAAATGAAGCCTCTTTATACAAAAGCTAGAGGATTGATATAAAAATGTGATTTACTTGCTGTTTCCTCCCCCCCCAAGCTTTTCTGTACAGTCTTTCACAGTTTAGAAACGCAAGTTTCTTTGCCTAATCCCAGGAATGTGGGAGTTGAGCCTCCATGGGTATTACAAATTATCATCAGGTGTGGTACAGACCTGTAAAGACAGCCGTCCTGTAGGACAGGGTGACCCGCAGGTTGTCACGTCAGATCTCAGAGGTCCTTGCCAGCCCTAGCAGTTCCCCACCGCCTTGTATCTCAAGAGTTGGGCAGAGCCACGAGATGACCTGCAGAGGAGGTGAAGGGGAGACCTGGTGTCACCGAGCTGCTTTGCAGACAGCGCTGAGCGTCGCTGCTGTCAATAAAATCAGAGATGTCACACTCATGGAGATGGTGTGAGGAAAGTGCCTTTGATGAGGCAGGTTTTCTCCCTCTCAAGGATGAATCCAATGCCATCCCAGCCATCCCCCTCTCGCAGAGAGCTTTCTTTCCAGTGGTTTCTGGCTCTGTTTTTCTGATGCGGTGGCTCAGGGGTGAGCTGCTGTCTGGGTTTAGCTTCGGGCGGACTGAGGGTGTCCAGCCACAAGAGAGGAGACAGAAAGATGAGGCAGCTGGTTATATTTTGTTATCTAAATCTGCTCTCTGCCTGGGTTGGGAAACGCAGCTCAGTTTTGCAGGGAGCATGGAGGCATGCAAGGTGTTTCCAGAAAGGTGCCGGCCCAGGTCTGGAGCAAAGCATCTCAGGCAGCCTATGGTGGCCTCAGTGAAGGTGTGCTGTTACAACAGGTCAAACTGATGAGAGAAGGGGTTATCAATGTCAGACAGGGCATGGCCTGCACCTTCCCTCTCTCTGGGTCCTTCCGTCCAAGCAGTGATGAGGGAAGCTTCTGCCAGGGGGGAATCTCAAGCCCATGCAGATCCCACATCTAAGGGAGAAGAAGACCCACTGCCGAGCAGAGTGCTGGCTCCTCCTGCAGAACACGCAGGTCCCTGGCAGTGAGCAGAAGGCAGGAGATGCTCACCAAGTCCAGCACCTCCTTGACCTCCCACCTGGCCTGGCCATGGACTGAGGTGAGACCCTTCATCCTTTGTGTCTGCACTTGCCCTTTGTGGTGAAGTCTGTGGTTGTGGGTGTGTGTATGCAGGTCGTTTTGGGTTTGATTTAGAGGTTTTAAATTATTCCCTGCAGATTGCCCTTTTCCCAGGCAATCTGGAGCAGCAGATCCTGTGTTTCTTTGCTCAGACAGAGGGATTCCCCCTCGCTTTCCCTCACCCAGGTACAGAGGCTGTGCTTTCCAGTTCCCAGACCCTGTCTCTCCTGCTCCCGGTCCCTCTCTCCTGGGCATCATCGCTCCTGGGCCTGGTTTATAACAGGGTGTGTGGCGCAGGGATTAAGATGACAGGGCTTCCTCCACCACGCAGAGGAAATGCGGGCGTTCAAGCGCGGCGATTAATTGAGAGCTGCCTGAATCTGGAGCACCAAGTGAGCATCGTTAGAGCCATCAGAAAACGAGGGAGAAGAGACCGTGAGCGAGAGGATGAGGGCTGGACTCTACCGGTGAGTAATCTGCACATGCTGAGAGCTGACAGCTTTGGGGGGGCCGGGCGGGCCAGCGGGTACGTCACTGCAGCTCTTTTGCTGTTATAAAGGTCCCGTGTCGCTGTCACAGCCACGCAGGTGGGTGGCACCAGCCCTGGTGCTGCTGGGGGAGCCCCTGGGGGTGCTCCCCAGGGATGGGGCATCCCAGAGGGAGGGTGTGGGGGCACCAGCCTTCCTGTGCCTGCTGCCCCACCTCTCTCCCTCTTGCCCGTGTGGCTGGGGGGCACTAGAGGAGGCAACTTAGGGGGTGGAAGGGTGGGCAGGAGGAAGCCTGGCGCTGTGGGGTGGGGGGCCTAGTGGGTGCTGCAGGGAAAGGGGGTCTGTGCAGCCAGGGCTGAGCCAGCCCAGGGGGTGGGATGGCAGAAAGAGGTCTAGCCCCGTTACTTGGTGCTCTGCCCCATCCCTCAGTGCTCTGCCCCATCCTTCCTTTTGTGGGGGCTGCTCACCCCCCAGGCAGGAACGTTTCCCCATGGATCTGTTGGAACAGATCCAGCAGAGTGCCACAGAGATGATGAGAGGGCTGGAGCACCTCTGTTATGGACAGGCTGGGAAAGCTGGGGCTGTTCAGCCTGGAGAAGAGAAGGCTCTGGGGAGACCTGAAAGCAGCCTTCCAGGATCTGAAGGGGCTACAGGAGAGCTGGGGAGGGACTCTTGGTCAGGGAGTGCAGTGACAGGATGAAGGGGAACAGTTTTAACTTGGGAGAGGGGAGATTCAGATGAGATATTAGGACGAAATTCTTTGCTGTGAGGGTGATGAGACCCTGGAACAGGTTGCCCAGGGAAGCTGTGGCTGCCCCATCCCTGGAGGGGTTCAAGGCCAGGCTGGATGGGGCTTGGAGCAACCTGCTCTGGTGGGAGGTGTCCCTGGGCAGGGCAGGGGGTTTCAAACTGGATGACCTTTAAGGTCCCTCCACCCCAAACCATTCCATACTGTGGTTCCTCCTGACCCCCCTGGGGGGGCTGCCCGTCCCCGAAGCGGGTGGATGCTCGGTTTCGGTCCCGGGTGGGGTGGCGGTGGGTGCAGTGAGGCCGGGTGGCCAGCAGGTGCCACTGCCCCCCCGCGCTGCCCGGCTCTGCCCGGCGGGATCACCCCCGGCGGTTGGGGGGACCCCAGCCCTGGCCAGGCGGCGACACGGGGGGTCGTGGGGGAAGCGAAGCGCTGCCTTCCGTGGTCTTAGCACCCTGAGCCCGTCGATGCCCCCCCATCCCGCCAGGCAGATGCTGGACGGGGCGGGCGGTGGCAGGAGCATCCCCAGCGGCACCCTCGGGGGGTGCCCGCAGCCCCACGGGTTGCGTGGTGGTCGCACCCCACCCTCACGCATGTGGACAAACACGCCCCCTGGCCCCGCTGCCTCTGCCCAAGCATCCCCTCTCCCCACGGGTGCCACCCATCGGGGCGGGATGAAGCCGTTCCCGGTGCGGGGTGGGGTGCGGTGCCCGTGGGGCGGCGGGGAAGTGAAAGGGCTGAGATTTGCGGGTGGGCGCTGAACCACCCGAGTGTGCGTGGGGTAGGGGGTTGGAGGGGGGGCGGTCGGGGCGGAGCTGTAGGGAAGGAGGG
>VXBW01003601.1:795316-874485 GCA_013400375.1 Thinocorus orbignyianus | reverse complement strand
CCCGCCCCCCCCCCCCGCCCCGGCCGGAGGTGCAGTAGGACCGCGGAGAGAAGCGCGGAGAACCGCGGGGGCAAGGGGGGAGAGAAGGGCGGGGGGTTGATCCACGCAAGCGGGGTTGATGTTTAACCTGGAGCGGCCGTTCACGGAGAGGGGCCACTTCTTCTCCTCCATGGAGTACCAGCGGCAGCTGGAGGAGGAGGAGGGCTACCCGCCTCCCGGAGCCAACGGGACCTTCAACGACAGCGGTGCTGGGCCGGGCTGGGGTGCCCCGTACCCCCTGCACACCACCATCACCCTCATCAGCCTGGCGGGCTTGCTCATGCTCTTCACCGTCTTTGGCAACGTCCTGGTCATCATCGCTGTCTTCACCAGCCGCGCGCTCAAGGCCCCTCAGAATCTCTTCCTGGTCTCCTTAGCTTCAGCTGACATCCTGGTGGCCACACTGGTCATCCCCTTCTCCCTAGCGAATGAAGTGATGGGGTACTGGTACTTTGGCAAAGTCTGGTGTGAGATCTACCTGGCCTTGGATGTGCTGTTCTGCACCTCCTCCATTGTGCACTTGTGTGCCATCAGCTTGGACCGTTACTGGTCCATCACGCAAGCCATCGAGTACAACCTCAAGCGTACCCCCCGCCGCATCAAGTGCATCATCTTTATCGTCTGGGTCATCTCGGCCGTCATCTCCTTCCCACCGCTCATCTCCATCGAGAAGAAGAGTGGGCAGCAGGCTGACCAGGGGGTGGCGTTGTGCAAGATCAACGATGAGAAGTGGTACATCATCTCTTCTAGCATCGGCTCTTTCTTTGCCCCCTGCCTCATCATGATCCTGGTCTACATGCGCATCTACCAGATAGCGAAGAGGCGAACCAGGGTACCACCCAACAAGCGGGCAGAGCGCCCCGAGAAGAGGCAGAATGGCTTGGCTGACAAGGAGGACCTGCCGGCCACAGCCCAGCTCAATGGGGAGAAGGCAGCAGGAGGTGGTGGTGGGCAGGAGGGAGAGGTCAACGGCATAGACATGGAGGAGACCTCTTCCTCTGAGCACCAGGAGAACAACCAGTGTAAGAAGACAGAAAGACCGCCGAGGGGAAAGACTAAGACTAAACTAAGCCAGATTAAGCCTGGGGACAGTTTGCCGCGGAAGGTAGAGGAGGAGAGGAACACCAAAGGGTCCCGGTGGAGGGGCAGGCAGAACCGGGAGAAGCGCTTCACCTTTGTGCTGGCGGTGGTGATCGGGGTCTTTGTCATCTGCTGGTTCCCCTTCTTCTTCACCTACACACTGATGGCTGTTTGCAAGAGCTGCTCCGTGCCTGACACCCTCTTCAAGTTTTTCTTCTGGTTCGGTTACTGCAATAGCTCCTTGAACCCCGTCATCTATACCATTTTCAACCACGACTTCAGACGGGCCTTCAAAAGGATCCTCTGCAGGATAGAGAGGAAAAGGATTGTTTGAAGGACCCTTTGTGACGGGCAGAACTAATTCAAGACTTTGTAGGAGAGTAAGGCATGGCTGTCTTGGGCTGTGCTTGCATGGGGTGGTTTCCTTCTGCTTGTGAGCAGGAAGCCTTTAAAACCCGAGATGTGCCCATGGAAACGCCGGGCAGCAGCAGCGAGGAGCAGCAGGCAAGTGGAAGTCCGAGCGGTGGCATTCGGCTTTCCAGGGGAGGATGGCTTTTGACTTAGTTTGTTTTGCTAGTTTTTTTTTTTAATTGTTTTTTCTTTTGCCAGAATCTCTCAGTGGATTTTTTCATGACTGCTCAGTTTGACTCTTTAAAGAAAAGCAACGTGCAGCTCTGTGAGACGAACAGCACAGAGGGAGTACACCACCCCAGAGGTGTTAGCTTTTTTTATTTTGGTGTTTTTTTCTTTTTCTTTTTCTTCTTCCTGTTTTATGTGTAATTAATTTTAACCCCCTTGTAAAATACAGTATTGTATCCCTGAATCTGAATGTCATAACTTTTGTAAGGCAAGCAGCTTTGAAACTGTGAATGCTTTAATTACCTTTGACACCTTAAAAGTCCCTCTCTTTCCACCTCCCAAAACTCCCCTCACACAAAACCACTGAACAACTAGAGCCATTCCCCCTGCCTGACAGTTTGATAACTCTACCAAAATTTCCAATATCATGTCGGGGGTCTTTTTGGTGTTTGTTTGCTTAGTATCACAGACCTCACCAGACTGGCTATTACTATTGTTATTTTTTTTTATGTATCGTACCTGATTCTGTTTAATTTCTGTGTTGCCTGTGCTGTCACACAGCTGAGGTGGTGACTGCCCTCTCGTTACTCGTTAAAGCAGACCCTGATGGAGGGGTAGCTTTGCTGTGCAGGCAGGGATGTCCCGGGTGATGGAGTGGCAGGCGGTGTCCCGTGCAACGTGAGGTTGGGACCTGGCTGAGCTCACCGCCAGTTAATCTGGGTTGATGTTATACCACATTTCGCAGCACTGAAATGTGTTCAGTGTGAACTCGCTTCCCCCGCCTCCAACTGTAAATAGATAACATTTCAAAGCGAATCGCAGGGTTCCATGTATCACGTTATCTCATTTGTATTGATTTGCCATGGTTTAACTCCTGCGGGATTTTCTGCGGAGGAGGAGGAGGGGGTTTGTGGGCAGGGGCTGTTCCACATCTCTGAACCGAGAGAGAAGAGTTCAGGTTTTTTTTTTTAATCTGACAGTCTCATCTTCCCTAGGAAATATGAAAGCATCCCTCTTTCAGTCTGATGCAGGACAAAACTTTGAAACGGGAAACTTTCTCCAGTATTTTATAGTGTAATTAAGCTTTTTTTTAAAAAAAAAAACCAAAACCACCACCAACAAAGAAATGTGTAAATATTATGAGTTTGGAGCAGGAGAGAGAATTAATACTGCTCTTACACTCCTTTCCTGAAATGTCTTTCAGCTCTTTCTGCTACAAGAAAACCCCACAAACAAAAACCCCAAACAAAAATGGACAGAACAAATTTGTGCCATGAAGAAATTTCTGGAGAATATTAAAAGGAAAAACTTTTGATCCGTCACAATAAATGGGTTTGTAAGCCTTTTAATGTTATGAAAACAGCTTTATCAAATACTGACAAATGAGAGAAATTGTTTGAAGAAAGCAAAGTGTGTGTAAGTCTCATGTATAAGATGAATTTGCCTTTTCTGGAGTTGTACGGTGCACAGGAAGAGATTTTAAAGAATATAACTTTTTACTTTTGGGAAGTGTTTTGTTGATTTTGCTCTCTCTTTTGACTTTGTAATTAACTCCAAGGGTCTCTGGATGCATCTTGGGACCTGGAGAGCAATGTTTACATTCACTTGCATTTTCAGAATTGAATCCTCAAGAGGTGAGGAAAGCAAATAAACTGTGCTTTACTGTAAAAAAACCAAACCAAACAGCAACGACAAAACAAACAAACCATGAGCAGAAGTTGCTATAATGGATGATTATTTTTATGAAATAAAAGAGCGTTTACAGATCAAGTGTGAAAACCCTCTGGATAATCTGTTAGTTGTTTTATTTTGTCTTTTTTCCAGCTGTTCGACGATCCTCTGGCAGCTTTGGTCTTGACATTTTTTTTAAAGAGCACGTTGAGAAAAGCACTCGTGTTTTCTGAAAGGCGTTGTTGCCCCAGGTAGGGAACAATGGATCCGTTCATTGTGCAGTGGCGTAATAACAAACGAGTCCTTGGTTTTTCTTGGTTGGTTTTTCCCCCCCCTCCTCTTTTTCCCCACCCCCTTTCATGCCACAGTAAGAGCATTCATGTGTTTCTTAAACAAAAGACCTTAGGGTTTCAGGGTGTGATTTGCTCCCTGGAAATGCAGCCTGGCACTATTGCTGGGGACGCCTGCCTGGTGCAGCGTTCACAGCTATTGAGTTGAGAAGGTTTTTAATAATTAGGCTGCAGATGGGGTTAGAAATGATTAGGCTGGAAGGCAATATTTCTTGATATCTTCAGGAGTATCCATATGAGTGGGGCTTAGTTTCCAGCCCTGGAGAGCCAGCCGTCTGGGCTCACTTGTCCTTACCCCTGCAGGAGGGTGGTGGGGATTGTTCTTCCACCAAATGAAGCCCTAATGCTGTGTGGCTACCTGCCTCCCTGAGTGCACCAGGATCCACTTGTCATTGGCTTCACCTGGATTCTTTCTTTCCCAGGTAGCTCCAAAGATGGGGGAGACACGAGGCGCCGCTCCTGCGAGTTCTTTGTCCCATGCTTTATTTTGTCCAGGAGCACGTGTAACCATTTGGGAGCTCTGGCTCCTGGTCTTACCAGTGTTGGGGTGCTTGGAGTCACCCTGCTTCCCTGCTCTGCCTCTTCTTTGGTGAGAAAATAAGTCACCAGAGTCCAGAGCTGGAGCTGCTGGCCCCACTCTGCCACTGCCACCAAGGTTGCTGTTGGAGGTGCTCAGAAAGCTGGAAGGTGGACCATGGCTGGCTGTCCTCTGGTCTCAGCTGGCCCTGTTGGCTTTGGAGAGTTTTACACCGTGGGGCAGTAGGTAATCTGGCAGTCATTGGTTATGTTTGCCCCATCCCTCTGGACAAACCTCTAGTACAGGCGGTATTTTGGTGGGATTTGGGCTTTGGTGGGCTTTCCATCAATGAGGCTTTGCACAGCTGAAATGTCTGATTGCTCCCAATTTCCCATCAAAAGTACAAGTGAGGTGCAAAAAGCCTGAAATTATGCTTCCAGGGTTGTGTCCTTCCCAAAGCCTTCAGCCCAGTGAAAATAAAATCCCCAAGGGGCTGTTTTAGCTGAGGGCAGTGAGTCTCTGTGTCTGATGCAGTAAAGCTGCCCGCCCATCCTTGTCCAGTGTCTAGACCTTCATCATCCTGCTGCCTTTGCCACCTTCCAACTCATGCTTTTATTTAATTTTCGCTGAACTGTTGGTCATTTTGGTTTCAGCTGTGTCCTGGACCCTCCGTGCCTGCTGGGGATGGGCATGCACAAGCCACAGCGACAATGGGGGACTGTGGGCTCTGTGGTGGAGGTGCTGGGGTGAAACCACCATCACCTTCCCTTTGGTAGGCGAGGACCAGCCCCATTACCTCTGAGCTAGGGGTTGTGCTGCTGTGGGCTTTACTGGGATGCTCCCTCCAGCTCTGCCATAGCCATGTCCAGCTCTGCTCACCTCTGTGCCTGCCCTGTCTCCCTGTGGGGCTAAATCCCACCACCCTTGCCAGATCCTAGCACCCATCTCTTCTCCTTTCCCCTCCCTAATCCCTCCCTGGCAGGAGAAAGCTGCCTCATTGCTCCCAGCTCATTCCCATGCAAATAACACATTAGAGAATGTAATGAACTTTGGTTGGATTTTATAACCTTTTAATCTGGGGCTAAAAGGTTAATGGTGCGAGGGTGGGGAGGGGGACCTGCCCAGACCAGCAACAGCAAACAATGAGCAGAGATGTCACTGCCAGCTTTGCCCCTGGGGGGGTTTCTCCACAGCTTTCCAGTGCGAGGTGACCCTGCACCCAACCCCTTGTGGTGGTGGGGGGGCCAAGGAAAGCCCAAAGGTGCCACCTTGGGGACATGCAGAAGGAGCTCAGATGAGGTGGTCCGATGTGGCAAGTATCCCAAAATGTCCCCAGGGGTGTGATGCACAAGCAGCAGGGTTGCCCTTGCAGATACTGGTGATTACCTGCCCAGGACTTGTCCCTGACCCCCTTGGCCGACTTCATGTGCATTTATATCTGTGGGGTTTTGATCCCTGTGCTCTCGGGACAAGGAGCTGATGACACAGAAGAGCCTCTCTGAGATGTTCCAGCGAGGGATGGACTTGGCCTGAATTATTCTGCTCACACTAAATGAGTTTCCCGGGCCTGGGAGAACCTCCATGGATTTCAGTCCACGTCCTTCAGCCATCCTGTTGCTGTAAGTAACCCCATCCCACCCAGCATCCCCTTCCCCAGGGGTGGACCTGGGATTTCCCTCTGGGTCAGGTGCCTGACCCCACTGCCGGTGTGGCTTCCATCAGCTGAAGCTCTTTGTTTTACTTGATTTCTTAATATTCCTTCACTTAATATTCTTTCACTACTGGAAAAGTTCAAAGTCTGTCGAGATTGCTCCTTTATCAGATCTGGTGCCCTGGCAGACAGCTACACCTGGAGCTGTCTCACTGTCTCTGCTGCAAGCTGCTCTTTGCAGCTGCTTTGTAGCAACATCTCTGTGACTTGTTAAATATTTGTCGCTGTGATTGCTGTGCCTTATCCCAAGCTATGGAAACGGAGTGAAGAGAGAATAGGGTTAGCAGGGACCCCACCACCTGCATTAGCCACTAGTACTCAGTCAGCTCAGAAACATTCCAGGACCAGATCCTGACCCCTCTGTTCACAGAGGGGGTTGTATTCTTGGCCCTGGGAAGTCCAAGTGAAATTCCAGCTGGGGGTCACACTGCAGTAATGATGCACAAGACCATGGCACACTTTTGAATGTCCTCCAAGTGGAGCAGGAGATGGTGGTGGTGAACAGGGCTGTGAGAAGCACCATCAAACCTGCCTTCCTTATGTCAGACCATGGCTGGTCCCAGGTAGGAGGTTTATTGGAAGAAGAGGAGAAGACCTGCTGTCATGGAGCAGGGGTTGGGAGATGTTGAATGCAGATGCTGATGCTTGAGCTAGTAATTCAACATCTCTTTTTTTTCTCAAGGGACCTTCTTGGCCATTGGAGTTGTCCCCTAGGAGTACTTATTTCCCAAAGAGGACCATCAGGGTGTGAGGACAACATCCCGCAGCCAGGTGTACAGGGATGTAAGATGGGTCCCAGCACCCAAATCCAACAAACAGGGATGAAGATAAACCATAAAAGGGAGTAGAAGGGCATATCCCTCACTTGAGCACAGATGTCTGTCAGTAAAGGTGTAAACTTGCTGCCTTAAAACTGCTTAAGCTGGCTTAGTTTAGCCTGTTTGTGTGATTGTCCACTCCATATTGGCTAAGTTAGGAGAGACCATCCATGCTGGCTTGGATCTAAGGTCCTGCTCTTCCTCTGTTGCTCTGAGAGTGGCCTGTAGCAGATTTTAGGGAATAGGGAGGAGTAAGGACCCTTCCTGGGAGGCTCAGGGGTCATTAGGCACTCAGGGATTTCCTGGGGCCGGCAGTGCCTTTTGCACCAATGGAGAAATCCTACCACTGAGAGCTTCCCTTCAGCAATGCTCTGCAGTGGGAGGTCTGGATGGCTTCCAAAAATGTGACTGAGTCAAAAGCCAGCAACCGGCTCCATGCGAGAGCAATGGGGTGAACGGGGTTTGTCAGGAGGTGAGAGGAGCTGATCTAAACATCCCTGCTTCCCCGAGTGCGATGCTTGCAGTGTTTGACCTGACTTGGCTTGGGCACAGGCCGGGGCATCTCATTTGCAGGAGCAGCCTTGCGGTCCTCCAGAGCTGTGTGACCTGCTGTAGGCTTTGCTCCCAGCAATGAGAAACATTTGTTTTAAATCAGCTGCTACAGGAAAGAATTGATTGCTTCTTTGCTGATTGAAACAGTTGTGTTTTGCCGGTCCATGACATTATGACCTTTTCCCTGCTTGTTTTTCAATTGCTTTCTGCAGAAAAAAGGAAAGAGCTTCCCACCACTGGACATCTCTGATAAAATAATTCCTACTGAAGGCTCCTTTGCTTTTATCTGCATACGTGGAGTTGCTGCAAAGCATTCATCTGAAGATTGAAACCTTAAGGTGTTACTGAAAAATTCTCTGAGTGAAAAAATAAAATAAATGTAGCGATAAATATTTAAGATGCTACAGCCAACCTTCTGCTTTTCCAAATTGACTGAACCTTTTTTAAAAAGTGAAATGCGGAATTCTTGCCTCTTATTACCAGGACAACTTTTACCGTGGGAAAAATGTAGACAAATGATTCCTCTTTTGGACCCAGAGGTGCAGGGTTAGACCCTGTGTGTGGCAGCCCTGCACAGCTCGGGTCCTGCGATGCTGATTTACACCCTGGCAGAGCATCCCCTCTCCTAGCAATTATCCCTGCAATCATCCCTGTGTAATTGAGTGATAAGGTCTCTCTGTGTAAAGCTGAGTTTGTTCATGGTTCTGTGATGCAGAAATTTGACCTGAAATGGTTCTTTGAACAAGCTTTGCCTGAATGAGCTTCCTCCTAATTTCGCCACGGCTGTGCCTGGTGCTTTTCAGCCTCTCCCCATCCCTCAGCTCTGCTCTGCCATCACCCAGACAGGGCACGTTTCTACAGGGGACTCCAAATGCATTACTAAGTTTTTCTGTTCCACAAGGGGGTACCCAAAATACAGAGCAGCAACATGACCCAAGTCAACCAAATGTCCAACGTTAAAAGAGAGAGGAATCCCCCTGATTCTCTGGGTTATGGGTTTGATCTGTAACCTAAGCACAGCCCGAAGATTTAACCTTCAGAGACGTGAATTAAAAGTAATCCTACATTTATTGTTTTCAATAATAATTTCACATCTTGTGGTTTTTAAGCCAGCCTCAAAATTTTGTGGGGTCAGAAGAGTTAAAATGGCCAGTTTAAATGGAATAATCTGACTTACTTACAATTGAAAGATTTACCATCATAGGGCCTTTGGTGTTGCTGTCTCAGGGTAATGAAGATGCATCCGGTACATTTTGAACAGCAGTGTAATTACTTTCATTAACACCGGTCAGCGTTTGGATGAGACAGCTTCAAAACAGTGCAGCAGAGAGGAAAAGAAGAGCTAAAAGCTGCTCTGCTCAATTGGGCATGCACTGATGGAAGCAAGGTAAGGAGTGTTGCGTGTTGGGCAATCTTCCGTCACTCTGGGCTTTACTGGGATTAATTAGAAAATGTGTTCTGGCTGATATGGCTGGGGTCTGATCCAGAGAGGGTTTCCTGTAGTAAAATAAGACAGTTGTAAGGGAGATGCAATGGTGGCATCTTCATAGCCCAGTGTTAATTGGCTTAAATCCTTTCCAGTGGAAATGACCTGCTCCTATTGCAGCTGTTGCTCGTTGTCCCCAGAAATGCCTGTTCCTGGCTGTGCTGCTGGGTGGTGTCTGAGACATGCAGCTGTGTCAGGAGGGTGTTGTGGGCACCATGAAATGATTCACACTGATCACATCTACTTGTGAGGGGCCTTACTCAAGTAGTTTTTCTCATCACCTTAGCTTCAGCGATTCCTACTGCTGAGGATGTAGCATCGTCTGGGAGTGGGATGAGGGCACACGCTTGTGAGGTGACAAATAAAGTCCATGGAAAATGAGCAGGGTGTGGAAATGGTCACTGTAAATAAAATGGTGCTACTGTATGCCCAGCCTCAGAAAGATTCAGCCTAAAAGGCTAGAGGAGGCCAACAACCCACCACAGCAATTCCAGCAACTGGGAATACAAAGATAGGATCCACCCCCCCTTCTTAATTGCCATCTCAATTAGGATGGCATAAACCAGCACGTTCAAGTTATCAGATGTTTGGAGGAAGAGGTGAATTTTTAGCTGTTGTTTATTCAGACCAAGATTTAATTAATATTAAGCAGACTAAATATTTGATGAAATAGATTGAAATTAAATATTTAGCTCCCTCTTCCCCCCAGATAGCAGCCCCAGTGGATGTTTATGTGGGCAGTAAAGTGAGAACATCTCCTGAATGCCAGTGTTCAAAGGCAAGAGCTACATGGGAGCATTATCATCATCAGATAGGAATGAAATACTCTGGGCCCCTTGTTTTGTCAGCCCACATGGGAACGTAGTCATCCTTCTTCTGAGGCTATTCAGCTGTGACCCATTGGGACTTCAGGTGCCTCTTCGGTGCGGATTGTCACCTCTGCTCTCCTGCCACATTTGTCTTCAACTGGGAAAGAAACTTCATGGGCAAGGGTTGTCTCCCATGCTTCTCATTTCTCAGGGCAGTGGGCAGGCACACACAAACTGGGAAGCAAAGAGCCTCACTTTGTACAAAATAATTGCATCCCGCCTCCTGAAAAAGAAAACTTGAAGATAAATGGCATCTTGCCTGAAGGAGGACAGTGAATTCCCCACCACTGGTGCAGGCTGGTGTCCCTGTGCATCCCCCACTAGAGCTGGGGTGGGACCACTGTCCCCAGACCCTCCTGGTAGGTGAGTCTGGTTTGCTGAGTGTCCGCTGGTGCTTTGGGCATTGTAACTGTGTGATTTGCATGGTGGAAAAGGGTACGGGGCTCGTAATGTGCTCAGGAATTCCATACTTGTCCCATTTGTTAAAACCAAATCGTTTTGAGGATTTAGGACTTAAATCCTTTTATGTTGGTATCTGTGCCAAAGTCTTGCAACCTGTGCTTGGAGCTGTATGTCCTGCGTGCCTGCATGCTGGCATGGTTTGATCCAGTTCCCTATAGAAGAGAGAGGAATTCACGGTGCATTTATAAAACAAATTCAGGTATCTTATCAATATTACAGTGTCTTGCTTTATCTGTAAGAGCCTGACATTGTTTGATAACCTAGAGTGACAAATAAATCTGCTCTGTTCCTGCAGGAGTAGATATGGTTTCATTTGTTAGCACAAGGTTGGTTACTTAGTTAAATTATTTAGAAATTTTCATGCAAGTTAAAGCATGTTGGATTCACAGGCACAGCCAGTTGCAGGCTCTCTCCAGCCACTTAAAGCACGAGGGGGATATATAAGTTTATTGTCCCAAGGAAACCTTTACGAGGTCTGCTCCTTCCTTGGCTAGTTTGGTGCATCTGACCATACTTGGTACCACAATTAGGATCATGCCACCTCCACGTGTCTGACACTGGGTAGCACCAGCTCTGTGGGGTCTCGTAAATGAATATACATCAGACAGAAGGTCTTGCATGCCACAGTAAGTGACCAACACAGGTGGGTGTTCAAAGGTGGCTGAGGAATAAAAATAATAGGATGTGCATACCTTGTGAAAGTTGTGTGAGCTCTAAGAGGGCTTTGAATAGCTGGAGTCACTTCCCCAGCAGGAGTAAATTGATGAAGCCCTCTTGAAGTCTCTGATCTTGAAGCCCAGCACCCACATTGCACCACACTTTGCAGAAGGTGGGATAGCAAAGATTTAGGGCTGATCTGTTGGGGAAAGAAGCTGGATTATCCTTTCTCGGACTCCTCCTTAGCCTGAGTCTTTTGATCCTGTATATGTGCAGAGGGAATTTTGATGGCATAAACTTAGTTTAAGTGCTCATGTCCCAAATGTAGATCCTCAAAAATCAGTCCTAGAGCTGCCTGAGGTGCCGAGGCCATAACCTCTGCTCTCCTCACACCTTTGCTTCTGGCTGGACTGTCCTGACACCCATGCAGGGGCTTTCTGCCACGTTCCCTGTCAGTGGGACAGGACTTCAGGAGCACCTTGTACTGTGCCTGGGAGACCTGAGGTCTCCTGAGCAGACATCTCCTCTCCTGGCAGTACAGAACTGTGAGCAGCCGTGAGGGCTGGTGATGGGCGGTGGTGGGCTCTGGAAGGGACTGGGCTGGGGTTATGTTCCCTTCAGTGCCCACTTTCTAGTGCTGCTGTTTGGCTCTCTGCTGCCACGAGCAGTATTTTAGCCAGTGTTTGCTTAGTTTTTGGTGCAGAAGCTTGTTTTAAAAGTACGTACAATATCCTAGGAGTTTTCTAAAGAAAAGTATTGTCATAACCCAGCAATACAATCTGTATGTTTAGACAAGACCTCCCATTAAGCATGAGGGATAATCAAGTGATCTAGTTATCCAGCAGACTGCTTTAGTCTACTGGCACCTGAAGCATGTCAAAAGCAGTAGCAAAGAAGTGGCTTGCCCCTCATCACATCCAGCATCATCACGTGGGAATGAAGCTAGTGCAATCCATTCAGAGTGGTTAAGTGACGTGCTAGAGGTCAGATTAAAAAAAAAAAGAAAAAAAAGCAGTGGTGTATTAATAAAAGATGGTTCTAAATAATTCAGCATGGGCCAGTGGATGAAGCTTAACAGGACCAGAAAGCTGATCTCATTCAGCTTGGTATAACGCAGTGCCTGGCCAACTTTTTGGCAGAGGGTAAGCCAGATCTGTGTTGAGAACCTCTTAAGGAGATCTCATGCTGCACAGACAGATTTGCCCACCTCCTTGCTAACCCCACTGTGGTTCCCAGGGACTGGTTAGGGAGTGAGAGGCTGCTGACTGCCTGTGTGTTTGATATGATGGCAATTGATCTCCATGCTCCCTGGTGTCTTTAAGGTCAGTAAAACTTTCCTTTTTGATTTTCTGTCCTTCCCTTTAGTTCCTGTCAGCAGGAACACTGCCATGGTGCTGGATGGTGCACCCTGGTCTGGGTGCACTCATGGCTCCATGCTGTCCATGCCTGCCCAGGACAGGCAGGTCTGCACCCTGCTGAAGGTGGAGAAGGGTCCCCTGATTCAAGGCTCACAGGGGCCCATGGTGATGGTCCTTGCTCAGGGTAGGTGCGTCACCAGTGCTCGCAGCATCACTGAGGGGCACCTGCAGACACCAGGGGAAGGGACCAGAGCCCAGGACTCCTGTCTTAATCTGCTCTCCTGGTCTCATGGCTATGGGCTGTCCACAGCTCAGTGCCAGCCCGCTTGCAGATGCCAATGCCCCATGCTTGCCTTGCCTCTGGAGGCTGCTGCAACACCTCATTAAACCCAGGTCCTTTTTCTAGGAATCTGTTAAAAAAAACCAAACAAACCTGTCTATGTTTCTATGGCTCACCTCTGTGCTGCTGAATTGCCTCAAGCCTCATTGCCAGCAGTCAGCAGAGCCCCCACAGCCATCAGGGATGTCTTTTCCCTCACCCTGCCAGACTTTCAGCAGAGCTGAAAACATAGCCAAGCAGAGAAAACCATTCCCAAAGCAGATTTCTGGTGGCCCCCTGCCAGCAATGCAGCCAGGCAGGAAGGCCAGCACCTGGCAAAGCCAGCCCATGCTGGAGGAGGTTCTCCTTTCCATTTGATGGATTGCACCAAGCTGTCGGTCCCCATTTTTCACCTGTGAGGGACTGGTAAGGGCAGGATTCCCACAGTGGAGGGCTGATCTTGGGAAGCATCTCCTCTTGATGCAGGGACATCAATGGCACCATGCAAACGCTGACTGAAGCTGCTGTCACCCATACATGGCCCTCAGATTGGGGGTTCCTCTACTGGGGAAGAGAATTAGGTTATGGTTGAGCTGATTGTGTTTTTGACTTGTGACACAGAGAGAGGACATGCTATAGGAGCCCAAAGAGAGTCTGATTAATGTGCTTCTAGAATTGGATTGTTTAATGCAAACAGCTTTAGAGACATGACTAAAGTAGGAAAAGAAACTTGGAAAAGACCCCATTTGGGATAAAAGCAAAGGCGGCTATTTTTTGCAAATACCAGTATAGCTTCTTCTAAAAATATTATCTTGAATGTCTGTTAGAAAATGAGAACCAAATGTGATTCTGAACGGTCTAATGTAGCTTGTCATTTCAGAGGAGGAGGAGTGAGGACCTCTCACTGGAGGCAGGAGATGTGCTTGCAAGCTCTCGGAACTCTCAAGCTGCCAGCTTTGGAGGGAAACGCGGATGCAAGTGAGCAGCATTTGCCCATGGGCTGCTGAATTGCAGGTTCACACTTCGCTGTGTTGGCAACCATCTTCAGTCATAGTTCTGGGAAGATTTTTGACAGTATGTAAGAGTTCCTAAGAGTCAGGAGAATGGCATGTGGAAAGCCATGGTTTCCCATAAGCAATGTTATGTACATACTTGAGAAAAGGAGTCACACTGTCAACTTTTGGGGGGATTTTATGTTTTTTTTTTTTTTCTTTCTTTTTTTTCGTTTTGTTTTAAGCAGAAGCAGAAACAATCTCAATGGGTGAGAAGAAGGAATGGTGCTTGCAAGAGAGGCCATATCAGAGCTGTCTTTCTGTTCAGTTATTTAAGGTCCCTTTTTACCATCCTTGTTGCTCCGGCTCTCTGTTCCTGAGAATCTTGCAGAAGCAACAAAGTAGATTTCTTTCCTTTTTGCATTTGGTAGTTTTTTAAGCCAAAAGCTGCAGTGGCTGCTGGGAATGATGTCTTCAAAGTCAGTTCAGGTTGTAAACATCGCTGCTGGTGCCAAAGCCCTGTGAATGATTGAAAACCTTCAGGGTACCCTTTGGTACTAACTCAGCATACAAGTGGTTTTGGAGTGTTTTTCATCTAAACTTCTCGCTAATCTAATATTAAGCTCTGCTCCAACTTTGCCCTTTCCAAGCAGTGATCCAGCAGCTGTCTGGCCCTCCTTCTAAAAGCTTACAGAAGGATTTTTATTTATTTTTTTTTCTTTGGAGCTTATGAACACGAGCATGTTTAATTTGAAATGTACTGATAGGAGCACTCCACCTCGGGCAGCGGTACAGGAACACGCACCCTACAGAGGGCACCCTTCTCTAGCTCTACCTGATGGTTTCACCTCATCTTTGCAATGTATGTCAGGGAAAGCCCTGCCTATTATCTTTACGACCAGAGTCTGTGGAGAAGGCAGTGACAAGAAGGCACTGAGGCCACCAGTAGCCCTGGGTAGCACTGGAGGCTTTTCTAAGTATGGAACAGGGTATGTCTCTGGAGGGAAAATTTTCTCTTGGATCTGCTTGGTGGGATTCAGTTCATCTGCCTCTGCCTGTGTGAAAACGCAGATGATGTCATGATGGGATTGAGAGGTCAAGATCATATGAGGCATCAGAAATGCATGATCTAATGGAGAAGGTCAGTAGGTCTCAGCTGCATTTCCCTAGAGGGTTTCTAGGAGTCTCAACTGTTGTTACCACCTTTGTTAGCCCATTACACAAACCCTTTGGTACAGTGCCTTAGACCAAGTGTGCTGTAAGGTGGCACAAGGAGGACCAGGCAGTCAAGTCTACTAAGTCCCCGTGGGTTGAGGGTGGGGAGCAAGCTCTTCACCTTGCTAGCTCAGAGCATCCTCTTTGCCATTGCCTGGTAGGCTTGTCTCCGAGATGACTTGCCCAGGAACACTTTAAACTTCATGGGATTTAAGTAGATCCTGTAAGCTGTAACATTGCATGTCCTTCAAGCTAGATGGCTTCAAGACAAGTCCTCTTTACTAAGGAGAAGAGCTATTTCAGTCAAAACCATGCTGATCACCATCACAGGGAGAAAGCTGCAATATTTCTTTGAGCTGTTTTAAACTGATCAAATAGCTGATGGGAGTGCTGGGAGCTTTTCAGAACCCAACTGGGATGCCTCCCACAAAAACAACAAAACAACACCAGAAGGCATTATTCTTGTGACATGTTTTGGTTCTGTCACTGCGTGTAATTTTTGTGATCACTTTGTTTTGCCCGACTGCATTGTTCTGGGCATGATGGGGAGGAAAATCCATCTTTCAGTAAATACTCCTCAAGCACCCTGCTGTCACAGCAGATTGCTGCACCTCTCTCTATTCCCAGAGAACAAAACCATTGCAAGTCTGAGATTTCAGGACACGTTAACTACCTGCTGCTGATCTGATCCACCTCACAGCGTAAAACTTTCAGCAGGTTTTGGATGTGGCCCTTATAGCATTAAACAGTTGTAATACAGAATGTGAACCTCCTGTACAAAGACTTACAAGGATCTGGATTTCCAGGCTGGAGGAAGAGGAACATCCTTCAGCAAAAACATTTCTGCAAGGCCATGCTTTTGTCTCTCCAGATGCTGCCAGCAGAAGAGACTTTTGCACTAGCCTGGGAAGAACTCGGGCATCTGACATGCACTGACATTTTAACCCTTTTGCCATATTACATGAAGCGTGAGTGTGTTTCTGCATGCTCAGCTGCACGAAGAGCCTTTGAAGGCTTTTTATTCAAACTCTGGGTTTCCTCTCTTCTGAGTCCTTACTGCCTAGTCTTGCTCTGCAAAGACAGGGGCTAGAAACATTCTCCTGAGCTTCTTGGTGCTTGTATCTATGTAGGAAGCAGCTAGCTTCATAGGCAAACATTTGCCCATCATTATGCCTGTCGCAGCTTATTAATGTGTGGCCTGACCGCAATGCATCTGGAAACAGCCCAGCACTAACTGCTTGCTTCCTGGCCTTGTCACCCAATCCTTCTGCCAGGTCGCCTCTACTTCATATCTGTTTTCTTTTGGATGTAATTTTTTTTTTTTTTTTAAAGTGACAGTGCCCTCAAGGATGTTGGCAAAAGTGAAGGAAAATGGAAAAATCTTCCTTGGCAGAACCTATTCTTCTGACGCAGTAGCAGCTGCTGTGGAGGAGAGCCAACAGCAGGGATCCTCTTTGGAGGAGTTTGCAGGCTGAGGATCAGAGCTTGTGCTTCTCTCCTCACTTGGTAGCACAAGCTGGCTCCCTGCAGAGAGTGGTGATGGCCAAATCAAGCCTGAAATGTGACATTCACAGCTCTAAATTAGACATATGCAGTTTCACTTTGTCTCCAGAATCCAGGCCCAGCAGGTGACAATCTTCCAAAGCTTCCCAAAAGGTGGTCTAGGAACCTCCTTGGTGCTGCAACCAGCCGGAACAGGACTTGATGGGTTCAGTCAGTTTTAGATGTCTGCATTTAGGCAAGCTGAGCACTCAGTTTCTCTTGGTTGATGGTTAAGGGGACCTTCTGGCCAGCTGTAGGGGAATGCTTACTCTGTAGAGCTGCAAAACTGTGAGAGAGAAATCTGGTCAAGAAAGGAATAATGTGCTTTCCTCCTGTCTTTTGTCCTTGTGGGCTCCATCCAAATCTACTGCAATAGGCTGACCATTTGCAGCTCTTCATAATTTATTAAGTCTTTACTGAATATTTTAATAAGCACAGCCACAACAGAAAGAAAGAAGAGCTTGGCAGGAGTTTCTCACGGACCTAATGTTTGGGTATGTAAGTTGGTCGTGGAGCTCTGACCAGGGACTGGAATAAGACCACAGAAGATGACAGCAGTTGTCTGGATTTCATGGGCTGAGGAATCTCACATCTGCAAATGCAGGATACTCTCAAGATTTTGCTGACTTGCTCTGTTAAATCAAAAGCCATGTCTAAGTTTTAAGGAAAGGTCTTTTTCCTTCATCTTCCCATCTCCTTCCCTTCCCCATTTCACGCTGTTAATCACACTGACGGGATGCCCTCCAGGCTGAGACTATTCTGAGAGCAGGGTGAGAGGAGGGTGCTGAGAGGGAACAGCAGGCTGTGCATTTTCCTTTGCTAGCATGATTTGGCCATGATTAATGCACGTGGAAAATAATCAGCACATTCAGTCTAATTCTGCAGAATTATTAAAGGGATGATAGCTTTTATTTCATTTTTAGGAAATGTTGTGTGAACATGGCCAGATGACATCAGGCATCTCATATTTAAGGCAGGGAGTAAAATTTGTCAATTTTTTTTTCTTTTATTTTTTTTTCCTGGAAAAGGTAGTGTTAGTCTGACCTTTGGAGATCTCCTGTTACTTTCCTAAACAGGATCAAAAGAAGCTCATTCATCATAAACCAATACAGTCTGGATTAAAGGCAAGAGAGGCTATAAATGGGGAATCTTTGGAAAATGTGATTATAATTCCTTACTCTGAGTTGGTGAGCACACCTCAGCCCTTCATCCCTCTTTTGCATGGGCTGTTCAGCCCCTAAGGCCGATGGGGACAGGGACAACAAATTGCCATGGATTCCTAGGGAAAAAGCACCTTGCAGGAGCTGGATCAGGCAGACAGTCCAGAGCTGAGCTCGTTGCAATAACGCGGTGCCCCTTTTCCTTACTTGCATCACCAAAGTTATTTTGTTTAAACTTAGGTTGGATATAGCTATTTACAGAGCATCTTGCTGCCCATTCCTGATGCTGGCAAGTTCACCACTAGCTGGCATGATCTTTTTTTATCCCGTTAGAAAGGTAAATTGTTACCTTGTTTTATAAGCTGGAGGTTTTGTAAGTCTTTTGTGTCTCAAAACTAAATACTAAGACACCGGTTTATTGGAGAGATTGTAAGAATTCTCTGGATTTTATAACGCACTAAATAAAACACAAAAAAGGACTGATATAAAAAAAAATTAGAAAAGTCTATTTTGTGATAATCATTGCAGCCCTTTCAACACAGGAAAGTGTGTCAGCTACTTTTAATTGTGCCTTTTTATGACTTTGAATTTGCATTTTTATTTATTTTCCATTTTCTTGTAATTCTCATTTACCAACACAAAATTAACACTTCTCATCCCTGCTGAGCTTACTGCTGTTGATTTTTCTCCTTAGTTTTCTAATTTTGCAAATATCTACTAGAGGTTTGTTTTTTTTTTTTTTCCCCTGGTAGGTTTCTACAGGTGTCCATGCCTGATCAGAGATATTATGGCCCATAAGTGCTTAATTCCAGACTTCACGGATATCATTTGAGCCAGAGACAGGAATTTTTTGATCTCTGAATCAAACTGTAAAGAGTAATTGGATGCCATGGCGTTTAACAGCCAGGCTCTTGGGTACTGCCTTATCACAACTGAGTGATGCAGATGCCTCCTACTTTGCTGGAGAGCTGGCGGTTGCGTGGGTGTCCTGCTGCCTTTTGGGGCCACTGGAAGCAGCTGGTGTGTGAGACTGCAACGCACGGCAAAGCCTTGGGAGTGGGACACTGAGGGAATACCCCCCACCGCCTTCCTGCCTCCTGTGGGGCAGTGGTGGTGCCTCTTGGGGGACTGTGAGCACGTAGCTAAGAACTGGAGATGGCACCGATGGTGCTGCCTGAGGATGTGGCACAACGCAAACCTTGCTGGGTTTGGGTTTCTGTGGGCAGCCTGATCACGAGAGACCACTCGCCACATCATCGTTAGGTTTCTTTTTTCAGCTGCTCCACAACAATCACTTTTGAGTACAGGGTGGGTATTTGCCTTTGCTGTTGACCTGTCCTTGCCAATCAGGGCGCCCAGGCTTGGCTGGAAGGGTACACAGAGAGTGGTACCCTCTGCGAGATGGATGGGTGCTCTGCCCCAGAAAGTGGGGAGCAGAGCAAGGGGATGAGGCTCTCCTCTTCTATTCCCATAGGCCTGCTTCCATCTCTAGGCTCAGCTCTGAAAAGGCAGTGCCTTGCAGCTCAAGCAGTCTGCACTGGGAAGCTTCTGCCCCTTGGTGAGGGTGGCTATGCAAAATGGGCCAAAAGTAATCACAGTGGGTGAACGGAGGAAGGTGTGGAGGACGAAGTGAGAAAGAGAGGCTGAGAGAGGGACCTGCACACCCACCATGCCCCACAGGATGATGCTCTCTTCACTTGCAGTTGTGCAGCTCAAATGAGAGACACTGTGAGCTGTAGCAGTGAGGGGTCAGTGCTGGATAAGGGTTCACTCAGCACCTTCTATGGGCATCATGATCTCCATGCTGGATGGGGAGCACCTTGAGTCCAACCTCTGCAATGACAGAAGCAGGATTTCTCTGTGTGCTGATGGAAATGGAGGCAGTTCCCAGCCACCCCAATGCCTCAGTGCTGGTGGACTGTGTCCTGCAGAAAAGTCAAAAGAGCTGTAAGGCCACTGGGACCTTTGGAGAGGTATCAGGGCAGGAATCGTATTCCTCTGACAGTTTAGAAATGGGCTGAATATTTTTCTGCTGTTAGGTCAGCTTCAGGAAATGCTGTAGGTACGGGAATTAAAATGAACATTATAGCTAATAATTTTAAGCTTTAGGATGTAAGAACTAAACCAATGCTGGCCAGACCTGAATAGCTTGATCTTAGGGAACAGGATGATCGCATGGGTTCTGCCATGTGATGGAACTTCCTCAGTCAAGAGGTCAAGAATACTCGACAGCTCAGGAAAGAGGAGAGAGCTGTTTTCGGGGGCTCTGCCCTTGGAGCTATTTTACCCAGACTAACAGCAAAGAGCTACCGGGTGGCCCTTGAGTGTCCCAAATGAAGTATCTCAGAGCTCTGTGCTGGAGAGGTGTCCAGCCAGTGGTGAGGGACTCCTGATGGAGGCTTCTGGACTTAGCACACAAAAACAAGTGCAAAGGTTGTTCATGCAGCTGTTGTCCAAATGAATGAATGTCAGCTGTCCCTGCAGGGCATGTTAGTCTGATACTTGCCTAATGTATTAGACGGAACATTTGTTTTTTTCTAGTGTAACCTGCCCTTGCAATATAAACCTGTTGATTTTTTTTTTCCCCTCTTTCCTGATAAACTCAAGAAGCTGCAGTGATCACATGATCACTTCAGGAACATCCTGACTCAAGCAGCTTGTTGTGTTGTTTGTAAAAGTTCAATTTTCTTTTTTGAGGAAAATCAATACAGCTCATTATTTAGCTGAGAAAAGATCCCTGTGTCAAGCAGCTACTCATTCCACTGGAAGGCAGCCCCCGGTCAGGCTCAGCCACCTTCCATAAGCTGGACAACAGGCTGATAGCCTTTGTCTTAAATTATCCCTTCTGAACTAAAACTGTCCCACTGAGAAGACCGATCAGCTTCCCGCAGACCACCAAAGAGCTGCTCAACAAGTAAACACCACCAGCCTCAGGCAAAATACACACTGGAAAAAAACCCACAACCCCAAAAGATACTTTTTCTACAGCTGCTGTAATGACTGTAAGTTCTCATGCTGCTTCTACATTATATCCTTTCTTCTGGGCTCTGACTACATCATTAAGCTTTCTGGTTTCAGTGCTAGGATATGAGATTTAGTACTATGAGGCTCACTGAGGGCCAAATATTCTTTGCATAGCCTGTCTTGAGCGGTGAGCCAGAGCTCAGGTGCTTAGTCCAAATGTATCATGAGTTTTAGACCTTTATGCAAGTGCGCAAGATGTTTTAAAGCAGCTTTGGAGTCTGAGAAGGGTTGAGGCTGTTGGGTAGACAGTGCTTTTGCATGCTCTGTGTGTGTGTATGGCCTTGGGGACAACACTATCTGTCACTGTGTTTATGCAGGACCTGTTGTGGGGGCATTCTAACCTGCCTCCCCAGTAAATACATGCCTTGACTGCTCATATGAATATATAGTTAGTGAAAACTGCTCCATGCTGCTGCCCAGCTTCCTGATTCAGAACTCCAATCTGTTATCAGAGGTTTGCTTGTTTAGCAAGTTGGAGGAGAAATTGCTCCTCTATGAAGGAGAATGGGGGAATAATACATATTGTGGCTGCCGGAGGGGTAGGATTGGGGAGTCAATAGTCATCTTCTTAATTTTTTGGTTTGAGGTCTGAATAAGGCTAATGGAAATTTAACAGAGACATTTCCCTGCAGTAAATTAAATAATAAGGTCAGTGATTAAGTAACAAGGTCAGAGGGATAAGAGGGCCAGCGCATGGGCAATTACTGAGAAGGTTATCTAGGGGTTAGGGTACATGCTCAGCTAAACAGAAAGAGCTATAGAGTAGTATGCAAAGCTGGTAAATTCTGTTAAACAAATTATCTGTCTTGACTGTTCACAGGCTGCTCCAAAACCAGAGCAGATAACAAAATGAATAGTGAAGTGTATTTTGAGAGAGCTATCATCCAAGAAATCTGTCTTCTCTCTCCAGATCACAGATCACTGCTCCATCCCTTTGCTGTGGTCTCTCTCAAGAGCAGATTTTTGGATGCGTGGAGTGCTGATGAGCTTGGCCCCCACATCACTTCTCCATAAAGTGGTAAGGGGCTGCTTTACCCCTCACCCCCTGGGGTGAGCAGCGTGCTTGGGGTGAGGGGAACATATCCCAGCAACAGGGAGAGGGGCAATGCTCATGACAGCATTTTGCAGTACACCAGCTTCAAGACCAGCTCCTGTCTACACACGTGCAGCACTGGGTCAGGAAAACCACAAATGAAATTGATTTACATCCTTGTCACCATATGCTGTCCATAAAACCTCTTGTTTTGGAGTCCATCATTGGTCTGTTTCCAGGTGTTTTCTGTACTGAGACCTTGATCTCATGAGCTGTCTTTAGGAACTTATTCCAGATTGTAGAGATAATTTTGGGTTGTGGAGACTGTGAAGAGACAACATTGCTTGTATTACCAGACTCCTCTGGTGTTTGATGACGGCTGTGATTACGGTGCATATAACATTATTACTTGACTGCAATTACAACAGCATGGATTATACTTGACTAGCTGATTAATCATCTGGAGCAATGAGTAAATCTCCCCTTCTTTTGTGATAATTAATATGGAGAGCTGGATCTCAGTTAGCTGAGTGAGTGTGGAAGTGATCAAGGCAAACAAAGAGGTGTTTGGCAGCTTTAGGCTGCAGAAAGGATAAACACACGGAGCTTTTGGGATGGTTATTCCCTTCCTAATGAGCTCTGGCTTGAGCCAGCTCTGATCCACCTCAGGGAGCTGCGTTTCAGTGGTAGGTGGCTGAACTGCTGAAGGCAAGTTGGTCCAGTCAGAGTTATAAGGAGATGTTTTGGTGTGTGAGGGTGCTTAGTTGTGCCTTGTCCTCCCTTTTCTTCAGGTTCCTCCTAGCTGCTGCCTCTGGCTTTCTCACATCACAACAAACATATGGCCCATATTTTGTGTTCAGACACCAGGAGTAGGAGGCAGTGGAGGTTGGGAAGATTTTCGGAGTTTTGGTGTGCTTTCTTGGAGGAATTGCATGGGATGAGCATGCCTTGAGTTATGTATAGCCCTTAGTATAGCAGGCATCCTTGTTTCTAGGCTACCTCTTGTTTTTCAGTTTGACTTTGGTCTAGAGCTTTTGTTTACCTTCCCGCCTTTTCCTTTCAATGCTGTCAACTTTCTTAAGCAGTATCTGTCTTTTCCTATGTGTGTGCATGTTACTTACAACAGTCATAACCAAAACCCATGCTGTGCTCTCTGAAAGGTCTGGCTTTGAGGATGGAGCTGTTTAAGATTGTGGGATGCAAATCTCTTTCCTCCTTGCAGTGGTTAACCAGAGTGCCCTGTGCTGGTGTGTCTGTAGCTACCCAGGAGCGAAGGGAGGAGAGGAATTCATTAGTACGACTGGATTAAATACCTACTGTGCTTGGGACCTGCCATGGTAGCTTAGTGCCACTGTTGTCTCCAAGCAGGTGGAGTGGCTTTCTGGTTCTCCCCGCTATCTGGGTCACATACGTTCAGCCAATAGCAGTACAGATTGTCTGAAAGTACCTCATGGTTTTGCTTGTGGGAATTTACAATTCAAATCAAGAGAAGCTGCAGCCTCTCTCTCCCTCATATGGTGATTTTCTTTACTCTCCTGATACAGCAAAGATCAAGATGAAATATTAAATGTCCTCTACAATGCAATTATATCTGGCTGGTTGCAATCAATTCCCTCTGCCTTGTGTAGTTTGCTATTGCTTTTCCCTTTCTTTCCCTTCCTGTAAAAGACACGGGGCTGATTCTCATCTCCCCTGTGGGCTGGAAAGGAGTTACTGCCAGCTCCCACATGGACCCACCAGCTTAACAGGAACAATTTATGGAAATGAATTCTCATCAAAAGCTCCAGGCAGTGCAAAGTTTGTTGCAGAGAGACTGGACTCTTGTTTTCATAAAGCCCAAAGCAATGCTTTATCTCTTAGACTGCAATTAAACAATGGTTTTGGAAAAGTTCAGTCTATTCCAGGCAAGTGCCACTTTAGTAATATGATGCATTAAAAATAGCCTTTTCTCTTTTCATAAGCATACGTTTGGAGAGGTTTTATGAGGTAAGAAAGCTTCGCATGAACTTCTTCCTCCCCTAGTGAAGAGATCCATGATTATTAGTACAGTCATTAGCCTTTTCATTCTCTGCCTCTAAACATGTCAAGCAATATCCACGACAAATCCCTATTACCAGGTGCACAGACTGGTATTATCATTAGCAGGTCTCTTTGGGAAATCAAGACCACTATTCAAGACACCAGTGACCAAGCATTATCGTCTGCCACTCTTGTTCAAGGGAGGAGAGAGAGGGTCAGAGAACCAGCCCTGCTCTCACCAGCGAGGATGGGGACAGGCATGCAGTCCCAGGAACTGTCCCTGCACCTCCACAGCTGTCAGTGGGAAAGGGGAATCTTGGGAGCAGACAAGGCTGATTGCTTGCTTACAGCCAGACACACACTTCTGTGTTTTGCTGCATCAAGTCCTTGTTGCTGTTGAGCAGTGGATTCACAGAAAAATCCAGAGGGTGTGATTTGAAAGACTCTTCTTGGTGCTTCTCATGTGAAAATGTGATCTGGGGGTTAATCCTAAGAGACCTGTTTATTGCCCTCACCACCAACCCACAATAATTAAGCTTCACTTTGCAGCACTTTATTTATAAGCACCTCATTGCCTAAATGCAATGTAGAGTTCACTTAGTATGTATGCATAGTCAGGCACCCAGGCTTGGGAAACTCCCCAGGAAGTTGCCCAGACTACTGTAAACATGAAAAAGTAGTAGAAGTGTAAGTATAGACTCCATCTGCCTTCTCTAGTTTGTGAGCTCTTCTTCATTGGATTTTAGAGCTTTGAACCTTCTTCTGGTGTAGGATACCAGGCTTTTTGTCCCAAGCAATGGTATAATCAGTACCTCTGTTTGCACCCAAGAGCTCATCATTAATAGAGAGACCAAACATTTATTCCCTCCTCTGCCCAAGAAGAGTTGAACTCTCAAACCTCAGTTTGCACAGAACAGTTAAAGGTGATGGAGGCAAGAAGAGTGAATGGAAACACAACCCTGCAGCTCAGTGGGCACTGCAGAACAAGGAGGAGAGGATGGATACTGTTGCCTGCTGCAACGGAACTTAAACCACTTGATAAAACCAGTGAATGGCAGCTCTGGACCTCTTCTGCCAGAGACATGGTTTAATCCTGCAGGATACAACTGCGTTTCCGTCTGTGCCAATGTAACTCTGGCTATGTTAAGCTTAGCATTTCATCACCATGGGCTGAACGTGAGACTGTTCCTCCACGAGCAGAGAGTGCTTGCATCTCATCAGGGAGAGAACCCAGAGCACAGCAGGAGTGAAGCACCAAGCAGCCCCTCAGCCTTCAGCTCTCTTCTTCAGTGCGTCTGTCCAGGAGACCTTCCACCACTCCTGTGGAATAACTGTATTAAGATTTCAACACATTTCTTCAAAAATTGATCAAACCTTTCACTATACTTAAGTTTTTGCCTTATCTGTTGGAGCCTTACAGGTTGCTATTTTAATGACTCCTCCCACTGCTCATGTGGCTTTGGTTATGATACAGAAGAAAAGAAAGCATGACGTTTTTTATTTTCTGATTACTAGTATTGCTTCTCCTGTTTTACATTTTTTCCACATCCATCTGGAAGACCAGAGATAACTCAGATGAAAAGCAGTCAATTATGTGGTGCCTGGGATACTAGAAGTCTGGACTTTATGACCCAGGAAGTTTCTCTCTGCACCGTGCTCCCAATTTGTTGGATTTTTTTTCTTCTTTAATATCAACAAATAAAATAACATATCCTGGATACTCTGCAGTCAACAGCACTCACTTTATTGGCAGTAACTGAGCTGGAAGCTACTATATCTCCATGACTTCTCAGTTTTATTTATATATATATTCTTTTTTTCCATCAGCTTTGAATATTTTTTCTGTTTTTCATTAGGAATTGAAAGCTTGATGACACTAGATTTTTGGACAACTTCTGAAATGAACCTAATCTAGAAATTTTCAGTTGTTTTCCACTTGCAGAAAGCATGATGGTATTTTCCAAAGCTTTCCTTCCCAATCTCGTTTCATCCTTGATTGGCAGGCTACCACAAACACGGACAGAACTGGGTCATCACTGAGTCCTTGGGAACTCTCTGCCAGTGGGTGCTAGAAATATCAAACTGGTGAGGCAATAGATTAAACTTACCAATGATGTATTGCTGTTGTCTTCAGGGAGGTCTACACCTTGGACAAATATCTCCTGTCGGTGTGACTGCAATGTTCAAGTCTTCCCTCCTGAACAGCTTTCTCTCTAACATGGCAAGCAGCCAAGCAATAATGGCCGTGCTTAGGAGACTTTCAAGTGTTTATTAGTTTTTTGGTATTTTTTTTTTTTTTTAACAAAGAGATGAACAGAAGCTTATAAATTTCAGTATTAGAACATACTGAGAAGCAGAAGGCTTGAAGTAAAGTCGTCATCCTTTTCTATTGTGTCTTAGGAGAGTAGGTGTGGGGACTTTGTAGGGGCGAGAATGTGCCTCCTTGGAAAGTACTGAAAAGCTCTTCTTTGGTTGAAGTTCTGTTTCCAGAAACTGAAACCACATTGAAATATGCTATATATCATGCAGTATAAGACCATATATTGTTTCATTTCATTGCCAGACAAGATTATATACAAATATTTTTCAGTCTTTTATATTTGAGAGAGGATCGTTTTTACTTTGTTCTTTAAAATATTTAACATGGCAGAAAGATTATTTTGAATTTACCTGCCTGTGCTGAATTGCCTATCTCAGTCCAAGCTTGGCACTGCCAGCAGGGCTGAGATCCAGTCCTGGACCTGGAGGAAACATTTCACCTTCCTTCTAGGATGTGCAACTTTTGGCAGTTGCCCTTCCTAGCGGACACTTCTGGAGTACTAGTTGAGAGAGCTGGTCTGCAGATGTGAGCTTGCAAGCTCTGGGGCTGTTGCCCTGCAGAATTCACCAGAAGGAAAAGTTGCTTAAGGAAAAAAAAATAAATAAAAATGCAAAGACAAAATGCAAGAGGAGGAGTAGCCTTTAGTACCTTAAATTAAGGGAACTCAAAGTCCTCTCACTGCACCACGACATAGTTAATCAGAGTCATTGTAATTAATCTTGTTTTAATATACACCAACAGTCAAAAAAAACCCAACCCAACACATACTTCTCTTGCTGACATGTATCCAGGAGACAGAGTGGGTTGGAAGGAAGGTGATCCTTGTAATCTGGTAGAAATAAAATCCTGAAGGCAGGAATTGATTCATATGGAGAGTGACAGTTAAAAGCAGTACAAATACCTGCTCTAAAAGCATTGGATACAGTAGTTCCCACAGGCACCAGGAAGCTGTTAGCTAATCAGACAGCGATGCACCATATGCTTCACCCTCCAGTAAAAAAAAACCAACAGCATTCAGTCAGCAAGTGACAAATGTGCTTGCTGAGGGTCTTTGCAAGAGGGGGAAGCCGTGGCTGAAGCTGTGACTCACTCCCAAATGAGCAGGGCTAACGGCACTAAGGAAGCTCTGGCTGGGTTTCATGGTGCAACTGGCCGTGTGGCCATGGCATCCACCCCTGGCCAGCCTGGCACTGCCAGAGAGCCTGCTGGGCAGCACGAGTGTGTTGGGCAGGTTTTGAAGAGCCAGCCTGTTCTCCCATGTGTATCTTTGAGGCAGGTCTCTCCCACTGTTGGTAAGTATGGGAGAGCGTTTGCAGAGGACTCTGCCAGCCAGTCTCCCTGGCAGGCAGGAGACCAAGCTCAGCACCTTCCTGCCAGGTGCTGAGCAGGTCCCAGAGAGGCCAGGCATCTTCTACAAAGGCTGGAGGAACTCCGTGTCCAGGAGACTTGGCTGTAACCAAAGCAGCAAGAAATGGCAGTAGCTTGTACATCAGCTAGAGACAACCCACCAGGTGTTAAACACATCTTGGAGAAGCTATGTGCAACATGCAACAAGCATCACTGGTCCTGTAGGAACCAGAAGCTCCTGTGCATACCTTTGATCACCAATTTTCACACACATATATGTATAAACAACATGTTGTATAGATTACATTGTACTGTATAGAGACTGTACTGTATAGACCGTAGATTATACTTTATTCTGGCTGTATTTCAAATCCAGTTTAATAAAGATGGAGATACAGATCAAGAATTTCATGGAAATCCTGAAGTACAATCCTTTTTCTCACTGGTTTTATGGGCTAAGGGTACCGTAAGACAGGGTAAGATCATCTCCTTGCTTACTACTGTTCACTGAGCTGCTTTTCCTGTTCAATCCAACCTTTAGGATCCTGCCACTTATCTGTGCAAGCACTGGCACCTGTAGGACCCTCTGTGCTGATTCAACTCTCTAATCTAGCAGAAAAATTACTATAGCAAAAAAAAAAAAAAAAGAGTGGTTTGTTTTATGCTGAGTCAGTGAGTTGAACACACCTGTGGTTTTGTTTGCATAGGCAAGCTGGAAAATCTCTTTCCACAATGGGGTGGGGCTAATTCTCATCTCCAATTTTACCTCATCTCCTGCATCATTCTCTCCTAGATTTCCTTTTGATGCCGTTGGATAACTTGCAAAATGGACCTCGCGCCTTTTGCCTCCTCTACTTGGAAGCATTTTGTTGTCCCTACAGGTGGAGTCAGGACTGATCATGCCACCCCCAACACCTCGTGGAGCCGGGCTACAGAGATGCAGGCTGCTTGGAAAGCGGAGGTAATGCACAGCATAGTAAGTCTTGGGATGGGTGAAACGGTAGTTAAAGAATGAAATAATTTTTTGGGGGGGATCTGAAAGAAGGGGACTGATTGCCTGTCAGGCTGGGCACCAGTGGGTTATTTGTTTTTCCTTATATTTTTATCTCTCAGAGCTGGTTTGTTAATTTTTTTAAGCAATTATTTGTCAATACTTGGTGTTTTAAGTATGTCTCTTGCATGAGTGCCTGGTCTGGTCTAGTAGTGCAGGGAAAAACCTTCCCTGGGGGTCCGACCCTCTGCTCCATCCTCTGGGCTGCCCCAGCCTTTCTGCAGGGCTCCATCCCTGTGGAGGGGTCAGAGCTTGGTGTGCTCAAGAAGGACCCCAGCAGGGAAAGGGCTCCATTTGTGCACAGCTGTGGCTGCTGCTCTCAGGAGCCTCTTGACAGCACTATAGAAGGGGCTGGAGGCTTGATGCTGGAATGATACCTGACTTCTTGCCTGTGGAAATCTTCCTTTTTGTTCAGAACTCAGCTGTTCCTTTTCTCTGCTACCGAACGGTTTTCTTCCTTCTCCCTGAAGCCCCTCTGAAAATCCTCTCAGAATTACATGTCCCTTTTCCCATATTCGTTCCCCATGTCTCTGCAGAAATGCCCAGAGCAAACTGCTTGAACTTCAGCCTGTGAACCCACCTATGATCTGATTCAAGTGCAATCATTAAAGGCTAATGATGCTCCATTGTCTTGAATTACATCTATATTGCACAGCCTAGTGGAAAGCTATCAAACTAACCTCAAATGGATTTAGTCAGCACAGTAAGCAGTTCAGCCAAGCTACCATGGGGCTACTAAAGGGCTAATTTACCCCCTCTAGAGGAAGATCAGCAGAGACAAATCTTAATCTTGGTGAGTGCAACTAAGATGTTAATCCAAAACTCAAGATGAGTTACACTTTCTGGAAGAAACCAAAAAACAAGCCTGGGCAAATCTACAGAGCAAGGGAAAAAAGGAAAAGGAAAAGTGGAGGCTATTGTTTTGTAATTTTGATTTTTATTAATCCCAGCACTAAATGGATACTTTCCATCTGTGTTTAATCAGCAGGTGCTATTCATGGTGGGCACACGGGTGTTATAGTTAGAGCCATTGGTAGTGAATGTGTCCCATCTGATACTGGTAATAGGAGTCCTGCTTTTAGAGGAGGGGACACTGAAGCAGCTTTACCCAAGGAAAGGTGTACGTGTGTGAGAAGCACTGAGCTGGACAGGAGTCAGCGCATGACCAGATTGCGGGAGGAGCTGGATGTGATCATGGCTGTGAAAGCAAGCAACTCCTGTTCTCCCGCCTGAGAGGTACCTGAGGTGAAGGACAACTGAGTGGTTAGGTGTTCCTTGCAGTGAAGGCTCTGATCTTGTCCTATCCCATTTTATTAGTATTCCCCATGGTTCCTCCATCTGTCATAATCTGCATTAGACATGGAGGGATGAAATCATCCTTGTCATTTCCCCTCCCAGTCCGAGAACTGTTTATGCTTTGTTTGATTAAAGTATGTGGCAGTTGTTTTCAAGACTCGCTAATACAGGGATTAATCTGCAGCTACTGTACAAAGTGTGCATTCTGGCACCTCTAACAATAGACTTACTGTGACACCGGTCTCAGGTGTGACATTCGGGCTGGAGGACAACATGGCAGAACTGCACCCTGTGTGTTATCCTCTCATCAGATAAAGCAGTGGCTTTTCCTCATTTAAATACTCCCTGGTAGAAAGCAAAGCTGGAACACTGAGCATCTCCTGGCTCAGCTTGCAATGAGCATTTATGGATTTTAGGAAAGGCTCGTGCAAGATCAGAAGGGTCAGGAAATAGAGGACCACGAAAACGAAAGACTGATTTGCTGCTGCCTAAGAAGCTGAAAGGAGAATAATGAGAAGACCACAAATGCACAGATCTCCTCTGCCGGGCAGCTTGTCATCATGAGCAGCAGACAACACAACTTTTCTCCAAATAGCTACAAATGGGCAGTGTGACGAAAGCAGCAGATAAGGGACCATAGGTTAATGCGGTTAGAGCCTATTCCACCCTTGAGTAATGGCAAATACTATGTTTGGTCATGAAACATGGAGACGTCACCACATTCCAAGTGCTGACTGCAATTATGGATGCAGTAGATCTCTTGCTAGGACATGTGCACAGGGAATTGTTTCCCATAGCTGGAGAGATTTCCATGTAAAGATTCCTTCTTGTCTTATGAGCTGCGCCAAGGAAAACACAGGGCTCAGGCAAGGGACTCTCACAGCAGAAAGAAGCGAGTCCATGAATGAGTCCACTCTAGCACCCATAATGGGCATGAATGCATGGCCATGCTGGCCCCTTGCACGGGGGCGGAACTGGAAATGATTTTGGACCTAGCCCTGCCTTGTAACTGGCTGATGTTGACCTTAACTCAAAATAGAAGATGGAGAAGGCTATAACAACCTGCCAGGCCTGGCAGTGCTGGAAGAAAGAAGGGAAAGGAAGAGAGAGTGGAGGGACAAAAGGAGGCAGGGAAGGGCGCAAGGAGAACACCCTTTAAAGAAAGGCTTACATCAGTCCCTGTGTTAATGAATCATGACAGTCAAGTGAGAAAGTCATGATTAGAGTTCGTTACTCCCAGAAACCTGTGGCCATTAATTCTCTCTGGCAACAATAGCTAAGGTTGCAGTGATGTCCATCCTGTGGCTGGGGTCTGCGTGCTGGAATGCAGAGACACAATAGGGTACAAATACTTTCCTCATAGATGTTAAGGAAGTCAAAGAAGATAAAAATAATGCCATGGGAAAAGGAGTAGTTAGGTGAGCAAGGGAAGCAACAAATCATTGACAGAGATTGATCCTCCTGGCACCAAAGTTCAATGGTGCATCCACAGGAGAAAACACCTCTTCCAAGGATGACAGATACTCTCCATCTACTGAATTCTCAATCATAAAGCACTTTATTAGCTTAGTGCTTAAATGTTCCAGGAGGGAGGTCTTACTTACTGAAATGGCCCAAGAATTGCCGAGTCTGCTTTACAGCAACAATTCCCTAAGCCCATCCTCAGTATTGTGAAGTGGGATGATGGTACTTATGTAAGAACTCCAAAAGGAGATTTTCTCAAAAGTTTTCTCCTCCTTTGCTTTCAGGGACATTCCAGCTGTCTTCCTGGGAAAAGAAAATTTCCTGCCACCCACAAATAGTAACCTCAGTCTTTCAGATTCCTTTACCCTCTAGAAAACTCCACTGTGTGCCTTGTAGCTCAGGGTTTTCAGACCAAGTAGGGTAGCAGAATCTAGACTTTCAATAACAAAGGATCTTCAAAGGGAATACCTGATATCTCCCTCTGATACTCATGGAAATCCACTTAAGGCCCCCACTACTCTCAGCTCTGGCTATGCATGATGAGAAAGAGAAATGCTCTCTTACAGAGTGCACCCTTTAGCCTCTCTTGATCAAAGCCTGGATGAAAGCCTGGCAGCCGGCTTCCAGAAACAAACAAATGAATGCATAGCTGAAGAAATGAGGATCTGAAATTTACCCTTGGGTAGCCCACCTTCTATATCAACACTGTGAGTATTCTCAGTTGTTAAATAAAAGCTGAGAAGATGAACCCCAAATATAAGAAATGAGAATCAATAAACTCACTGAGTTGTCCCTGTCACAGTTCAGACTCATAAAGAGATACAAGCACTAAATCCCTACAGTGCTGCTCTTTCACAATTGCACACATTAAGAAAAGGGAGGAAAGAGTTATATGAAACATTTGGCTGGGTATAAGAATCAGTTATCTTAATGATGCAATATCAAAAGGAAATATTGTCTCATTTAAAGATCTACCAGCTACAGCCACTACAATACTCCCAAAAGGATGGTAAATATTCTCATAGATGCCTGGAAATTAAGAATTATACTCTCACAATGTTTAATATCCTAGCTGTACTTTCAAGGATCATCTGTCTTAGTAAAGCTTTGGGGAACTAATTCAATTGCTTTTTGTCTGCCATTGCTTATTTATAAAACACGTGTCCTGGCAATACTGTGTTCCAGTGGATCTCCCAGAAGCTGGAAGAACTGATGAATGACAATGATCTGATCAGCTCACCAGGTTTGTAGGACTGTATTCTGTCCTCCAGGGTTTTGTTTTGCAAAGCAAAGGATATACCTGAAAGTAAAAAATGTCTGCCTTAGGCTGATGAAGCCCCATGGTAGGACAGAGACATATCCACCTCTCAGTACTGTGTGCTAATTGTCCTGCTAAAATCAGCTGCTAGCTATTGGTTTTTCAGCACAGCTAGCAACATCTGCAATGTGTGAGACATTTGTTTACCTGTGTGCAAGGCAAAGAATCATTTATAGTGGATTATTTACAAGATCACACTATCATGGAACAACTTTACCCGGAGCCCCAGACTAACACCGAAATTGATAAGCTGTGCAAAGACAGCTGAAATGCAGCCATTCCTCAAGGGAGATATTGTAGTGTTTGGAGATGTCACACGCATGTGCTTAGGATAAAACCAAAATAAGTGTGATGTTCGAGAGTGAGAAAAAAAGGACTCAATATAAAAATTCCCATCCAAATTCCTGAGGTGTGGTGGCCACCATGCTTTTTTGAGGGTTAGTAACAACTCATCCAATTTGGGTTCTGATTGTCTTCAGGTAACCAGAACAGTAAGACCATGGTTCACTGTGCCTCTGAGTGGCATTTGACTGAATCCTTTTCCATTGTACTTACCCCTTGATGTCAGCCAGGTTTGTACCCAGTAAGTTTACTGTTGGGTGAGGTGTGTGTGCAGTGTTGATGTGGAAGTGTGAGTAGAGCATAAAAAGCTAACAAGGGCATTTCCACGTGGGCTTTATGCATATCCAGTGTGTCTTGCAGCTAGGAAGCAGTGCCAGGAGCAAGCTCAAAGATGCAATGCTATGGGGAGGCTACAACCCGGGAAGGCAAGATCTTGGAAAGTACTACAAAATGTATGGCAGGAGCCCAAGGGAGGCAGGAAGGTTGGTGGTCCCAGGGCTGGACTGAGTGGGATGCAGAGCAAGGAGGTGATGGGGAGCGGAGAAGGCACTGAACCCACTTCTGCTCTTAACTTGTCAACACATTGTTACTTTTCGGAGCTGTGCTCCAGCAAAGCAGTTAAAAATATTAAGAATGGACTCAAGTATTCCTCTTGAACTTAATGCCACTGCTCATATGCTTGAAATTAAGTATATGCTTAAAATTAAGCGTATGCTTAAGCACTTTCTGGAGGGGAATGTTAACTGATAGGCAGTATCAAAAGTCAGGCAAACAAACGTGTGTAGGATCTCATCAGCTTCTTATGGGAAAGAGCTGGCAGCGCCTTTCAGTCTGGAAAGCTACCTCTCACAATAGTCTTGAGTGTATTGTTCTTCTGATTAACAAACCACAAGATGGATTTCTTTCCAAACATCTGATGCCTTGTGAATAATTTTCTTAATCAAAATGAATAAGGAGGAAGCACATATTTTACCATTGTTGCTATGATACTATGAATTACTGCATTTTTTACTCAACTGTTCTTATGGTTTTGTAAAGTTCTAGGAAATAAATGAAAAAAATCATTCTGGAAAAGGTTTTAATGTGATGCTATAGAAGTTTGGATTCAGTTATCTACCAGATGCTGAGTCATAAAGAGAGAGGGGGATGTTTCAGAGGTGATGGATTATGGATAGAGTTTGGAGGATGCAGTATTTATTCCTATTGAAAATGAGTGATTTAAATCAACAGTGATTCTTGCTTGTCCAAGATCACTGTCAGTTACAATTTCTGCTCGATGTGGGAGAGCATCTGACCCTGTCACAGTACCAGCTGTACAGCTGCTGGTACAGTTTTCAGGGCAAGAAAGAGACAGGCTGAAATAAAAGAGTCAGTGCAGGTAGAGGGAAAAGATGTGCTGTGAGTCTGAAGGGTGAATAAGGGAAAAAAATAGCCAATTTATTTAATATTTATTGATTGAATCCTGCCCAGTCTCTTCATGGAGCACAGCTGTCTGCTATAGAAGTCAAAAGCCAGCACAGATCAACAGCAAAAGTGTGCAGGGAGAAGTGCGGCTGTATGGCTTCAACAAATCGAGTGGTAAATGTGCGTGTCAAAGCAGAGAGCTCTGGGTTCTCCCAGCTGCTCCGGGGGCTGTGAGCTTGGTCTTTGCCACTGTGCTATGGTTGTTGGTCCTTAGGGGAGCAGCTGCTGCGGGAGGAGATGAGTGTTTCACTCCACCTCCAATTAATGTAGGATCCAAGCCGTGTTGGGGGGCTGACTGGATGTCTCTCTCACACACACGTGTGCATGCACTCAAACAAAACGATGATGATGGCAAAACACAAGATGGGAAGCACAGCTGTTAGGGATTTCTTGGCTCACATGAAGACGATGGGGAGCAGCCAAGAGAATTGAGAGAAAGAGGGCAAGTCCTTTCTTTTTTTTTTGTAAAGAAAAACAAGGTAGACAGAAATACAAAAAGCAGGAGTTTTTTTGAAGTCTTGGGAAAGCAGAAAATAAAGGAAATGGTGCGGAGAGGGAAGAGGAGAAAAGAGAGAAAAGCCAGAAAAACCTGGGGAGTTATTGATGCCACAGGATCAAAGACCTGAAAGCTGTGTGCTAATTGTGCTAGGTTTATATTAAGCATCAAACTTTGTCTGCATTCAGATGAGCCAAGAACACGTTCCGTAGCACTTCCTGTTTCTCTACTGAGACATTCAGTGATAGACGGGAAATGAGCTAGTGGTCTCTGTGTCCATCTTCTAATAGAAGAGAGCAACCACAAAACCAGAAGTTGTGAGGTTCCCCACCGAATTACTCTGCTCAAGCTTCATTTTAATTTCTGCTGGAGACTTGTGAAAACAAGCCCTCAGAATGATAAAAGTGGGAGTGAGTGTGGGTGAGGCTGCTGGTTATGGGTTACTGGGAAGAGGGATTGGATGGAGAAAATAATTCTGGCTGCTAACTCTGTGCACACACAAAGAGAATAATTCACAACTACAAAGCCTTGCAGTGACGTCTAAAATATGTGTCTGACAGAAACGTTATTTAAAATAAAAGACATTTGCTAGTTCTGGAACAAAGCAGCGATATATGTTGAGACACCTCTGAGGACCACAAAAAGTTTCCTTTGCTATGCTTCCATTTGCAACACACATGCAGGGTAAAGAAGACTGTAGGAGCTGCAGTCATCATTGCTGTATGAGGTTGCTGAAGGAAGAAGATCCAGGAGAAGCTGGGAGTGCAAAAAGCAGCAGCAAGTCTTGAGCAAGTAGATGAAGAAGGTGCTGACTTTGAGGGAGTCCCACAGGTCCTCAGAGCTGGGCTGGACGCATCTGGTCCTTGGCTGCGGGGTTGAGCCTGAAGACCAGTCAGCTGCTGGAGGATGCTGAGTTCCCCTTGCAGCTTGACAGCTGAGAAGTACCTCAGAGACCACCACAGGGCAGAGAGGTCAGTGTCAAGCACATGCTTTTCAGTGTGCCTCTGTTTTTTTTTTTTTTTTTGTACCATTTCAATTTAGCAACTGAGAACTTAATTAACTCTTCACTGTAGTAGAGTACTTCTCTTTAAGCTTGTCTATGCATATCCCTGAGCCCAGATCAGTCCAAGGCTTGCTGCTTCTCTGGAAGCAATGAATCCACATAAGGCCATGTTGTACACCCTTTGGGTGCCTGCAAACCAGGATGCATTAGGAAATGGCCATGGTACCATTACAGCCATTAAGGCAAACAGGTAGCAACTGACTAGCCCAAAGGACCAGCCTGGGTGTCACCATTTGTGACAGTTCTCAGGCAGAAATTCCTCAGGTTTATCCAATACCCATTTTGGACTAGGGATAAACTATTGGGAGATAGCTCAGTATGCCTTTTTATCCCCAAACGTCTCACCTAACAGGGGCAGACTCACAGGCTAAAACAGACAGCATCAATATTAGGAAAAAATCAGGGAGATTTTGAAATGGGACCTGACTCTAGCCTGGTACATCAAGATCAGTTTTGAAGAGTAAAATGTGTGCAAATAAGTCCTCTACAAGGTAAGCTACTTCTGTACCTGCCTTTTGCATGAGTATAAGAGTTGAAGCTCCTCATTTCTATTGAAATGCACTCATCTCCATTCCATCCTCCCTCCTTCTCCCAAGTCCTCATTCCCACATGCTGAATTCTTTCAGTCACTTATCTGGCAGGTACATATCAAATGCTGTATTAGTTCAAGGACATGTACTAAAAAAACAAACATATCACAAAAGGCACCATTTGGTCCATATGCTTAATATTGTGTGCAACAGATAAACCCAGAAGGAACTGATGAAGCAACAATTGTTGTGTTTACAGAGTAGTTACACCTTACTGAGAAATTAGGTGATCAGGATTCATCCCTGGTCAGCCCTCCCTTGCTGTTATATTACTCCAGGGAAGTGTGATTTCTTCAACTGCCTTTCAAATTTCCCCTGGAAGTCTTAGCTTAGTTACGTATCATCACCTTAAGCAAAGGTGACGAAATTCAGGGAAATTTTGCTGTTGGACTCCCTGCTGTAAGGTGGTGTTGGGGCTGAAAGCCTGAGTGCATTCAGGTCACAAGCTACCAGAAGGCTGTGAAAATGTGCTGGGGAAATATCACAGCTGTTGGTGGTGACAGGCTACTCTGTTAGATGGACTATTTGTCCAACTCAGTTCAGCTGTGCTTATATTCTGTGTTGTACCATGACTAACAGCCCAGGTGAAAGGACATGGTAGCCTTGATTTCTACTTTTAATACAGCAGTTGGAGAGGCCTCCAGGTTAACCAAGGCTACTTTGAGGATTTGCTGACAAACTTTCACCCCATGCTAAAAAATATAATCCTATCAACCATGGTTCTATCTCCTCAAGTATTGCTGGTTTGAGAAAGAACCAATGCAAGACAACCTGCCCAGCTGTCTTCTGTCTTGTCTGAGCCCACAGGGATTGGTCACATTTCTGGGTGGTTGGTCTTAGTCTGGCAGAGCTCTTTTCCAGGTAGAGAATCTAAGTAAACCCATGCTGGCAGTCTGAAAATCGTTCTTCAGAAGACTATGCCTTCAGTAAGGGAAAAGCATAGTACTTTATGGGGACATAAGTACCTAAAATGTATATACTTGGATCATGATGCTCAGATCACACATGCTACAATTCTCCTCCCCTCTGGCAGTGCAAATTCTGAGGACCCTCATCACCCTGGCATGAATTATTGAAAGGAACAGAGCAAATGCTTAAAACCAAGCAAATATGTGTGCAGTTCAAGATGCTTTTTAAACATCTCATTGATTCCTTCTTCATCCTAAACACTGCAGATAGTCCTTAGTTCCATTAGCTCTGGATGTGAATGCTTAAACTGACCACTAGCATCCTGTCACTAGAAAGAAACTTCCCTAAGAGGAATTATTACATGATTATGGAAGTTTTGTAACCTTTTCTGAGGCATCCAGTGCAGACAAGAATTAGGTTGACACGGACTATTGGCATAGCAATGTGAAGAAGAATCTGTTCTTGGAGCTGCCTTGAACAGGAACTACCAGTAGTATTAAGTAGAGTTAATACAAAAACAAAGCCAGAGGTGAAGCTTTTTGTCTTGAAGAAGCTGCAATTTAATTTCAAGAGAAGAAATCAGAGAGAGCAGTAAGAACTGAACAGGGCTGAGCAAAGAGGCATTGGCCAAGCTGTTTCTCCTATTTTCTGGTGTGTGTGTAAGATGTCAAAGAATCTACTTTATGCTTCATAGCAACATTGTGATCAATATTACTGATACTGTAATCATCGGGGTTTCCTGTGGCAATAGGTATTCTACCAGGCTGGAAAACTTATGGGAACCAAGAAACATTTTTTGTCTTGCTACCTGTCTTCTTGATCACATGAGTATCCAGTATTACAATAGGTCATGGCTCTGCTGCGCAAAGTGCTGTGCAAACATACCACAGCAGACTTTCAGCTAAGTTGTCATGCAGCCATTGTTTTAATTGGAAAAATCAATTTAATGCCTATCTGCCAGCTTTGTGATACTTCTTTCCTGGGACAGACTGCTCAAACAACTTGAAGGAATGGTTTAGCAGGATGTGGGGAGAGGTGATGTGCAACAGATGGTGACTCATCGACATTTTTTTACCTTCTCAAAAAGAAGTCTTACAGTTCACCTCATTAGGAAATGTAGCTTCTCTTTGGGTTTTGATGAAGTTGGGAGATTTGGTGATGTTTGTTGAAAGGTAAGCTGGTGGCTGATAGTGGTTTTGCTATAGAAAAAGAGCAAGGCTGTGTGTGTGATTGCCGTCTCGGATCACTCTGGGTTCATTGACCACCAGCGGTGTTAATATTGACCGTGCCTGTCATTGGGAAAAGGAGTTGGAAGACCAGTGTTTAAAAAAAGAATTGATCCCTTCATATGGCATCTCCTGTCACATGATGTGTAACAAAAATCTTCTTTATGGATATTGAGAGATTTTTGAGAGGGAGTGACTTGGAAAAGAGGAGAATGGTGCAGATCATGAAGTCTTGCTTTCCCAAAGTACTTCATAGAGTACAGTGAGAAATGGAATACTGCTAATATTTTTTCTGTTGGTCTCTGTCAATTAAGAGTGTGTAAAGAAAATCTGCAAGGAACCTGGTAACACTGGGCAGTATCCAAACTTGCAATTGCAGCAATGTATGTACAAAAGAGGAGGGATGAAATATCTGTCAAGAATTCCTCCTGCCTGATTTTAAATTACATTTCTGTGTATTCTATTCTTCTGTGGACAGGCAATGCAGAATATAATGTAGCCTTCATTTCTCTTGAGCAGCAGCAAAGTTACACAAAGGGACTCTAGAGACTGACCTGTATAAGAAACAAAAGGACTGCAAATACAAGTTCAGTAAAATTCAGAATTACACAGATCTGATTTTGATTTCATTTATGCTATTTCACTTAGGTCTCCTCTCCTGTATTTTCAAAACAATATTTTAGGCCTAGTGTGTAAAAATTATATTGATTATGAACAAAAATATTCATACAAGTTGTTAACATGCTTTCATTAATCCACTTAAAAATATGAGCCCATTAGTGCTCTTGGTTGTTTCCATTAGTCCCAAGGAAGCGTAGAAGGATTGCTTGAGGGTTTCCCATTGAATAACTAGAACATGTCAACTTACTGTGGCATATGAATCAGCTTGAGAATATTGTTTTCTACAGAGAGTAGATTAATGGATGACTGCCAGGCAGCTCTCTGACAACATTGAGGGATGCTCAGCAGAGGAAGGAGTGGGAAAGGAAGACCAAGAAGAGAATCCTGATGGAAGAGAAGTCCGTGAAAAAGTGTAATGGGTCTGTTTTGATAAGGAATCTGACCTCACAGGTCCTCACATTGGAAGAAAGTCCTGGATAGTTTTAATCTTTTATTTCAGACTACTGAGGTGCTGCCCCTGCAGCTACTGGCAAATACCCAATGTGCTGAGACATAGGTCATCCCCTGTTATCAAGCTGGTAATGGAGAAGAAATCTGCATGGGGACCTTCATGGAAGTCAGCCAGTCAGGTCTGGTTTGCATTTGTCCAGAGCGAGAATTTCCTTTGCTACTTACTGGCGTCTGCTTAACATGAGCGAGATGGGGGAGAGAGGACGTCTGCAATGAATCAGACTCACTCTGGACAGATAAAACAGAAAGACAACAGCAGAGACTTCAGTATTGCAAACTGGAAAACAAAATAATAACAAAAAAGGGATTAAAGTGATAATTTTTAGTTGACAGACTCTGTTTGTAAAGCTATAGTCATCTAATGGAGAAACTGAATTTCCTGGATAGCATATATATGCTGCCATGGAGTTACTTGGTTAAATAATTGATGGGAAATGAAAATACAACTGTGTGTAGGATGATGAAGTACATGGGCTGTCTCTGGCACCCCTGATCTTTTTGTGTGAATTACTCCACCGGCACACTGCTGTGGAAAACTTTGTCTTCACCCCTCACTCCTGCAGGAGAGCAGGCTGGCATGTGTGAGAGATCCATTCCGTACCTGGTAGGTCAGCCTGGATCAGGGATGGAACCAAAAAAAGCTCTTTCTCCTGGAGCACAGTCTTATCTGTGGGTACAACTAACCAAAAGAGATATAGCCATTCTGATCAAGAGATATGTTAACTCTTAATCTTTCCAGCCTTCATCTCATGGAGCTTGTATGAGGGCTGTGCTGGCTTCCCAGGCAGCTTGCTCATGAAGAAACTCAAGAAGACAGGGCAGTTACTTCCTCTCCTGAGGCAGAAAATTCCCTGAGTCTTACAGCTCAGGTTAGTCCAGGAGGCAGCAAACGTGAAAAAACTTTGTGGAGCTCTTCACTGTGTAGATGTGGAGACCTAAAAATGATAGGTATGGGCAACTGGGGAGACCATGGTGCACCCCAGAAATCTGGGTCAGAAGCCACATCAGCACGAAGACCACAACCAAGGACAGAGTTTCCTTCTTGTTTGCCTCCCCATCTACAGCCTGACCTGACGCCTACCTAGCCAGAGTGCTCTGCATCATGGAAGAAAAACTTTTTGGCACTGCAGGTATCCTACAGGCCACACCAAAAGAAAATGATGCCAAAGGTTTAAGCACAGCAGCAGACATCGTCAATCATTATGTTCTTGGCTCTCACATGTAGGCAGACTTTCAAAGTCAGCTTCGGTTTGTTTGACATAATTACTGTAATAGGCTCATCAGCCTGTAAATGTAAAAGGCTCAGGTATTTGGCATTCAGGTCAATATGCCATACATAGATATTTCTCCCTGTCTTTGCACAGTGCTGGTTAGTGTAAAGCTCAGGGATGGACTAACATGTGAATAATTTCAACAGCGCAAGATTATTTAATTCCACTGACCCCCAAACTCACATTATTTCTAAGAGCCATATTTAAATTCATAGGAAGCAGAGAAGACTGCACATATGAATGGCTGCCTCACAGCAATATGCAGTTTCAAAGTAATTAACCCTTTGGGAGGGTCTGACTTTGTTTATAATTTCTTTGCCTCCCGCTCGGTGAAGCATGAAGATCCACTCCTTCTCCCAAGCCCAACACAAGTACTTAGGTGAAAGCTAATGGGGAGAAAAGCAGCACATAATAGTCTCACAGACCTGGAAACTGAAAGGTCTGGTCTTATCTTCATGCCCATATTCATAATCCAGTGTCTTCCAAGAGTTTCATATAATAATCAATGCTCATCACGGTTAAGTTTATAGAGCCATGGGGACTTATAATGGGTCTATAAATACCCTTCCCCAAGTCACTGTTAAGACTGTAATCAGTTAGGAAGTTATCTGGCTTTTCTGTCTCTGGTTTTAGCCACTAGGGTCATGAAATTTTTGCTTGCCTTTATGAGAAAAAAGTGTGTTGTGAGTAATCATCATCAATGGTAAACTTATAGAATGAGAGTTCCTTTTCCCCAGAATATTTTTCATTTTCAGAGAATCATAGAATGGTTAGAGTTGGAAGGGACAATTCACTGCCTTTTGAAGGGTCGTTAGTGAAAACTAGCTGAAGACGATGCAAATCTTTCTATTCTGTAGGGTGAGGACTTTATCAAAGAGCAGACCATCACCATTATACTTCAACTCAAAATATGGTAGTGCTTAAGTGTTTTCAGCTTCCATTAGCTGAACATGTGATGAGATGACAGCTGACCATTTAAAGTGACTTGAAGGATTTTTTTGGAGATATTTGGCACTGAAAACTATGCCACCGTTTCCTTCTGAAATGGACTTGGTTACAGGGTTCCATAATCTGCCTTATTTCAAGATTTCTCTAATATCCTCATCTTTACTTTAAATTGGCCAGGAAGAAGACTGGAGCAGAGGATATGGAGGCCTGTCCATTGTGAACGATCCTGGATGAGAACCTGAATTACCCTTCCAAGTTTGCATTGATTTAATTGTATTTTCAATATAGAACAAAGGTACTTCTGTATTTTTAATGTTTTTTTATAGATCTAATTCGATTTGTGAGATGGAAAGTTTTATGATGTGGACATGTTATATTACCATTTATATAACAGCAGCCTGGTAGGTGTCCAGAGCCATTAACTAGGATTGTCCAAACACAGTGAGCAAAGGGTAGAAACTGGAGAAAGGAACAGATACAGCCACAGCTGCCTGCTCTGCTTCAGTCCCTCTGTCCCTTCCAAATATAAGGATCAAAAATATTTTTTTCATACTCACTGCAATTTGATATAGACTAAATGCACTGTAGACCCATCTGCTTATAGAAACTTTTTCATCTCCACTGCAACAAGAAACTTTCATTTGATTTCCAAGGGACTTGAGTTTGAAGTTCTACTAAAATTAAGCTGTTTGAGTACTGGGGCCTCTGAAAACGGTTTCTGTACTCTTCCATCCTTCTCCATTCAATTTCATGCTTCTAATTTCTGTGCTTCTAATAAAACGGATGTTTACTACCAGGCATCTAACTTGAACTGCTCTGTCAAGTTGCTGAGAAATGGAAGTTGCAAAGCATTTGATATGAATGAAGTTTTCTCCATCAAAAAGGTCTTATGTCAAAAGTGAAGACAAGTCTCTGCTTTTGCTCTTCTTAAGTACTGGATGTTAGACATTAATCATTGAACTGCAAATCCAATTACATGATTATTAATCAGATGCATTTTTTTCAACTTGGGGAGAAAAAGGCCAAGTGAAACATGAAAGTCCATTGGGAAACACTGCCAATTAAAGCAATTAAAAGAGGATGTGGAATTCTTAATTCTTACACTTGGCTAGAAAGATGATTGACTGGGCTGGATTCTCCTGGGAGTAGGTGTGCAGGGCAGTTTTTTATTTGCTTCTTAAGATCAAATGCTTCTGTTTCCTTTATGAGGCATAATTAATTTTCTTTGCAGGAAACTTTACTTATTATGATATGGGTAGCTGATCAAGTTTAAAATGTTTGATCAGGTTAAGAGATGCCTGTCATTTAACATTCCCACTCACGGAGAGAAGCACATATTCCTTCCACTTTCATAACATTCTGCAGACAGACTTTCTGACAGCTGAAGTGTAGCCAGTAAATTTCTTTTCCATTAGTTGCAAATTGTACAATAATATACTAAAGTAATTACACCATAAATCTTCTTGCCATGAAGTTAGACTCTGCGGTACACACTCATAAAATAGTGCAGTAGCAAATAAAATCACTGCATCTGTATATATTAGTCTTGCAGTAACTACTTTTCTGAGGGTGGTCTAAAAAATTGCCGAGAGTGAATTGGGAGGAACTGAGAAGAATACAGTGTTTCTTGGTTTCTATAAGAGAGGGGCTATAGCTCTTCAGTAATTAGGGCTACCATGTAGCTGTGCATGGGCCAGAGCAAGGACTATTGCAAACAATCTCCTTAGAAGAGCATTGTGAACTAGAATGCAACGTTCCCTGGATCATCCAGGATGTGGTGAGTATTACTTGAAGATCTGAGTCCCAGACTGACTGTGTTGAAGCACCTATGGAGTCTACCCAATCCAGACAGAATACCTCTAGGCTAAACCCGCTAGGGTAAACCTAATCATTGCATGGCTCTAAAATGCTTTGGAGATCTGGGAAACACAAATAAGAATATTTGCACTAAAAGAAGTAGCTGCCAATACATCTATTTTTCTTATGTCTCTGGAGAAGAACAGACAGGTACTGTGTCTAAAGCACCCTCTCAGCACTCAAATGCAGCGAGGCATCATTTAGCATTGACCACTGTATTGCAGACTGTGGCAACAGAATTATGGTTTCCAGGCAGTTCTGTACCAAAAGCCAAGGGCTGCCCTGGAGACAAAGCTGCCTATGACCCTCCTGATACTCCTTGAAGTATGCAATATGACAATTGGAATTGTGTAATAGTTCCTTTTTTTGGGGGGAGGGTATGGGAGGAGAGAGGATGGCAGTACTAATCCCATCCCACAATTTTTTTCCCTTTAGGGCAAAGACTGTAAAGGTCTCATGCGATCTTCCTCCAAGCTGTGGTAGATATTTCCATCCAGACAGCCACAAACCTTTCACAGGACAAGGAGCATGTGCCTAAAACTTCTGTATTGTCCCCGAGGAATGGGGATGTGCATGTACATTTTGACTGTACTGCATCTGCTCTGCCTTCCTCCTTCTCCAGGTGGGTGAGCAGATCCCCAGAGCTGAAGAGCTCTGGATCTGGTGCTTCCATTGCCCAGCTGGATGCTCTGAGATAAGAGCGGCAGGCTGGATTTATAGGAGTCCATGTGAAGTTTAATTTGCTACAGTGTGTGTGGCTCAGCAATCCGAATGTATGGGTTTTGCTCTCTTCCCAGAGCCACGTCAATCAGTGCCGCCATTCACTTCTTCTCCTGCACAAGGGGCAGCATTTATAGAGGTTGGGTTACTTCCATGACCACTCATTGCTTGTGTTTTGGTGGCACAGGTGGAGAGGTGGATTCATCCAGTGATCAGGCTGCCGAAGAAAACAGCGCAGAGGTCGGGCAGGAAAGACTTCTGCTGGAAAAAACAAGACTGTGGCTTCTGGTTCCGCATAACCCTGCAGCCACGGATCTCTGCCAGGGATCAGCCAAGACAGCAAGGGCACAAAGAACCCCCAGTGTGGGAGCATTTCAGGTGAATGGGATTTTCTGTTCTGTGAATAATTACCCGCATACAAGCAGCATCTTTGACTGGGTGTTAAGCCACAGTGGCATGAAATGGGCATTTGACTTTGATTCATCTAGGAACTGCGCATGTGAACTGAAGAGATATTTTTTTCTGCACATCAAGGCCCAGGAAGTACACTTGATGTTATTAACTATTTTTGGTGTGATTTGCTGCACTCAGTTATTCAGCTGCAATTAGGTGGTTAGAGACTCATCATTAATCCTCAGTTCTGTGCTGCCTATCATTCTGTTCCCTCATATATCTTAGCTTATGGCATTATTCTGAATGTTTTGATTAGGAAATATCCCTGCCTTGGAGCTGTTTCTGGTGGCAGGGGTTCTGTATGCATCTCCTATCAGTATCTAAATCTCTTCTGTTCAAGGCTCTTCAGAGTCCTTATCTCTCAAATTACAATTATTGTCTCTTATCTGATTCAGAGATCCATCAGAACCCTGCTGACTTGGTGTCCTGACATTAGATTCCCAAGAAATTGCTTGTTCCTTCATACCTGAGCATATTTCTTGATGAAATTCCTGATTTTTTTTTTCTCCTGTTAGGATTTCTTAGGATGTTCAGATTCTTCTAAGTTATCTCCTTCTGCTTTCCTCCTTCCTAAAAAAGCTCACATTCTGGGTGCCTTTGAATCTGATTCTCCACTCACTGCTCTTCCTGCTTTTCGGTTCACTCTTTCATAAATAATTAAATGAGAAAAAAACAGGGGACACTTGTACTTGTGATGGGGAAAGAACTTATTAGAAAAGCTACTGTGGGGATGGCACTGTGGAACTTCTGCTCTTGAGGACGTTCTCCTCCAGGTCAGGACACTTAAAGGCAGTTCTTAATTCTCTGTACTTTCATCTGATGAGAGACCTGTAAGTGGATGGACTTCTCCCTGCCTGCATCCTTCTCTCTGCAAGCTTTTGTCTCGTTTAGCCCTGGTCTGATATGGATGCATGGTTCATTGGTGGTATCTCCTACCAGGGAAGATGTCAATACATCACAGGCAAAGCTCAGCCACCCTGAGGAAATCACCGTCTCCAGGTTTCTGGGGAATGTTTTACATATATCTAATCACCCTATTGCATTCTGTATCACAGGTGATATGCCCTTTGCAATCCCCAAGATGGTTTCAGATAGCTATGAACCTGAGGATTATTTTCAAATATTAGAAAGAACAGATTAATCTAATTTAGGAACTATAACCAAATCCTTGTGCTATACCATGTTCAAGATCACCATGAAAGACGATAGGAAGTGTCAGACAGAATTCAAGCAGTTAATATATTTCTGTCCATGCACAAATCCCATTCTTCTCTCTCTCTAGAGCCAGCATATATTTTTCCTAGTAATAGAGCTGTCCAGTCACTGAAGATGCTCATGTCACTCTTCCATTTTAGATCTTCTAAGATTAAAGGCTTTCCTTAAAAAATAAAATAAAATTTTAAAAATCCGTTATTCAGCCAGAGTATTGGACATGCTAAAGAATGTCATATGAATGGAGCTATGAAGAGATCAGACTTGACAATCATAGGGTTTTTTTGAAATCCACAGATCTACCCTACATCTCAGTTATACCCTCCTGCTGATGAAAAAGCATTGAACGAAGCTGTAAAGCTGGCATTTTGTGGAGTTTAACATAAATGGTCATCACCTCTTCTGAAATTTTCTTTCCCTCAGAGTATCTCTAGTACATCTCTTAAACTTCCTTGAAGTTTGAATCTTTTCTTGTGTCTCTGTTTAAACAAATGTAGGTTGTGCTCTGTGTCATAGTTATAGGAGAAGTGGCAAACTGAGCTGAATTTTGAATATTTTTCCTGTACTTAAAATATTTCCCCTTTATTTCTTTGATAACATCTTGTATCAGATTGATTCTAATTGTCCCTATATTAAAGTTGCAAAACATCCATTTTAATATCTGTTGTCAGTCCCAACAAACCAACAAACTAAATCCTGTGGACATCTACAGTGTGAAGAATAAGAGGGGGAAAAAAAAGAAAGAAAAAAAGAGAAATAAGTCAGTGAAGTAAATGCATATGAATTTCCTATGATAAACATTAGTAGTTACTTTAGCAACAGCTAGATTTATTACAATTGCTATAATTATACGATTGAAATTAAACAGTAGGAAGAGAACAACATGAAACTAGACATTAATTTTTGTGCATCCAAACCTGTCATGAGAGAAAAGAGTTTTAGGAACAGATCAGAGACTCCTCACTGTCTAAAGTCCCTGCTGTGCTTTACTTTCCACTGCTGGATACAGAGAAGAAGATTCAAATAATTCACTGAATGTCTTGCCTTGCTTTTATTTACATTTGGCATCAGGATGCAGCTGTACTGACTCTTCCTGAGCAAGTCAAGATCATATTCATCATTCCACGTTTAAACAATCCTTGTGGTTTTCGTCTCTTCTAGTACACATCCTACTAGACCATTAAACTATCATCTCTGTTGGGTTTCTATGAAATTTTTCATTTTTCCTGTGGCTGATGAAATGAATGATAATGATGTACTTCTTACCAAAAACATCTATCATTTAAACACCCACACTTCCCTGGGCCTTCAGTATAGTTAAAAGTCAATTTAATGCCTTTATCCCTTTGATTCATGAAGACTGACGATGGTGTTTAAATGGAGTCCAAAGGGTACTTCCAGGTATGTGTTATTTGGGTTAAAATCTGGACTGCTTTGTCAGAAATTCGATTTCCTTTAGAGTTCAGGCTTTACTGTAATCTAAGTCAATTCTATTGAGGTTTTTCTATTAGGAAAAATACTTATTGGACAAGGAAGCTGAGAAATTTTGCTTTATAAAATCATGTTTTCTCGGTCTTGCCCTTTTCTGGGAACTGCAGAGATACTAAGCACAAGACTCAATTTGTTTTCTAGTTCCATGGTGGTACTCATCTAATTGAATGAGCAGTAAACAAGTTCAGATGGACCAATTCTAGAATAAAAAAAAATAAAAAGATTAAGGTGTCAGCTGAACTAAAGCTAGTGGCAGTATTATATTTTGTAATATCCAAGTGATTATCCAAGCTGAAAGAACCAAAGGCTGACTACCTGGGAAAGGTGGAACTGGTCGCTGCTGGTGGAAGTTTTTCCAGTGTTGATTCATAATCTCATCCCCAACAACTGCCAGCCTCATCAGCAGCTTTTAAAAGGTTATTCCACTTTTTTGTGTGTTATTTTACCATCTCGATAACACACTTTTTTTCTCCTGGTGGTAATAGACAATAGAGGGATAATAGAGGGACCTTCCAGTGGAAGATGGCACTTTGGCTAGGGTTGAGATGGATTAAGTTGATTCGTGCTAATAAACTCTAAATATTGATGGCATTAAGGGCTGGAATAAACACGTTCAGCCTGTATTGTGCCTTGGTCTGAAGGATATGTTTATCCATTTTTCACACAAGTCAGGGTGTCAGGACATTTCACAGATGAGGTGGTTTGGCAAGCTCTGAGCATCACTCAGGAAGTACAGAGGGAGATGCTGTTTTTCTTGAAGAGACTTCCTTAACATTTTTGATTGACTCTTGGCAATGACAACCTTAGCCATCGAAAGGAAAGAATCCCAGGCAGACACAAACCAATCACTTTAAAAAATAAAAATAAAAATACAGGGAAAAGAGAAAATAAAGAGGGTGGGCGTTTGTGGCTGAGAGACAGTCAGTGCAGAAGACCAATTGGCAGGTGTAGCAGAGGACCATCACAGGTAGGACTAGGAATTCATGCTAAGGTAAATATCAATTTGTGTGCTTAAATTTAAAATCTTACAGTTGCTTGATTCAGTATAGTTTGTAGTCTCATTCGGTGTGTGTACGGCTTATACTTCTGAGTGTATTAGCCAATTTCAGCTAAATCAAATGAAGGGATCCAGGACAGTAGGACTTAGAATAATTCAATTCCCATGAGGTTTTTGGAACAGCAACTACAGATTGTGCCAAAGTCAAAACTAAGCACTTGGAGAAATTGTATTTGTTCCTTGGTTGTACATCACTTACAGGATATTCTCAAAAGAAATGAGGAGACCACAGGAAATGCTTTTAAGCTGATATGCCGGAGGCTTAGAGCCATGTTAGCTCTCTGGTGTGGGCAAAAGTCACTTTAGAGTGCTTCGATGGTGTAGTAACGCTACTTGAGAAATTACTTGAATCCCAGATTTCCTACATTGCTATATTCTGCTTGGTAAAATATCACAAACACAGAGTAAAGCAGGGGAGTGATCTCCACAGGAGACATATCTGTAACATCCGAAATTGAGCACAGATAGAGCAGAACCCACTATGCAACATTAAAATGAAATGGCGCACAGCCTAAGCACGGTGAGTCATATCCTCAGTCCTTAAATTGCAGTCAGGGAGATGTGTTGGTCAACAAGCAGCCTCCAGTCTTTCGCATTTGTTATTATCTGTACCGCCTGTGCATGTAGGAACTCAGTCATGGTTGATGATCCCACCAGTCTGCACTGTGCAGATCTCAAAAAAACCAAACAGATTCCACCCCATGGAGGTAAGTATATTCTGCTACATTTCTGTTTTCACTGTACATGGCACTGTTTCCTCATCTTTACTGCCTCTAGGGAGAAAAGGAAAATATTAAATGCCTCATCTTGGGCAAGAAAGAATAATTTGAGAGAACAAGACTTCAGAGTTGGTTCTTTGTTGGTAAATACTACCAGACACCTCGGGGTTTGGAGGAAGACACTGAGCAGTTTTAACTGAGAGCTCCTTCTCCAGTGTGTGTGGATTTCAGAGGAGCCTGAGGGGTTAAAAAGAAACAAAAGAGTGAAGCTGGGGGAGGTCATTTGGCCTCCTGACAGATATGGAGCAGGAAAAGGGGAAATCATGGGGTGGAGCTTTACATGGACCCTCTGTGAAACTCTGCTTTCTAGGAATCAAAAAGCAAACCAGGTGCTGAAATTGCAGCAAACCTACAATAATAGCTGTATGCTGGCAGCTTCCCATGGTGAACGATGTCTTTATTTTGCTACAGAAAGTGCTTGAGGAAAGCTGTGGAGTGTGACTGAGAACTGACTTGACTCCCTAGCAGAACTGCAGGCTCAGGCTGTCCAAAGGACACGATGGGACTAGACAACAGTGAGACTTGAGGGAGAAAAATTTGCTTCTTCCTTCTATCTTTCTACTTCATGACACAAGAACTCCTGATTGAGAAAAGAGTTGTGGCATGCTGTGGCATTGCCTTTTCTGTTTCTTTTTTCTTTTTTCTCGCTTATCTTTTTTTTTTTTCTTTTCTTTTTCTTTTTTCTCGCTTTTTTTTTTTTTTTTTCTTTTCTTTTTTTTTTTTATTTCTTCCCCCCCCCCCTACTCTGTAGACCTTCCTGATAATTAGCTCAGTTGTCATCTGCCAAGACCTGGAATACCGCTGCTGAAAACGTCGAGGCATTTCTTATACTCTTCAGTATAAGAAACCACAAGTGATGACAAATCCAGCCATCAACAGTCTTTTATCATTATGCAGCACTATGAAAATCATCTCTCCGTTTTGATAGTCCAACGGTGCCATTGATTGTACTATTTTCTGGCAGTCGGCGCCAGACTTATGACCCTTTAAACCACATGAAGATTATCTTGGTTTTCTTTCAGCTGCATAATTTGTTTCTTGCCACTTGCTGCAAGAATACATTTGGGACTACCTGGCTTTCTACCTTCAAGTATCCTATCAGGCATATTCTTACTTTCTTGTAGGCATTTAAGACATCCTTTTTTGTGGTGGTGAACATCAGGGGTTCAAATGGCTAAGATGAAACATGAAAATCTCCTCAAAAATGTAAAATGTGACTCCCCTTTTCTACCGTAATGCTGGACCTTGCTCTAGATCTAAAGAAGATGGGTTTGTGGGTCTCACTGTAAGGAATGGCTCATATCTATGTAACCCAATGGTAGTGGGACATCACATGGTTTTTTAATCTATCAGTGCTCACAGGAACCCTAGCAAGCCAAGGACTGCCACTACCCACTATTTTAGAGGTAAGGACAGAGAAAGATTAAGGCATCTAGGCATCTTGGGAATCAGTAGCCCTCAAGGGCACACACTGCTCTTTGCTAGAGGTTTCAGGGATCTTGCAGCAGAGCTGTGGTCCTTGACACCTGTGGATGGCTGGAGTAACATCGCAGCTCACTGCACCTCTGATGGATGAATGGGTAAGAGTAGTAACTCCTGCACACATCGGGATGGTGCAGTGCCAGTGCTGTGGAGGAACATAGACAGGGAAGGAAGGAGTCACTGGGTGATTCCATAGGTCTGTTGGATTAAGGAAGAAGTTAAAAGAGCACCTCTGATGACCAAGGACACCACACAAACCAAGAGATACCCTCTTTTCAGTTCATCTTGCTGAAGATACTGTGAAGATTAACAACCTAACAGAATATGGCCGTCTTTGCTGAAGATTAATGGTGATGCCACTTAGAAAAGACAGCGTGATTTAAAAATTCTCAAGCTCAGAAGTTATGAAGAGGATGCCGAGATTTGGGCCAGTGGCTGTAAAGCCCCTCAGGTTTCCTCAGATTGTGATCACGCTGTCCTGCCTGTGTGGTGTGGGGAGAGCACGGCACAGCCACCTGAGGGTGTCCAGTGACAGGTTGACTGTTTTGGCCAGCTGTTGATTTGATCTGTGTCACAAGCATGTGATGTTGCAGCAGAGATCCCTCTCTCCATGGGCAGGGTCACTGGGACCCTCCTGAGATAACACACTTGACAGGCTGTGATCAATTCTGCTCTGTGAAATCTGAGCTGCTGTTGTGGTGGCAGGGATGAAGGTGGGAGGGATGTGTCCCTGCTGTCCCCCCGGGCAGGTGGCTGGACTGCAAGCGCTGAAATCACCATCTCTATTCCCTGGTTGTGTGCATTGTATTTAATACCATGTAAGGGCAGGAAGTATCAAGGTCTAAGGCAAGAGGAAAAAACCAAAGATAATAAGAGAGAGCCAGTGAGGTAAGCAACCCGACCTGCTTTGATGATGCAAACTGTTGAATAACTTAGGTCCTGTCCTGATCTTGCAAAAAACCTCTGAGTGCAATGGGACATTTAAATATTTTGCCACCATGCTGAGCCGCCTGGACCTTGCAGCAGACTGCAGCCACCAGGCAACAGGGGATGGTTGTGGCATGAATGAACTGCAGGCAAGCAGCAGAAACTGAAAGAAAAAAGGAGCTAAGGTACATCTAAAGCTTTAATGTTTTTTTTATACCCTGTGTTTTCACATCCAGTACATGAAAAGCTTACAGAGAGAGGTTACTGCAGGAGGTATTCTCACACCATGGTGACATTGTCCTAAGACGGAGTCATGTTCTGACGGCCACTGTCAGCCCCTGCTATGAGATATGCCTTGGAGATGGCACTTCTGCAGGCTTCTGGTAACACATGAACAACAGACCTGCAGCAGAGGTGGCTGCAACACCATCCAGGGCAGTCTTGGCTCAGCAGGGACACACCATCCTCCAGGAGCCATTCTGCCTTTGCTTAGAGCAGGTAATAGGGAGAGAACCTGGCTTTTTTTCTGCTCAGCGTTGCTTCTCTGTTCAGATGGGATCAGTAGCTAGTATTTTCCCAAGGTAGCATTTATCCAGCATGAAGAGCCTGGGGGACTTCATGCAATGATGTCATCTTGCATTGTCCACCAAATATATCACAAGTGAAAATAACTAAAGTGTGTTTTGCATCTAAAATGCAATGGCAGATCTGTGGCAATGTCAAGACTCATTTGGGGTGAAAGTTTGAGTCTCCATTCAGCGTTATTTATTAAAAAAGCCCAAGAAAAGTGAATCCCCTTGCTGCAGTAACACAGTAGTTTCTTTAGGGCCTTCTTCTATCCACTGGATTTGATCTCTTTTGTTTAAGTCCTCGGGGCTATGAAAAAAACTTCTGGCAACTTTGTTTGGTGTTGTGGTTAAGCAGATGCACTTACTGCCAGAGGGCAATAAAATTAAAGAAGTCAATAGCAAATAAGGACAACTGTTTATCTTATTTGAGATCTACAAAGCAACTAAAACTGAAATTGACTTTAAGCGGACACAAAATACAGTTTCTGTGATAAAGCTGTTTGTGATTCCCAAATCAACTTAACATCTCTTCCTAGCTGGAATAACAAGAACCCAGATTTCACTTGGTTATGTGGTGTAATATACTGGATCTAGGACTATAAAACCCAGTCCAGAAAATGGTCAAAGACACTATGGAAAGCAGTTAAAAATACGGTCTAAACAAAGGATTTGAAATCTACGCTTTTTGCATATTGCAAAATTGTTAGGAATTGGGAGTTCCCCTTGTTTGAGTTGCTGGGTACTGGAAAGTCTTGAATGTCTGGGAATTGCAGATAATGAATAAGATGACTTCCTTGAATTGATGCCTGAAACTACTAACTCTGTGAGCACTCCCAGGAAGCATCAGAGGATTTATTTGAGAATCAGCACATCATGAGACCCTCTGGGAGCCTTCCTTCAGTCCTTCATAGATTGTAAGGCTCCAGCCAGCTGGATGTAAGTCATTAAAGCTCCTTATTCTATCCATTAGTACACTCATTAATATTTCTCAGTAACTTGGGACACAACATTTCTCATGCCAAGCTTAGAAAAAGTTTTCTCTTCCATCTAATTTTGACCTAGAGACAGCTGTAAGGACCAAAATCTCGCCACTCAGTGAAGAAAAACAAACACTTCTAGTAAAATTTGTTTGCGGAATCTGTCAATTTTTCGGGTAAAGCAGTAGAGGCACTTTACTTTAGGGATTAAAATCTTCCATGAAGTTGTTGATTGTAGGGGTATTTAACTTTTGTCATTGAGCCCAGTGTTCCTGTCTTAAGCTTATTGAACTACTAACAGCAAAGCAATGAACTTTTCACAGTTTTTCTTAAAAAGAAAAACAAAGAAATACAAAGAAAGAGTTCTTCTGGGGCCTTAGGAACTAGATAAACATGGTGATAAATTGTTCATATACTCTAGAGACAGGTACCATTAGAAGACAGCCAACTTAAGCACAAATAATTACTTTTGGGCAGAAAACCAGAATCAGAATCACAGAATGGTTGAAGTGGGAAGGGACCTCTGGAGGTCTTCTTGCCTACCCTCACTGCTCAGACAGGGCCATCTAGAACCAGTTGCCCAGGACCATGTCCGAGTGTTTTTTTAGTATCTCTAAGGTGGGGTCCAAGTTTCCTTCCATTGCATGCTTATATATGTACACACATAGACATAACAATATATTTTGATACTTATGTGACTATATATGTATGTTTTTATATAAGAAAGTATATAAACTATCATATGTGTATATGTGACCATGTATTTTAACATTTACAGAGATATTCTGTAAACTTGAGGGGAAAAAGCCCTTAACTATTTGATTCCAGCAAGAAAAAACATTTCAGTGCTAAACACAGCGGGAGTGCTTAATTGTGCTGTGAAAATGGTGACATTGTTACTGCTCTTAATACAACTAGTAAGCAGTGGCTCCTCATCATTTACCATGCTGTAATTTAGCTTTGAGGTCAGAGGTTAAATGTTTACTTTTTGCCCTTGGCCATACATGAGAAAACTCATTAAGTGGAATTTTTATTTATTTATTTATTTATTTATTTTTTAAAATGAAGTTCCTTCATTCCTAAGAGGAATTTACGGGAGAAGAAAACTAGGGGCAGTGGGAAGAGACTGAGAGCCCTGCAGGGTGTACACTGTGCTGCCAAAGTCAATATTCCCCTTCTGTACACAAAACAAGGAGCCCTCAGGCTCCAAAAACAAGAACTTACTTTCTTCAGGTTTTTGTTTTCAGTTGAGATGTAGAGTTTTGGTTCTTGCATGCACAGCAGCACTACTAGAATTTTATTTTCTCTTCAGTGTTTTTTACCAACTTGGATGTTTACACCACATCTCCACTCACCAGAGGTTAACTATTTTTCCACTTTCTGGTTTCCTAGTTGTGTTAATGGTCATTGAAAGATCAGTAGCACTCTTTCTTGGTAAAGTCCGGAGCAATGTTGTAGTGTATGTGCTGAGTTGAGCCATCTAATGGAAGAACACAGAGCAATATGGCCAGAGGGGCTGACATCAGGATAGGATGGAGGCGGCCCATGGAGACAGCTAAGGCTGGAAAGAATGTGCTTGATCCCGTATATTTTGAGCTTTGCTGCTTGGAGGACTCTCTTGGGACACTATGGGGCTCCACTGATGAAGGTGTGGAGGGTTACTAGGCCCCTGCCACCTTGCGCAGCAAGAGCTGATGTGGAGGGCATCTGAGACCTTCAGTTGAGAGACTGATACTGCTTGGTATTTTGGTTGCAGCCACATTTCCTCTAGTGCATAGCAGCGCTGGGAATGATAAGCAGACTCTCTTCCACTTGATGTCTCCCTTCCTGCTGCATGGTGAGCATGTTCTCACCAAGTGGGCTTGGCAAAAGCCCATGAGGCAAACAGTCGCTGACAGAGTGGCTTCTGACAATGGTGCCAAACCAGCTTTTCTGGCATTGCAAGGCAAATTTCCCCTGTGGATTCAGTGTGATTCTTGGTAGAAGCAAAACTCAGAGGATTAAAATACACATCCCTTCCATCTACGCCTCCTTGCACTCATACTCCTTCTCCAGCATTGTATGCACCTTTCTTCCTCTGCCTCAGCTCAGAACTCCTTGTTCTGCTGAGGCTTCTGCATAGCTGAGGACTTCAAAGCCTTTGCTTAATTTGTGTTTGCACTTCTAAGTACCGAATGAAGGTGTTAGGCAAAGGCAGGTTCTTTCCAAGTATTTGTGTATAAACATGAAAGTTACAACCTTCTGCTCCTTGCTCCTTTCATCTTTTCAGGCTCACAGATAAAATGCAGTTGGGTTTTTGAACTTTACAAAAGTTTTATTAAAAGAGTGACTCAGACTCAGAAGTTCTTCTGCTGAGCTCCTTTTCTCTTTCTTCATCCTCTTCCTTTTGTTTTTTTCTTCCTTTTTCTTCTGCTTCACTTGTTACTTTATCAAATTTAATCCTTTTCAGCAGTAGTTTTCAATTTTGATGGATATCTTGTTGCAGTGTTGCTCTGTGGGACATCAGGGCTGTATGCCTGGGGGCCTCATTTCCTACAGCCCCCAAATCTGTTCACTACACAGCCCCTGTCACCTCTGATGTGGGCAAAAATTAGTAGAAAATGGATTATTTTAGTATTGCGTTTCCAGTTTACCTCCAGACCTCCATGCGGAGAGGTACTAAGGATGTCTCTCCACTGACCAGAGGAAGACTACAAAGTACTAAAATATCTAATTTTCAGATTTTCTACCCCTTCAAACTTAAAAAATATTTCAACAAATAGGTGGGAACTGGAGCAGGAATGACAAAGTTCTATCACAAAGAGAGATGCCTTTGAATGCTGCCACATCTTCCAGAAAACAGAATGAACTTCTGCTCCTGCATGTTCTCAGCAGGTTCCCAACTTCCTTTTCTTTGTCACTTTTCAGGAAGTTTGCTCTATTTACACCAAGTTTCAATTCTTATATTGATACCAATGGGAAAGTAATGTTGACATGTAGAATAATGCTAATCATTTCAACTGTTCGTACTTCTCTATCTAGGTCACAGTGCCTGGGTAACTGTAATGAAGTTGTTAATACTAAAACCAGAGGTAGGATCAAGGATTCCTGGGACTTCTTGTGCTTTACCTACTAGATCAAAGATGTAGAACAGCTGTAAATGTGTAGGTCAATGACATATGATATTTATTTTATCGAGCTTCCCATTAGTCTTTCAATCCTCTGACCAAAATCTGAGCACTGAATATCCTAGTTACAAATACCTTCTTTTTGGGAATAGAGGTAATTACCGGCATCAGGTCTTCCATGAGTGAATCGTTCTAGTGACTTTCAGGACAAACTCTGTATGCATATGCCTCCTTTTGGACATTTGTATTATTTGCTTGACTTGACCTTTGAGTCAGCTGGAATCTGATAATTTAAGTGATAATAACTTGTATTGGTGCAGCTGTTTGTCTTCCAGTACTCGCCCTATTAAGTATTGTCAAAAATTTGTTGCTTCAAAGGTTATGAAGAGCTCAGGTCCTTGAGGTATGGTGTTTTTTTTTTTCATAATGTTGAGAGCAGTAGCTATAATTTAACCTCTGTTGTGTCTGAAACAAAGCTTGCTGAGCTCCATTGCTTTGACTTCTATGGCTTGATTTACAGTGCTTAGTTCGTATGTGGAGACAAAAAGCATCCTAATATCCTGCAAAATGATTAGCTCTTTTGCATTATTACCAATGTGACATTCACCTGCAGACATCTCTACAGTTTCCTGCAAATAAAATACTGGCCTCACTGATTAGACTGGGCCAATGATATAGGACATCAGGTAGAATTTGCAGCTCTTTTCTTTTAATGAGTAATTTAATGAGGATTTTCCTTGTTCCAATTCTATCCACTGCCTTGGCATAGAAGTTAAAAGCAAGTTTCTTTTGAGGTCCGTAAAGAATTCCTCAAAATTATGATCAGATAGTTGCAAACAATGAAACTATCCTCTCCCTGGTGAGAGGAGGCAACTTCTTGCATACATTTCTGCAGATCATTTCCAGAAAAGCTTGTTTCAGATAATCCAGTTTATTTTGCATGGCAAGATGTAGGAAGCACAGTAGTTTTCAATTTCTGCAGTTCAACTAAGCGTAGGTAAGTTCTTGAAATATGTATTAGGACCAGTATAAATTCAATATAAATTAATATAAAAAATAGTTGTTGATTGTTTGGGACTCTGACCCTCGCTTTGCTAACCAGTGATACAGAGACCTTAGAAATCTGACTTTGTTGCTGAAATGAATGCACTTCAAATGCTTTTTTTCCCATTCTGTTTTATTTTATTTCCTCATGTTGCACTTTGCTGAAAATCTCTTCTGTGGTCTCTGGGGGTTGGTGCAGGGAGGTTCTGTAAGCCTGTAGGACAGTGTGCTGCTCAGCTGAAGAACTCTCACTTTTCATGAAGCCCAACTCCTCCCCAGCCTCACTCGACATCTGAACAGCAGCCACTCACAGGTGGCACATTAAAGGATGAAGGCCTTAATGGCAATTTTTAAGTGGGGACTTCCATCCTGTAGAACACTTGAAAAATAACATTTGTAAAACTACTTTCAGAACAGTATATTCCCTTTTCCATTATCTCATCTATTAGTATGCTAATAAGAAGTCTTCTTCCTTTCTACTCAGTCTCTGCTTGAGCAGCTCAACACTGAATTAGTGATTCTGCATTTTAGGTTGTCAAGATTTTACTTATTTTCAAAAAATGGTATCTCAATAATTAATTACAGATAAATTATTGAGAAAGCAGCAGCAGATGCAAAGAAAGAGTGCTCTGTGTCTGAGAGAGGGTTTTCAAGCTGATATCTCTGCAATATCACAGATATATGTACTTTTAATATTCAGTTATCAGAAATAAATCAATGCTTGTCTAGCACTTGATGTTTCATGTGATGCCAAAAACTACTGCAAAAAATTAGCATTTTCTCTCAAAGCATATCCTTACCCAATATGTGCATCTATTAAAAAGATCTCTCAAGAGAAAAATATACTAGTGGGTCCAGGCTACATTTCTGTGAAGAAAGTCCTGTATATTTAGGAAGCACAGCTTTGCTGTCAGAGAAACTAAGTTAAGAGTAGACATATAATTTTGCAATGTTCTGCTTGTTTGAAAATGTTTGTAGAATCTGAATGTTCACGTGTATTAGTAACACCTCTGGAGTTAATTTAAGAAAGTTACTGAAACTCCAATGCCTGCTGAAAGAGTCTTTAGTCAAAGTTTTCAGTATTTTTCCTGTGCAGGAAGGGCTCCTATGGAGCTTAGTATGTTCCTGTGCATCTCTAAACCCTTCAGGAACCTCTGAAGGTTGACCAGCCCAACTTCTAGCACAAAGCAGGGTCAACTCAGGATGGGCAGGTCAGGATGCTCAGAGCTTTGAGCTGAGGGTGGAGAGTTCAAAGACTCTCTGATCCTGAGTTTCAGTAATTAATGTCTTTCACAGTGAAGATTTTTTCTTTACATCTTTGCGATGGTGCCTCTTATCCTTTTATTGCCTTTCTACAAGAGCAACCTGGCTTATTTTCCGTATTCTCCTTTCAGGTGTGGAAGACAGCAACCAAATTCCTGCTTAGGCTTCTTACCCTAAGACTGAACACCCCCTGAGTTTCCAGCCTCCCTGCATGCAGTGTGTGCTCCAGCCCCCGACAAAGCTGATGGCCTTTGGGTGGGCTCTCCACAGGATGTCAGCAAACCTCTTGTATGTGCCATGTACACACCGCGAGTATGAACTTTTCCTGCAGCCCAAGTGACACACACAGGTATGTCTGAGCTCTGAGCAATGTTAGCCAGATCCAGAAACTTACACACTTTTTCCCTAGATCTCTGAATAAGTCTGTATCGATATTATTTATTCTCTACTCTTTCACATCTCTGCAAAGAACTAGCTTTAAAAGACTAACTATGGCAGGGAGTCTTCCTCTTTAATGTGACTGTAAAATATTTAAGAGTTTAGACCAGGGAAGTAATTTCAGGGTCTAGTTCAACATTTCAGGGTCTAGTTCAACATCTCCTTTCATCAAGGCCCATCTTAAAAAAGCTGCTCCAAGGCCCAGGGATGCCAAAAAGAGTATTTCCATTGACTTTTGTCTGCATTGCTTTCTGTTCTAAAAAAATCCAATTTTCAACTAAGCTATCAACTGCATTTGGCATAAAACATGGGGCAATTTCACATCTCAGCTACCTCAAGGAGAGATGACTCCAAGGCTGAGCTTCTGTTTTCATGAAGAACAGCATAAAAACCAGGCTCCTTGTTAGCAGCACAAAAAGCTCTGTATGGGGAAATGAGCTGTCTTTGGAACAGCACAACTGATATTTTAGCCTCAGGATCCTTTTCTCTTCTAAAGGTCACAGCACAATTTTAAACCCAGAATATTGCAATGTATTTGAATATCTGAAGTCTAGGGTAAATAAGATCTACCTAATGTAAAACAGAAAAGAAGAAATCACGTCTACCTCCCTCATGCCAGAGTTGACTCACCCCAGGAATAACAATTCCAAGCACTGGCAATATAAAGCTGGCCTTTCAGTGCCGTAACCTTGGATTTAAGACCTTCTTCCTGACTGCACAGAGGGATGATAGTATCTATAATAAGACAACAGGCTTAGTGGATGAAACAATAGCAATGGATGTTGTTTATGCGAACTTTAGGAAGTGACTTTCAACATTGTCTTCCATTAGGTCCTCAGCGACAAGCTGATGAAGTATGTGGTCAATAAATGGAAATAACATGGGGTGAAATTGGCTGAATGGCTAGACCTAAATGTGTGTGACCAGCAGTACAAAGTCCAACTGGAGGGCAGTGCTAATAATGTACTCTAGGGGTTAATACCGGCTCCTACACTGCTTAATATTATCATTAATTACCTATGTAATCACCTAGGTGATGGATAAAAGTGTACCCTCATCAAATTTGCAGACGATACAAAACTGGGAGGGGTGGATATATCAGATGAATGTGCTGCCATTCAGAGGGACTGAAGGAATCAATGGGGAAATGGGTCAAAAGGTATCTCATAAGGTTCAACAAATGAAAAAGCAATGTCCTGTCCCCTGGGAGGAATAACTACATGCACCAGCAGAGATGGAGGATGAGTGGCTAGAAATCAGCTCTGAAGGAAAGGCCCTGGCAGTCCTGGTTGACAGCAAGTTTAACATGAGTCAGCAATGTGCTTTTGAGGCAAATAAGAGCTATGGTTCTCTGAGCTGCATTAGACAGAGTGTTGCCAGCAGGGCAAGGGAGGTGATCCTCCCTCTTTATTCAGCGTTGTTGAGACACATCTGGAGTGCTGGGTTCAGTTCTGCACTCCCTAGTATAAGAGAGAAATGGAAATATTGGAGCAAGACCAGCAAAGGCCATGAAGATGATTTGGAGATTGGAGCATCTGTCACATGAGGAGTGATAGAGAGAGCTGGTGTTGTTCAGCTTGGAGGTGACAAGGCTCAGGGGAACTTATCCATGTGTATAAACACCTGGTGGGAGGAGTAAAGAAGATAGAGCTAGACTCTTTGCAGTTATGTCCATTGACAGGATGAGGAGTAAAGGGCATAAACTGAAATACAGAAAATAACATTTCAACATAGGAAAAATCAGTTTTACTGTGAGGCTGGTTGAACACTGGCACAGGCTGCCTGCAGAGGCTGTGGAGGCTCCATCCTTAGAGCTGTTCAAACCCCAGCTGAACACAGCCCTGAGCAACCTGCTGCAGGTGACTGCTCAGAGTAGGAATCTGGAAGATCTCTGGCGGTACCTGCCCACCTCACCCGTTCTGTGATGCTTTGACTGGAGTACACAAAATGTTTTTGCAAGACTTGTTGAAGAAAGCAGCGTGTTATGTAATATGAAGCATCACTAAGGCCACTGGGAACTGATAAATCCTGAACAGCACTTTGAGAAAAATTCAGAGCAGGAATTCACTGTAGCTGAGAATATGTGTTTATAACACAAAATTATGATGGCTTTTTACAAATGTTTTTATCCTAGGAAAAACATCTTTATTAAAGTATTTGAATCTTCAAAACATGTCAGTCATTCTATCTATAAGATGGTAAACCCAGCAAATTGCTCTCACAACTATTTCCTTACTAAAAAATCAATGAAATTGAACCTACCTCAGTATGCATGTATTGACTTTTATTCCTAACACTGATTTAACTGCAAAGGCCTATTAAAATAGAGATCAAAGCATCTACCAAGGAGTTCACTTAGCTCTGTAAAAGCATATAGTACTTAGGAGAGAATATAAGAAAATGATAGAAAATACAGGTTTACAACGTAATGTGTGATGGAAGTGTAATGGGCGCTCATTGTACTAAATTCTGCTGAAGAGAAAGCACCTTGGACTTTGCCTGGAAAGAGAACAGGATGAAAGACAAAGTTTTCTTGCATTTTTGCCTAATAGAGAGTGAATAACTGAGTCACACCAGAAGCTTGAATCAGTATTGAATATGAAAGCTGGATCTGAGTCCTAATCTGACATCTTCATCATAAACCAGTCTTTCCTCGTGCTATGCAGAGAAGGGGATAAGCTATATTCCAAATAACCTCTGGACTGTGCACTCGAATTAAGGAACATAAAGGAGCGAAAGCCACCGCTTGAGCAGCCGTGGAGTGGCATGAAGATAGATGGTGTCTGGGATGAGACAGGGCTAAAAGAAGAGAAGAAGCAGTAGGTTTTTTTCCATTGCAGTGAGTCATGTAAAGCAGGAATACACACATAAGCTGAAGATTTTTCCCTTTCTCTTTTAAGTGCCACAAAGAAGCCATCTCAGCAACCACACAATTAAAGCAACCTGAGCTTCTCTAGTGCACAGGGAGTAATTGTTTCTTGCTTGCAGAAGGAAATGTACACACATGTGCACACACACAATTAGAAAAGGTTTAAAAATGTCATATTTGACTTCCTGGCTAGTTTGACAATTCTCTTTAAAAATAGTTCTCGTGACTGCAGGCTGGCAGAGCTGTTCCTGCCTTGTTTGAAATGGGAAAACTCAATTAGAGTTTGAATCTGTTGCACTGAAATGGAATTGTCTCTTGCAGGCAGAGCTCAGTCATGGACATGGAGCAGTGTGAGCAAGAGGGGAGGAGGAGGAGGCTGTGCCTGTGTGGAGGGCAGGTTGTGGGGGACTCTGAGCTAGCTGGGATGAGGATTTCCCATGTGCTGTCACTCTGGGAAGGGAACTTCATTGCTCTTCTCTAAACAGTTCAAGGAACTGTTTCTTCTTCCAGGCTTTTCCACTCCAAACTCCTCCTTGCCTGAGGAGCCCTGCAGGACCTGGGGGTGGCAAGGACCTGGCACAGAGCATTGATTCGGAACATGAAGACAATCTCCCTTTGCTTTGCCTCCCTGGCTTTGTACAAATCTCCAACCTTCCCCAGGCTCCTTCCCTCAGATTTATGGAAGCCATTTGTGTTTCTGCAGTCTAGAAACAGTTGTTGGGATCTTGGCTAGCTGGAGTTTAGGCACTGGCAACGTGTTTGGCTTTTTGGTGGCAGGATCACCACAGGAGACGCCCCTGTCTTGTTCCTCCCAGTGTCCCATCACAGTCTCATGTATCCTCGCTGCCTCCACGACAGACTGCTTCCAGCTGCGAGGAGAGACACTTCAATACTCCCATGCTCCTGGGAGCCCTGAGCTGGCCCTAACACTTTTCTCATCATCACACATTGAGATATATGTCTAGAAATCACAGACTCTCCCACTGCCTCTCTTATCTGGGATCTCAGCCTGAGCCTTACTTTCCATTTACTCTGTAAGTCACCTGTGTTAAACCGCTCCTCATAAAAAGCAGCTTCCAGCATGACTTCTTTCATCTGTGGCTTGTATTTGTGTGTGAGAGGGGGGAAACGACTCTAAGTTACATCAGAGCAGCTGGATTCTCTGACCTGCCACCTGGAGACTTGGCTGACAGGGAATGTGTGTCTGCAAACGGGCTAGACCTTTGCCCTCCCCAGCTATGTCTGTCTCTGCTCCTGTCATCCTGCTAACAGGGGGCAAATGTAGCCCTTGAGCCAACCCTTGGGGACCTGCTGGACACTGTTAGTGGATGTTATGGACTGCAAAGAAGATGCGCAAGTCCTAACAGTGGAGCAGGCTCCTCTTGCCAATTACGCAGTGCAGAGATTCAAGTGTGTTCATAGAAGCAAACTGGGAGAACAGCTTGTGCGTGGGTAGGATGGGGCAGTGGGGAGACAGGATTCAGGCCTGCTCTGATCCCTTGCCCCTATCCCAACTCTGCCAGTAAGAACCAGGCTATGAAAATGCAGCAGGAGATGTTTGTATATGCTGCATTGCCATTTTTCCGGGAGAGAAGGGTGGTAGATAGTGATCAAACATTTTTACTGAATAACTGTTGTTTTGGAGAACCTGTTCCAGAAGAGTTATTTAGGTCTTCCTTCGGGTTGTGTCAGATGAGGCCAGATGGAGATGCAAGAGTTTTGACAGCCAGGCCTGAGCCATGCACTCAGGGGACCCCTGGGTAAAGATTAGTGCCCAGCACTGAAATGCGGTTATCTGTCCTTTGAGCAGGTTAATGGTCTTCACTGAAGGCTCCTGCTGCTCTTGCACGCGTGGATGGATGCATGTGTGTGTGCTCTGAATGCATGTGATAATGTTGCGTGTACTCAGTGTGTTGACATGGGGCAGTTGGAATGCTCACATTGGGGCTGGCCAGGAACATTTGACAAAATGTGACATTTACTGTAGTAGCACTCTCCACACTCCAAGGAGACAATTCAGGGACTTTTGACTTCTCCCTGATTTTTTTTTCTTTCTTTTTCCTAGTAGTTTGGGACTTTCTTTGGAGGCAGCTTCAAAGAGCAAAGGAGAAAGTGTGGAAAAAACTGCCATATATGAGTTCGGAATATCACACTGTTGTTGACAAAGGCAAGGCCAGTTAGCAAGGCAAGAGCCATGGCTGTGCAGCTGGGGGGATTTTCTGAGGAGACTGTTCACAGCATTATTGGGTGTCTGTAAAACTTTTGCATAACCCATCAATGCCAAAGCTGTGATGGGGTCAGTGGCTACCTGACTCTCCTGGGGCTGAGTAGGGCCCTCAGCAAATGTCAGAGCTCATCAGGGAGAAAGGGAGGTCATACTTACAGGAACAAGTCCCACAGGGCCAGGCAGGGAATTTTTCTGGAAAGGTGCCCTGAGAATCACAGAATCATAGAACGGTTAGAGTTGGAAGACACATTAAAGATCATCCAGTTCCAAACCCCTGTCATGGGCAGGGACAGCGCCCACTAAACCAGGTTGTTCCAAGCCCCACCCAGCCTGGCCTTGAACCCCTCCAGGGGTGGGGCAGCCACAGCTTCTCTGGGCAACCTGTTCCAGTGTCTCACCACTCTCAGAAAAACTAATGGAGCTGTGGTGTCAAAAGGGTGTAGATGAAGATCCACCTTGCTGCTCAGGCTATGGATCCCACGGTGAGAGCAGTGACTGCAGCGCATGTGAGAAACCCCAGAATGAGGCACTGTGATGGGAATGGGGATCAGGCCTGAGAGAGAACGGATCCTGGATATGCACTGGAGACCAGCTCTGCCTATATCCAAAGTTTCTCAGCAGAGAAAGAGCTAGCATGAAAACAAAAGCTTTTCCTACTCTGAGGTTCTTTGGTAAGGGGGAAACATGACTCAAAGGAGACATCAAGCACTTCCAACATGGTATGTCTTTAAAGCACATCATCTCCCTGTCCATGTTTGCTGCCTGCTCTGATGTCCCACACCAGCTCATTTCCCCAGCTAACATTGAGGAGGGGTGTCCCAGTCCTCCATCCATGTTGAGTAAAGAGCCGGGGGGTTGCTAGAGACAGCAGGGGAAGGGAGATTTCATTACCATGCTGGGCCCAGGTAGAGGAGGTGCCACTAGCCAGGGGTCATCAGCGATGGCTGGTTCAGAAGGACCAGGTGAGGAAAAATCCATCACTGAGTGGTGGGGAAGCCTCTGTGCAGCCACAGAGCCCTCTTGTGTTGTCTGCTGGGCTGCAAACCAGACAGAAGAGCAGTCTTTCCTTTCACAAGACCGAGGAGAGTAAAATATGAGGGGCTTAGAGTTTTGTTTTTTTTCCACATTAGAAGTTTTCAGCTTGTGGGTGTTTCTAGAAGGCAAGAATGGGAGGAAAGAAATAATCCAAGTCCCTTTTCTCTGTGGGAGGAGGGGATATATTCTGCAGAGCAGCTGAAGAATCACATACCAGGAAGAGGGATTTGCACTGGAGCTGTTCCCATGGTGTTACCTGTTATTAATTGGTTGATCTTGCAGAAACTCAACTCCCAAGAACTTATTGTTTCAGTCAAAGGAAATCTATGAAAAATCGGTTTTCTTNCCTCCTCAAAAGTAAAGGGGCCAAAAGACCCTTTGGCTGAACTGCCTCTGAAAACTGAAAGTTCAGGCATCCTTCCTTTAGGCAATATTAAAGGCAAAATGGGCTGTTCCACCCCCCTTTTTTTTTTATCCTGACCTGTGCAATCATTGCTGCAAAAGGAAAAATTGGTTAGTGGAAAAGAAGAAAGAAGACAAGGTTTTACCAGCCATCTTTTGCTTTTATAAAATAGTGCTTGTATTTCCTCCTTTTTGTAGTGCTCTATGCTATGCTTCTACTCCTGCAAAACACCTAAGTTTCTGCCCAAGTTTAAGGCTGCAAATAACCCCCTGCACTGCAAACTCCCTTCAGGGGAAGCCACCTTAGGCTCAAGGGCTTTGTGCAGTGAAGGCTGATGAAGTACCAGGGAGCTCTGCTCCAGTGGAGTCCCCAGGGAGGCAATACTGTCTTCCCCTGGCAGTCATACATCACTGGGCAGGTTCCCAGAAGCCACAGGCAGTATATTATTCCTTACAATGGCACAGGTAAGATTGTCTCTTTAATGTTTTTCAAAAGTGCAAAGGCAGAAAGGACAATTAGATCATTTTAATTTGCTTGCTGATGGTTTCATGTAAAGACTTCTATTAAGTAGGCATTAATCTCCAGTAGATACCGCTAGCAAGGAAAAAAGATGCCAAGAATGCTTTAAAGATGCTAAGAATGCTTTAAAACTGCTGAGGAAAAAATGGTAGAAAATGATTATCAAAATACGTCCCATGCTGCAGAGAAAGGTAAATGTTGTGCTTCCCTCTGTCTGCACTAAATTGCAATGACTCTGAAAAGAGAGAAAATTATTTCCTGCAGTCAGATCCAATGGTCTCCAAGACCCTGAGAATACAAACAAGGACTGTAAGACTCAATCATCCAAATACAGTGCAAGGGAGGTCTTGTTTTCAATCACCTCCATAAATGGCAAACAGAACTCTGTGTCAGAAACTCTTATTTTCCTATTTATAATCTGTTGAATAGACTCTTCTTGTATATGTCTAATGTGTTCATGAGGTTAGGAGGAGGTTATGAGAGATTAGGAAGCTGATGTGTGTTTTGGAATTTCCTATCCATTTTTCCTATTAATTCAAGATGTCAAATGGAATAAAATCATTCCCATGATGATGCTATGTATGTGTCAGCTTCTATTTGAATACTGTATCCTGTATTTTGTCTGTTTAGGACTGCATTTTTGATAACAATTTCTTTTTATCTACGTTGTTACCGGCATGATCCTATTTGATATCAGCACTGGCAACAAAAATGTGAGAGTCAGGACCTGTTCTAGAAATCTCTTTGCTTTACATCTATGCCACTTTTAACCTGAGCTGTTGGATTAACACCTTACTAAAATATTTGGATTGGAATTATTTTATTCTTTTTAAAGATCTCCCCTTCAAAATTTAATTATGTTAGTTCATGAAAATATTTTTAATCACTGCAGACTTGGGATATACTACATTATTTTAGAACAAAGCTCCCGGGTCTCTTTCTACACCATTCCCTGAGTGTGTGTTCATTAAAGACTGGAAAGTATATAGATTTGAAAAACAATAACAATATCTGTGTCTTACAGCATAGCTTTTTGGAATTACATTGTGCTGAGACAAATAAGGTGCTGCCCAGAGCATTATGCTTTTGGGTAGAAGACACATCCTTAGCCTGGCCCATGGTAGATATAGTTAATATTTACTGATTCCTTCTGTTATTGTCTTCTTGCAAAGCCACCCCTTCTCCTACTGGCTGTAACTGAATTGACTGTCTGTGTTAAATTCTTAGATTAACCATATGTTCTCAGTCTAACATTATTTATTTGAGATTAATGGTAACAACGCCAAGACTGAGAGAACACGAAGCTTCTTGTGGTGCCAGATGGTGGTGTAGCCATCCTGAAAGCTATCAGGTGGGTGTTACAGACACTTACATATTCTTCACCTTTTTGAATTTGAGGGAAATTTAAGGAACTGCTACGAGATGATACCTAGAGCCTTCCAGTCCAGAGAGAGAGAAGTGTCATTTAAACAGACAGTTGGGGAAAGAGGATGAAATGCCTGTGCTATGATTCTCAGATGTAAGGTAAGTCTGTAAAAATGCCACAGATTTTCAGTATTTATGTCTGAACATGAATTTTGCTTCTCTGATTCTCCTCATCTCTGTCTTGGGAATGTTTTCATGGTTACTTAAAAAAAAGGGATGTTATTTGCAAGCTATCCGGTCTGTCCCGTGTTACCCTTGCCAGAAGGTGTCTCACTTGAGTGGTCATTGCAAGAAACTGTGTTCATTTGCTCTCTATGAGGTATCTTTAGGTGCACTGCATATCTCTAGTTTGGTTTAAGATGATGTATTGCAGCTGTTCAGTATCATGATCAAGAGAATATATTAATCTAAACTAGATGTTTTGTGTGCAAGACTTGAATAAGCACAGCACATCTCACAAATGCTTGTTAGCAGCAGAAATATTTTTTTTCAAGTTAAATGATGTTGAAAAGAGAGTAAGCCAATGAAGTAAAGGGTAAAAGAGAAAAGGAGGATGGCAGAAAAAACTAGACTGGTGAAGTGAGGGAAGATACTCAAGTACTGCAGTGAGTGGTAGAGCTGAAGGAGATGGAAGTTTGTGTATCAGAAAGAAAGAGGACAATTGGGGAATGCAGTCTGGGTGGGAGAGAATATGCCTGTGGAGAGAGGAGAGAAGACAGTGTAACCAAGAAATGGAGAACGAGTGCCTCGGGCTCCTCCTGACAGTTCTGCTGGTGGTCACATCCCTGTTGGATGTCTTGGTCCCTTAACCAGCTGGATCCCTCCTGAGTGAGGTGTTCACCCAGGGCTGAGCCCTGCCCTGGCAGGAGGCTCTGTAGCTCCAATTACAAATTAATTAACTCAGTTGAGAATGGGAGATAGGATGGAATGAGGGGGAGAGAGAAAATCATAGCTAAGAAGTTTATCATAGCTAATGATAAATCATAGTTAAATTTGGCTTTCCTCAGTGAACTTTTGAAGACATGAAAGATGTTTTCCAGGAGGCAGGAAGACTTGCTTAAGAAATGGATTATTCAGAGCTTAAAAACCACTGATTACAAATTGATCTGTGTATGCTTTAGGTTCTTAAGTGTAAAGAGCTCTTAATAACTAAGCTAATAAACTGTTTCACCTTGATAGTTTTATTTATGTCTTCAGAAATATGCTAGTTTGCTGCATAAATAGCAAGGCATATTTCATCCTGGAACAAATAGTAAAAGTTTTCATCGTTTCAAAAGTTCCTTCATCATAGCAAGAAGTGAGGATTTTTCTCATTTATTTTGTTGTCCTTTGGTATCTTTTGTGTTTCACATTGTCTGCCAGTGACATGAACATAAACTTTACCTGCATGATCTTTATGGAGTATCTAGCAGATCTCTGATTGCATCCAAGTGACACACGAAACCTGCCAACACTGATGGAGATGGAGGGGGTGCTTTTAAATGTAGATTAATTTAAAATGCTTTAAGATATAGAACTGTTTAAAAAAAACCCAAAACACAACAAAAACCTTGGTTGGTTAACTTCATTCCTTACTTCCAAGTGAAAGGTCTTGCCATCTTCTGTTTCAAAAGCAATTCAAAGACTTAGTTGCAAATAAGATCTTTTCTTGAGAAGGTGAGAGTTTAAAGTGAGATCCCTTTGTCTGGTGGGCAGAGAGATCTCTTGAAAAAGCTGTTACCTGGCTACTCTTAATCCCTCTCCCCTGAGGCAGGCAGAGCCTATTTTAACTGTATTTATTGATTTGTGTTATGAAAACAATTATAATACCATTCGTGAGCCTTAAAAAACATTAGCAAGGATAATATGCATACTTCACTTAATTCAGTAAGTTTGCTAAGGGGTGTAGTACACATCTTGGAGCATATCTTAAGGAAATCATCTTGGTTTACCCTGCTTGAGGATACCCTGGTAATGTATTTAATAATAACAAAAATAAAAATAAGGCCCAGCAAACTACTTGGTTTACTCAGTGTTGCAAAACCTCTGCTGTCATGCACACTGGCTGGTCCCAGACCTTCTCTGGGGAGCGAGTGTCCCCCTGACCTCCTCCTTTCTGTTGGAATGGCAAAACCTTCAGGCAGGGACTGCTTCTGGCGGGCTCTGCACAGCACCCGCTAGAAGGAAAGGTCTCATTGCAGCTGGGGCTCTCAAGCACTATGGTAGTACAAATGATTTTATGGAATGATTTGATTTTGTTTCTAGTCCCGAGCTTTGTCCAGAGACTCACAGTGGAACTATTAGGCATGTCTGGAGTTGTTATGAATCTCTTTCCCCAAAAGTGATTTATCTGACTCTGGGTAATACAGTGTAATTGCATGCCAGCCTCTGACTATTCTAAGACAGCTCAGCTCCTGTCTCTCTGAAAACCATCTCAACATGAATAAGAACTGGACTGCTCTGAAAACAGCCGCTGCCTCTTCAGTCTGGGCTGGTGTTTCAGAAAGCAAAGGCATGTCGCATATGTTGTATACCCACCTCTAGTGCCGACTCCTGAGACCTCCCCAGCTGCTCAGGGCATTTGCCGTGTGTTCAGACTGGCAGCATGTCATGTCAGAAATGAAAAGCCCAGGGGACAGAAAGTCCCCAAGACAGCAGGAGCAGTGGCAAAACTGCATGTAAGAATGTTCACCTCGGTCCGTTCTGTTTTCCCTAGCTTTAAAAGAAAGTTTTTCCTTCTCTTTGGAAAGGATGAGGCTGCAGGACCTTTCCAAGACCACTGACTACCATGAGAGCTGGCTGGTTTCCCCGAGTTGTCTTTCTGAGTGAGGAAGATAATCTCATTAGAGCAACCCCAGCGATGCTGATGGGATCTAAGCAATGGATTGAGCTGGCCAAAAAGGCTGCTAGGAGCATCTCTAGCATGAAACAAGGGGAGGAATGTGATCTAGTAACTGCCCAGGAATAACATTATTCTGAACTGCTCTGTGAATGAAATAATAGGAGACCAGCTTTGCCTTGCTGAAGGAGTCACGTGGGCCTGCAGGAGTCATTTGAAAGGGGTAGACTTTGAATAATATTCTGCAGCTGAGCTGAGAAAGAAAGCCAGTGTTGGGCTGACAACTTTTAAGCTCCCAGCTGCCAGTTCTGAAAGCTTTCCTGTGCAAACATTGAACCTCTTTGTCGCTGCCCTAACCTGAACTTCCACACATGGCCTATTTTCTGCTGTTCAAGTGGTCTGCCCACAGGAGAGGATGGAGCCATGCCTGCTGGAGCTTAGTCCAGCCGCTCTTCTGACCTGGAGTTATCATTACTGTTGCACTGCTCTGTGGCCAAAGCCCATGCTGAGAGCTGCCACTGAATGTCACATATCTGACTGATGTGGCAAAGTGGTGGAATTTGGGATGCATCCATCTCCCGGGCTTGCTGCCTGTGTGAACCTCAGAAGCCTAAAGCAGAAATATGTTGTCTTCTTTGAAGCCTTTAGATTCCACATTCCTTGGTGGTCTTGAAATCATGTAGCTTCAGTGAATTTTAAAACAAGCCTTTTAAGGACATCCTCAAAATAACGGCCTCTGGTGAGAAAAAAATCCTCGTTTGTTGCCATACCCAATGCTTGGCATATAGAAGCCTCAGCAACCCAGAAATCTCCCTGCTTGATCTGCAGCAGGAGCACCTGTCTGCATTATGTGCCCTTCAACATAGCCTGACTGATGCAGTCCAGACCCATGTGCTTGTCCTGCCGGAACATATGAATGCATGGGATAAAAATTAACATTTGGGCAGAGCACAGAAGTGCATGAAAAATACTAATTTTTGCCTCTTTAGTAACTTTGTACTTAAATTCTTGTACCTTCTTCCTTCTGTAGAAGACTGCCCCTGTGAAGGGGCTACTGGGCTTTTTCCCAGTGCTCAACAAGAGGAAACCTGGCAGATGTGCTCTGTCCTGGCTGTTGTCTCCACTATCACTGAGAGATGGCGGCTGGGTGGTGCAGGGGTGGGTGCACAAGGACAAGAGAGCCACAGTGAAGAATGTCTACATTCTGCATGCTGGCAAATGCAGAGAGCAGACTTTCTCCCTTTGCCCCAGTCCGACATCGAATGAATTTAATGCCCTGCAAAGTACCCTGGTAGCTTCTGGGTTTTGCTTCATGCAAGCAACTGATAGTGAGTTGGTCCAACAGTCGTGCTGCACTATCATACTATCTCTCTTTCCCCTCCTCTTCATCCTTTTTTTTTTTTTTCCTTCTTGGCATAGGATATTTATCAAATTTGGGATATAGATTTCTGTGACTATGAAAAGCAGAAGAAAAATCTGATCGGAGGCTCAAAATTCAGAATCTTAAGCTTGGCCAAGGAAGCAAGTCCAGGCAATTAGTGAGTGCCAGTAGCCTGCTCTTTTGGAACTGAGAGCTATCTTAGTGAAGCAGAGGCTGCTTTAAAGCAGGTAAAATGTAGCACCTCAGAAACCCTTCACACTGACAGGCATGAGATATGTGCAGATTGGTAAAATCTGTCCATGTTTTCCCTGGTGTTTTTCTTGAGTGCAGGCATTTGTTCTGCTTTTGCTTTAATTAGTCCCTCATAGTGCTACTCTGACAGACTAAATTAGGTGTCAGTAATAATATACTCTGTAAATGCAATCATTTTGTCTATACAGAAATTCTTCATGCTCAGGCTGTGGTTGTTTTCCGTGTCTCTTCACTGCCTGTGACTATAGAATAGTCTTCTAGAAATAAACGTGAAACAGTGGCTAGATCTTAAACTGTGCCATTTCTCAGGTGTTTCTCGTGGGGTGTGAGTGGCCAGCCAGTCCACAGGACAGTAAATCTGCTCCTCAGTCAAGTGATGGAAATGGTTAATATGGGGGATGAGGAACAGCAATTAGCAATGCAGTCTATTTAGAGCGGATCTGTTTATTTAGCAGGGTGGATCATAAAGTGTAGGCACGGAGATTTTTTGCAAACATTTTCCTACCTGTTGCATTTCTTAAGCTATGATCTTCAGGACGGTACCAGAATCCTCTGTGCTGTTCATGTACCCCACTTAGGAGGCAAATTCAGCTCAAACCAATTTTCAAGATAACACAACTGGTGTTGAATGAGATTTTAAGCTCAGAATGGACCTTTAAGATCTTTATAACATCAGCCACAGAATTTCTTCTGATTACACCTCTTTGGAATCTGGCGGATCAGGTCTTCATCAAAGCAGAGCTTCTAGATCTGTTCTAGATCTTTGTCAGAAGACACCGAGAGACAGAGAGCCCACCAATTCCCTTTGCTGGTTGTTCTTACCCCATGTCACCCTTAATGTTAAATTATTGTGCATATTTTACTGATGAGACAATGGTGAAGCACTAGAAAATGGAACAACATTTGATCCATGTTAGTAGCTTGTAAAAAGCAATGCCTTCTTTTTACTGAGGAAAAGATGTTTCCTACTTCAACCGACGTTTAGTAGGAAGATGAGGAGTACACCTTGGTTCCTAACCAAAGTCCTTTTTCTGGTTAGATTTTCTTGTAGCTGACAAGCAAAAGGTGGAAGTGATGACTGTGTCCTGAGACTTTTCTGTGCCATTTCAGAGAGAGATGTAATGTAAGAAGAGGACCATGTGCTTTTCATCAGCAAGTTTCATAGAATGGTTAGAGTTGGAAGGGACCTTAAAGATCATCAAGTTCCAAAAAAACATTCTCTTCTCTTCTTCATTATCGATATGCTTTGAATACTCTCATACACAGAATTTAGAAATTTAGAAATTTCTGGGTAAATAGAAGTCAAACTATTTTTTTTCTGTTTTGTTCTGTTTAATCCTTGTAAAAAACTGCACTATGCCTTTTTCTGTGTTCATGGTTGGGTTTTTTTTTTTTTTTGCTTTAAAACCAAATTCAATACCTCAGGGAAATAAGACAGCAGTCATATTTTTTTTCTCATATATTGTAATGTCTTATTCCAAAATTCGCTGCTTATGAGACTGTTTGAAAATATTCCATAAAAATTGGAACTCTGTAGAAATAATGGTCTGAAATCTGTCTAGTGGGCTGTTGCCTGAAGAAAGAGAAAGTCTTATTGTAGCTTCTCAGTAGTGGCTGCATTCTCAATAATGAAATGTGAAGAACAATTTTCTTACCTTGCATTTATACAAATGTTAACAGTACAAAAATGAGAAACTTAAGAATACTTCCAAACCAAGACTTCTAACCATTCTTCAAGCATCCCAAGCATCATAGAGCTTTGCATATCAATGCCCTTATTACTTGAACAAGAGGACTTTAGAAAGCCATCAGATATAAAGGGGCCTATGGTTTGTGGCAGTTCCTATTGGAAATGAGCATCCCTTATCCCTGTATGACTTCCTGCGCTTTTCAAAGGGTGTAGTTTGAGAGGTGTTTGGGATTCAGCATTTATGATGCAATCTGTAACAAAACTCAGCATGGGAACTGCAAGAAGGTATTTAAGTAGTTTGAGAGAGAGTCAGAAACTGGTTTAAAAAGCATTTCCTGAAGGTACAATCACTTCTGGCACCAGAGTAGAAACACTTATGCATATTTCTGCACCCTGGGGCAGTTTTCAAGAATGTAGCTAATGTTAAATCTAAACTCAAAGGGCTTTAATTTTTCTGTTTGATGGGGAGCATTCATTATGCAAATAAGATAGCCTTTGGGCAGCTGTCTATTTTCCAAAATTTTTTTTCTCTTTCAGAGGGATGTTAGTTTAAAATGGAAATTTCCACACTGAAGTTACCTATTTAGTCACAGCTTTTTAGTGTGCTTGGAAAACGTGAAGTGGAACACAATCAGATACAAGCATGGTTGGTAAAGCCCCATCCTGGCATGAAAGGAGCCTTGTTTCAGTTTGGCCCTGTCAGTGTTGTGGTTCCTCTTAGACAGGGAAGTTGCTGCAACCTCCTCTTGTCCTTGACCTCATGGCACAGGTAAAAAGTCCATGGTTATCTCCATAGCTGGCCTCTGGTGGCCAGCTAAAACCTGTCATTCCTCCTAACCTCCCTCCACACTAGTTTTTTTGGGGCAGGGACAGTTTGGGTGAGGGTTTTCTCGGCTGGTGTCTATACTCTGCCTTACAATACTCTTGCTGCCCTCCTGGCACTTGATGTTGTAAGAGGATTCTCAATCCAGTTTTCCATGCATCCAGGCAGGCTTTGTCTGTGCAATTACATTAGGTAAGAGCACAGTGTTTGGTAAGCAAGGGCCTTATTCATCACTAGCAATGTCAAAGAATTAGTCAGAAGAGAATCTGAGGACACATCCTGCACTTGTATAACTCACATGCCATGACCAAAACCAATGGAGTGACAGTATTTTATATCTGCAGAGACTTTTTTATTCTGCTGATACTTTTCTTCTTCCAGCACCACAGTATTAAAAAGCTTATGGAGGATTCATGGGATTTGACCCTTATCACCACCTCAAAGTCTAGGAACCTTTAAGAATCAGGCTTTAATCTCTGGGGAAAAGACCATAAGGAACGTGAAAAATTGAAACCCAAGGAAAAAACCTTTTAGTAATTTATTTTAACTTAATCCCCATTGACTGTTCTGTCTCAAAACATGGAGGCAAGGACCTGGACATTCATCTCCAAGAATTCAGTGAGGGTTTGGAGCAGCCCCTCCCCATGAGAGCACTGGAGGAGCAGAACTGGCCTCCCTTTTATGGTTCTTCATGTTCAGATGAAATTGTAAATTATCTGACTTGGTACCTGTGATACACTCAGGTATATGCTCCCTAGTCTGAGTTTTGTTACCAATAGCCCTCATTATTTGTGTGGGGCTGGTGGCAAAACATCTGCTTCCTGACATCCAAGAGGGATTTGTTGTGCAGTGTTAAGGAACACTTTCCTTGCTGAGTTTGGTTTGCTTAATTAAGTAACAGTTTGCCAAATGCTTTGGATCCATCTGGAGGTAAGATCCTCCTGAAACAGAGCTCATTAAACTAACAATGCAAACCGACCTGGGTAAGCAAGGGCTGGGGGAACCAAATCTCATCTATGAGGAAAAAGTTTGCCAGAAGATGTGCAGCTTGCTGAGGGGAAGGCAGGTGGCTCTTGTAGGTTGAGTGGGAGATCTGCTCTCCTGGGGAGGGGAGCAACAGCAGTGTAAGCGCTGAGACTGACAGGAAAAGTTAGTGGAAGTGCTTTCCTGTGTTGCTGGGCACAGCTGCAGCAGAGTGCTTTACCGTGCTTGAAGCCTTAGTGTTGCTGAGCTTGCAGCTGGAGGCGGAGAGCTGCAGGGCCAGGCACAGAAAGTTCTACACAGAACTTTCACCCACCCCTGTAAAATGGTCGGGGTGCATAGTATAGGGACTCCAGGCTTTAAGATGTTTGAGATGAAGTTAAACAATCCTGGGACATCTTTAGATGAAGAGCATACAATTAGTTGCTGAGCAGCCTGGCACATGGATGTGGCTCGGTCTCCTTCCTTCCCAAGCACTCTGCTTGTGGCATGCTGCTCATGGTTGTGTCTAAGGGTGGTCAAAGCTATTAACTTCCACTTGCCTCTAGTTAATCACTAGGGCAGGGCCCTAGAATTGTGTCAGGCATCTCCCAGGGTAATCGTCCATAGCGTTTGCTTCACCATTATGACTGCTTTCTGCTTGGGGTGAGCACTACTCTGCTGCGCCACTTTCTGCTTAAAGTTTCCTGCTTCTTATTTTTTAATGCCAGGAACAACCCGAGTACAATGGTCAGAGTGACTTTCTGTACTGTCAAGCATATTTTGGAAGGAAGAAGTGCTATTACCTTATCAGCAAACCATTTGCTGCAGGCGTTTTATTCATCTGCTGCAGAGCACGAAGTGAGCTAAGGGGGAGGCTGCTGAGGCAGTTGTGGCTGGTTGAACCAAAGCCGACTGCTTCATACTGTGTGGATGCTTTCTTCTCTCTGGTATCTGGATCGTGTTTGGTACAGCTGTAGGACCCTTTGAAACCCAGCATTTTATTTTTCTAACACTTGGAAAAAATAGATCCTGAAGGAGGGACAACAAACAAACTAAATCAAAACATATTTTCCCAAAATACACATAAACTTCCCCTTCCAGTAAGAAAATACCCTAAGGACATCGAATATCAGCACTAAATCCAAGCCTTTGGAAACAGCCTGCATAAGACAAACAAGGCAAGAAGTAAACCCCACTGTCCTGCCAAGTTCAGCCACATGCTTCTGGTACCTTCATTCTTGCAGGGAATACTGGGATCAGCAGGACTATCCATGATCCTGTGACATTTCAGGAACAAGCCAGGAGGAGGAGAGCAAGGACTCTTGGTGTTGCTTGGGTGGACCTAGTGCCTCCTGTCTCTACAGCTGAGCAGGTGCAAATCCTACACAAGCTGAGTCTTTTCTGTTTCTGTCTAAACAAGGATGGAGGGTGTTTTCTGAGCTTGGGGTGCATTATTATTCCAGCTCAAATAAAAACAAAGCTGTGCTTTCCCTTTATCAAAGCACACTAGAGGCCTCCTTTGCTCTCCCTGCTAATTTTATTCTAAGGGAATACCAGTGACTTTAGGGAATTTCCTGGTGTCATCACAGAATCAGACACTAACACAGAGCCAATTTACACATGAAAGGGACAAGTACTGACCTAAGGTGCCATATAAAGATTTATAGCTGTGTTTTGGGACTGGGTTGATGTTTTCGCTCACTTTCTTTTCAGAAATGAGTTGACACAACATCATGTTGGTGACCAGGCATCACACAAACATGCCCTGAACTTCACTGTGCATCCATAGCCAGCCTGGGGATACTTCTTTCCGAGTGCAAAAATCCATGAAAGAGCATTCTTAGACACAGAGACTCCATTTGAAAATCCAAAAGAGATGTTCAAGAACTGTTTTTATGATTTTTCATTTTGAACAGAGCCAGGTGCTTGATTAAAGGCCCAGTAGCTGGCATTTCAAAAGCCACAGAAGGGTCCTGACCTACCCACTAAACACAGTGAAAGAGAGAAGAAGAAAGGTGAAATGGCTTCTACAAGGTTATTGGAAAAGGTCCTCTGAAGAGGTGAGGTGGATGGCAGTACCATAGGAGGAGACACTGACCTTGTGTCTTATTTCTGGGACTTTTTGGAACCTAGGAACAATTGCACAGAAATGCTCAATGGCATTTGACATGAGCTTTCATCACTCCTCAGAGTTATAGATGTTCCTGGGGTTACATTTCTCTCTGGCAGATGAAATAAGCCTGTGATGACTGGATAAGAATTGTACAGATTCTGTTTTCCAGGTAGCAACAGTCATGCTGCTGAGACCTTATGGAGTGTTTCAAGCAGGATAACACCACACAGGTCTTTTATCACCCCCTGTGTAACAATACCAGCACTGTGGACAAGAACTATGGGCAGTTATCTCAGCTGAAAATCAGAGCTGGGATGAAGATTGGAAAGTCAACTTCTCAGAAAACTGGAATGAAGCTTTATAACTTGTCTGTCAAAGGGAATCAAGCTCCTGCTCCAGTGCAATGTCATAAGGAACTGGGATACATGACAGAGTTGGGCAATCTCAGCACACTGCCAAGCACAGGCATCTGGTAGGTATTTTCCTGTCTTTAACTCTGCTGCTTTTCCAAGTGGCCTCACACAACTTTTTAAGTTACTGAACTGGCAAATTCCGCTTCCTTGGGTGTTTGTTACTGTCTCCACAGCCATAGATGTGAGAACACTGTAACTGCTAGAGGATGGGCCCATATGCTGTAGAGCAAACATTGCTCCTGGGCAGCTGGGATGGGTTGCTTATATGCTGGGAAGGTTTCTGTCCTTTGCCAGAAAACATCAATTGGTGCATGATTTGTTGAACTAAAAATTCAGAAGAAAATTCAGCAAGGGAAATAAAATGTTATTTGATGACTAATGTGAACATTGACGTACTGCTTTTAAATTGAGAAATCAGCTTCTTTCACATATTTGCTATCAGATCCCAGATTTTCGCAACTGCAGATCTAAAAAAACCACCCAACCAAAACCACATTTGCTTTTAATACATTGGAAAGTCCACAAAAAGACTTTAAGCCGAAAATCTAAAATAATTTTACTGAAATTACTCTAGATTTATAGCTGAGTTCACAGTCCTACCTCAATTCTTCTTTCCTTTTCAGCTGTATTTGCTCTATGCCATTTCAAGAGACTTTAAAAAAGAGATAAATCTTTTAATCTCTTTTTTTTTCCTTTTCCAGGCAGAATTTAGTATTTATGCTAAATTGCCAACAGTTTATATAAGATATGAATTCATATTAATACTAGTTTTAAAAATCTAGCCCATATTTGTGTAAACAACATAATTTAAACATAATATGCTCAAATCCCACTGCTATTTGTAAGCTGAGCAACTAGTATATGGGCCAAAACTGAAGTGAAGTGTAATAACTTAACTGAAGTCAATTAAACTTGGGCTAATTTGCTTTAGATATGATCCGGCCTATTTTTCCCATTAGTACTATACTTCCTGCTTTCTTTTCCATGACACTTCTCATACTGGTCTCCAAATTTCTTTGGGAGAAATGATGAGGTTTTGTCTGCATCCTCTTTGGTCATAATTTCTCTGGTAGTTGCTATCAGTGTCAGGATGAACTCATTATTTTTCTTATAATGAAAAAAGCCATGAAAACAGCACTCTCCTCTCCTCTCCTCTCCTCTCCTCTCCTCTCC